>OZ030005.1:163424658-163799658 GCA_964023405.1 Apodemus agrarius | reverse complement strand
CCCAGGCCCAGCAATGCTCATTATTCTCATATCTTAATATTCACACACCGACTAACACACCTGTCCAATGTGGCCTTATGAATCCAGTTTAACTGTCCACCTGGGAAGGGATGATTCAGAATAAGTTTTCCTTTGGTGTAGACAGTACTGGAGTTTTTATAACTCAGTTCACCTCTGGGTCAGCTCTGCCAGTACTCTCTGAGGTCAACAGGCCTTTACTAAAGGTTTCCTTTATTAAAAGGATTTTTGAAAGTTTTCACCATAAAGAAACGATAAACACTTGAGTAGACAGACTTATCTGTGTTTGATTCATTCACAATATATGTGCACTCGAAAATATAGTTACCCAGCTGTGTATAATTTTTGTTTGTCAGGTTCAATCACCATTGAGTACCAGGCATATCTAACCTGCTGGGTCACATAGGTCCTGGGATACATTATGAACATGGCCCAGCACATTTGTAGAAGTCACTGGGAAGCAAATGTCAAAAGGCTGGGGACCGCTCATTGACCACTCAGTCTCAGGGTCCCCTCATGGAGCCAGGAGATGAGTTCTGAGCACATCCAACATCTGTTAGGTCTCACACCAAAGTGAACACGACCCTAATGTTGTCAAACTCATAACCAGGCTCTCTGCAGCATGGACAATAACTTGCCATGGGAAAAGACAATGGATTTCTACAATTTTATCCCAAAGATGATGGATAAAGAACTAAAGGAAGGTTTTTTTTTTTTTGGGGGGGGGGAGGGTGAGTGGGAGATGCAGGGCGTGTCAAGGAATGCAGGGAGAGCATCTGATGGAGGAGAAGCAGAGCCACTACAACCACTCCAACAGCAGGGGCAGGCAAGCATGAAGAGATGAGCATGGTGTTTTGCAAAAAACTCACAGGAGGCTTCAGCCTCAGCCTGGAGAAACAGGAAACGGTAGGTGGCTCCCAGGTGCAATTTTGAATATGGCTGACACAGGGTACCTATGGCAGGGTTGTGAGGAGAAACCAGGAGGGAAAATGGAAACAGTAGACTTGCCTGTCAAGAACTCTGAGGTTGACTGCCGGTCACTTTCAGAGACTCTGCCTGACCTCACATTCTGATAAAAACACCATACTTCTTTAGTTTCAATCCTGTCTCTGTGGAAATCCTAATGGAGAGGAAGGCTTTGTTTGAATGGACAGTTTCAGAGGGTAGAGCAGCTAGGTTTACATCACAGTGGGCCAGGAAACAGAGCTAGCAGGATGCGGTATGGTGCATAATGAACTTACCCAGGGACCAGCTCCCGAAGTTTCCACCATCAGCTACTGAAATAATACCAGCAGCATCTGGAGACACCTCAGCCCTAAGCTGTGGCAGCACCTATGCTCGTCCTGCTCCTCTCAGGGCCTGACTGGGAATGGTTGCCTGCTCTGCCAACGCCACCCTGCTTGCCTGGTTTTGTCTCCCTAAGGAATCTTACAGAACCATTCAACACTTTACGCTGTCAACCCTGGGAAGCTGGCATTCCGCCTGCGGCCTCGGGAACACGATGGTTACTCATGCAGATAAAAGAAAGTAGATCACATACCGGCAGAGCGGGGTTGGGGAATCTATATAGTTAATGCTGATTATTTTAAAAGTAACATGTTTCATCTTTTTAAATAACTGTTCGTTCGGTCTGGAGAAATGGCTCAGCACTTAAGAGCACTGACTGCTCTTCCTAAGGTCCTGAGTTCAAATCCCAGCAACCACATGGTGGCTCACAACCATCCATAAGGAGATCTGACGCCCTCTTCTGGCATGTCTGAAGACAGCTACAGTGTAGTCACATATAATAAATAAATAAATCTTTAAAAAAAAATAACTGTTCGTTCTCAACTATAGGTTTAGACAATTCAAGACTGGAGCTCTTAAGTGCTAGTAGCAAGCATCTTAATGACTCCTCTTCCACTCTGGAATATCTGCAGGGCCAGTGTATAAACTAATACCCAAACAGGAATGATCTGCTATTACTGTAACTGGTTTTTCCCATTTATTTTAATGGAAGTACTGTGTCATTTAATAGTCTACTACATCTTTATTTTAATGACTTCATGAGATTTCATTTTTAAACCCCTTTTAATGCACTGAAATAATTTCTAAGCTTTGATTGTAAAACAATGGCATCTGAGATACCCTTTCGAATACCCTTAGTTATTTTTCCAGAAAAGGTGATAGGTCAGTCATATAAAACATGCAGAGCTGATACCATGAAGAGCTGCCCATGAGAATGTCAAATCCACTCTCCCATGGCCCTCTAATACTAGGGTAGTATTTATTTCTCAACATTATATTCTAGCCACACGTGATGGCACACACCTTTTATCCCAGCACTCAGGAGGCAGAGACAGACAGATCTGAGTTTGAGGCCAGCCTGATTTACAATGAAAATTCCAGGGCTAGCCAGGGCTACTACACACACACAGGTAAGCTAGAGACAGGTGGATCCCTCGGACTCTCTGCTGAAATGGTAAGCTCTGGGCTCAATGAAAAAGTATGTTGGAAGAGGAGGAGGAAGAGAGGAGGAGGAAGATGGAGTTAGAGGAGGAGGAAGAGGAGGGGGAAGAAGAAGAAAAGAGGAGGAGAAAAAGGAGGAGGAGGAGAAGAAAGAGGAGGAGGAGGAGGAGGAGGAGGAGGAGGAGGAGGAGGAGGAGAAGGAGAAGGAGAAGGAGAAGGAGAAGGAGAAGGAGAAGGAGAAGGAGAAGGAGAAGGAGAAGGAGAAGGAGAAGGAGAAGGAGAAGGAGAAGAAGAAGAAGAAGAAGAAGAAGAAGAAGAAGAAGAAGAAGAAGAAGAAAAAGAAGAAGAAGAAGAAGAAGAAGAAGAAGAAGAAGACACCAGACACTGACCTCTAGCCTTTATTGTATGTGCACTCACAGGCATACATGCACACAACACCAAGCCATATACCTACTGGTTCTTAAGACTTCTCAGCTGCGTTTTTGCTTTCTCAGCTGTAATCCCAGAGGTGAAGCACATTCCTTCCACCAGCTTCCAACAGCTCCTAGCTCCGTCCATTCTGCTGAGTGTCTCTAATAAACACGGTCTCCAGTAAACCCACTTCCCTCCCCTTTGTTTCTTGATTCTTGAGGATCACTGCGCTCTACGAAAGTTAAACCATGTTTGGCGGGAAACCAAGGCTGCTCTAACAGCAAACACTTTCCTTTCTTCCAAAGGTCCTTGAGCGGCTTAGCGACGTCCTTGGTGACAGTGCACACCCAAGCCCTTTTGTCAAAGGGGAAGCACTCTGTGATCTATAAATATTTTATGTACAGCCTGTGCTGCAACTCTAGATGCCAAGGGCTTCGCAGAACCCTCTGACAAACACTGTTCTATCAATACCAGGTATAGGCTTTGGCATCCTGCGTGTCTTTCCCATTTAGTCCTAATTACCAACCCAAAGGTCTATTTTGCACTGCGCTGGCTGTGCTGTGGGCAAGGGAGGGTCTGAACGAGGACAGAAGCGAGCAGCTGACAGTTAACCTGAGGGCACTCACAGTGCTTCGCTGAAGCCTGAGAGCAAGGGGACATGACTGTGCGACCCTGGAAGACAGGTTTTTATCAAAGAATATTAGTGGAATCAAATGACTCGTTGCCGGGAAGGGGAAACACACGCTTTGATTAATTTAAAGATTAGTGCTAGAAATTTGAAAACTAACGTGTGCGCGATAGAAAAGTTTGCAAATTGGCTTTAGAAAGTCAAGCAAATGTCTCAAATCCCCCCACCCACGCACCCACCCAATAGCAGGTACTGAGCCATGCATCTCAGCAAGTCCAGCTGGCATCCCCAAAGTGTGGATGTAGCCACAGAGGCTATAGAAAACTGACTAGGTGACCAGAGGAAGCAGGGCCTATAGACCATCTGGCAGTACCCAGCTCTTAAGTCACATGACTGGTGCTGACAGCCACGGGACAGGACGCTGGCTCAGCGTTTTTCTCTTTTAACTCTTAGTTACCCATGACTCTGGCTTCCCGCCTTCGGGCAGGGCCACATCTGCCCTCTGCCTGCACCCACAGAAGAGTGGGAGTCCCAAGAGAAAGCCCTGATGTTGAAAGTATACTCATGTGGCCAAGCATGACCTCAAGAGTGGCCCAAAAGTCACAGGACCCAAAGGCCTTACTTGACATTGTGACATGCAATTAGGTCTGGAAGCTTGACACAACCCCAAGAGGGAGGTGTCGACCCCAGGAAGCAAGAATCTCTGGAACAACTAAAGTGAACCTTGTAACTCAAAGAGAGATGCTCACAGTGAATATTCAGTCACTTAAGAAAAATGCAATAATCCCCGAGCCTCTAGACTGTGGGCTAAGATTCATCCCCAGTTCAAATCAACTATTGACTGAACAAACAGGAGGGCAGGAGGCCGATACCCAGAGTCTGTATTTTCTTAGTTCCGTGTCATTGGCTTTCAACATTCGTCATAACGGAGGCTTTTAAAGCAGACGCCCGTGAGAAGGCTTGGCCCACAAAGCCTTTCTCTAAAACCTCAGTCTCACTTGTCATCACGGCCGGGTAAGACGTCTGCACTCTCAGAGACAGGCACCACTGAAAGCATCAGGTGCTGACAGCCATGGGGCCTCGGGAACAGAACGACTAGAATGTGAACCACGCTCCCTCTGGGTCAACATCAGCCTAGAGCCCAAAGCGGCCGCTCCGCTCCCCTAGAGTAAGGTTAATTAATGGCTAAATCCCCAACAGCGAGCTGATGGTATGTGCAGAGAATGCCTCTGTCCTTTCATGCAATCTGTGGCCTCTTTGGGGTTTTCTGAAGAGGTCACCGTGTCAAAGGAAGGTCACCTTCCCACCTCCCAACACACTCCCTGTGTCCTGGTTCCATTTCTGCGGCTGTAATCGATAGCCAGGCAAAAGGCAACGGAGGGAGTGAACGGCTTCTGTCTACAGAGCTAGTCTGCAGAGAGCTGAGAATGGAGCTGAGAAAAGGAGGGACAATAATTTTTTTTTTTTTTTTGAGGCTCCTAAGCTCTTAGGAGTACTTCAGGGTCCCAATAGATTCATTCCTAAGTTGGTTTTGTTCCTCGGAGCGAAAAACTCCCAGTGGAACTATGTCTTTCATGTGCTACGTTTGCTGGGCACCCTGGGAGCTCTAAAGCAGAGCAGAGGGGTAGGGGAGAGTGGGAAGTGATGCCTGGTGGACTGGGGCTTGCAGCTGCTAACACCAGAGGGGGCTAGACCGCCCCTCCCTCCAAACGCAGGCACCTCCCCTCTAAGACTTCACTCATCAAACTATCTGAAGCTGGAGACTGAAAACCCCAGCACACGTGTCTAACCCTGCCGTGTGGTCAGCTCCGGTTTTCAGCTATCTGCATTTTTTTCTTTATTTTAGATCCAATAGATGTGAGACTTCTCCAACGGATGGCTGACTGGAAGCAGTCACCATGAGACCTAGTTAAGGAGCGGAGTGTGTCTAAGAGCAGCAGCTGGGCACGGTGGCACACGTCTTTAACCCTAGCACAAGAGGCAGAGGCAGGTGCATCTCTGTGAGTTCTAGGCCAGCCAGGGCTACACAGTGACACCCTCCCTCAAAAAAGAAAAGTTTCAATGAGAAAGTAAGGCCTGTACAGAAAAGAGAAAGTGCTCGGGACCCCCACAGAGGCAGTGACAGAAGAGCTGCTGGGGCCGATACCTGGTGTCCTGACACACCAGGAAGAGGCCAGAATGAACACGGTTCCAGCCTCATGGGTCCCCACAGAAGAGGGGAAGCAGACACCCCATGCCAAACAAGCTGTTTTCCCTCTCTGTGAGTGGTATTGGGGGCTGAGTCCTCAGGAACAGACGGCTCAGTAAGAAAGAGCCCCAAGTTAAAGTGGAAGAGACATTAAACTAACAGTTAGACAAAGACATCACAGGTAATACACTTAGATTCACCACACACACACACACACACACACACACATACACACACACACACACACACACGTGGTGGGAAGGGAGAGAGAGAGAGAGAGAGAGAGAGAGAGAGAGAGAGAGAGAGAGAGAGACTGAAAAAAGTAATTTGATTCCACCAAAAGCCATACAGGCACAATGTCAAATACACAGAGTAAGGAGAATATGAAACATTCCAAAGGGAAAGTACTAAATCACCCTGCACGTATCAAAACACATCAAATATCTCATTGGCAACCTAAAAGCACGGAACGCATGGAATTTGTGAATGACATATTTCACGCCCTCACATAAATAACTGCCAGTCAAGACTTCTGTAGCCAGCCAGGAAAATGTCTTTCAAAATAGAGAGATAAGGGCATTTGATCACAGACTAAGGTAGTACTACACAGGGAAGAAGAAAGACAGTGCCGATCTTAAAATACTGACACAGAAGAAAAGAATAAAGTTCACGAGAGAAACAGATAAAGGAAAAGTAAGAAGGAACCCACCATGCTGGACTCAGTTAAACAAAAACACCACACACACCCAACAATGGGGAAGAGAGAAAAGAACAAACAATAACCTGACAATGAATTTATAAGAATTCGTAAACATCATTCAAAGAACAACCTCAAATTGCCAATTAAAACACAAAGACCAACTGAGTTAAAAATCACAATCCAATTATCTGTGGTTTCCAAGAAACTAGCAAGCTAGAGGAGAGGATGGAAACCAAGCAAAGCAAACCACACCAAAATTAGAGATCTAAAAGGCCACTATTAGTAAATGGGAAAATTCATTGAGAAGACACAAATATAAACATACACAAGCTAAACACTGGGACAGCCAATCTCATACTAATAGCCACATAATCAATTCGGTCCTGATACAATAACAGTCTGTCTTTAGATACGATGTTGAAACTAAAAATCACCAAAGAAACTTCAGATGTTAAGTCACACCACCAATCAAATGGACTTAAATAAGGTTATCTACAGAGTATCCCACATACCAGGTAACAAAATACATTCTTCTCTGTGGCCCAAGGGACCACCTCTAAAACAGGCTACATTCCAGGCCACAAGACAGTCTTAACAAATACAAACTGAACCCAAATAATTCCTGTATTTTATCAGACCAGAGTAAGCTAAAAAGCAGAAGCTGATAGTAAGAGAAAGTTCAAAAACAACACAAATGTGAGTCCTCATGACTTGTGTATGACAATTGCTTTTTTAAGGTTAGGCTTAAAAATAGCACTTCTTGAAATCCATGGGGTTTGTCAGATCTGACTGTTTGTCACCCGCCTCAGAACCTCTGATTCAAGAGGTCTGGGACAGAGCCTGTGAGCCGGATTCCTAAGGAGTCCCCAGGTAACGCTTGGAGTTCACAGAGAACATTTGGAGGCAGAAGCTGCCAGCTCTCCATGAGACAATGCACAGTTGGTGCTAACTAGAGACTCCTTCAAACACTGCAAACAAAAACCCCTGCTACAGCAAAGTCAAGGGGTATTAACAGCTTACAAGATAAGGCGCCTCAGTCTAAATAAAATACAAACAGTCTCAGAAGCGCCAAGCTTATCTCACGTTTCCTATATCTCTGAGGCGAACCCAGCACACACAGCCTCTGAGTCAAACATTATTGTTGCCTGTGACCCTCAGCAAAGAGCCCCGCAGACATACCAGGCTGGACCTGAGAAGGGCAGACAGTTCCACAGAAGTGGAACGCAGAGAGAGGAAGCTCAGCTCGCTGCTCACACACCATGGCTTCCTGCTGCACCTCTTAAGACCACCTTGGTGGTCCTCGTAAGGCCGCCTATGGCAGTCCTCAAAGGAGAGTGCTTCCCCTGCTTCAGCCATGGAGAACCATGCGGAGTCTAACCCCACTGCCAGCCTGAGATGGTAAAAAGGGTGCATCTAGCCTGCGGCTCTCACACTTCACCCGATCAGAAGTATATGGAGAAGGGTATTTTTTGTTTGTTTGTTTTTTAAAAGCCACCTCTGGAGCAGTGGTTCTCAACCTGTGGGTCTTGACCTTTTGGGGCTCGGTGGTCATATATCAGATATGTACATTACAACTCATAATGGTAGCAACGTGATGGTTATGAAATAATTTTGTGGTCAACAGTCTGACCTCGAGACCACACCAGTGAACCACATGGCACGGGCTACTGTCAACTGCCTGTTACCTCGGCACCGGTTCTCTTAGTGACCTTATACAGACCTACTATGTGACAGACCTCAGGCACGCGCTGCGCAGACTGGGTGCTTTACCTCTCCACCCATTAGTGGACACTTCTTATCGCCAGATGGTTATCAGTCCCCCCCACCCCCACCCCCATTACTGTGTAATTTTAAAGTTGTTATATCAGTGGTGGTGGCACAGGCCTTTGATCTCCCAGGAGATCAAAGCAGGTGGAACTCTCTGAGTTCAAAGCCAGCCTTGTCCACAGAGCCAGGTCCAGGACACCCAGGGTTACACAGAGAAACTCTGACTTGAGATATTTTTTCATAACAGAAACTGTTTCTTCTCCTTGAATATTTTACCTTGTTTAATTGAAATAAGTTAGGATACTAAAACAATAAGTCTGAGCCTCCCATTGAAAGAAGTAACACATGGGAGAAAGATGCTGGATCCCCATCCCCACCCCCTTAAGCTAAAGCTTCCCAAATGTGAGCCTTCTACAAAAAGAAACTATATTTCAATGTTTTTATTTTTCCCTCATGAAAAACAAGGTCTGTTTGTGATACAGTAAAGACAATAATACAGGTTTCAAGTAAAATATACGCCCACATGTTGAAATGAACACATGTGCACAAAGGTATGTGCATGTGCGCATACACACACACACACACACACACACACACACACAAAGTCTTCAATGAAGCATTATAAAGCTAAGGTTTCTCCCATGTTCCTCATTTCAATCTTGGGAATGTATGCATGTCCTACTGCAATCCAGGAGAGAGCGTCCCTCCCCTGGCATGGGGGTCCCACTGCGGCTCAGCACACAGGGTCTGCAGAACTGACTGACAGAGCTCAGACGCCGAGCTCAGACGCTCGACTTTCAGCAGGCACCTATCTCGACATATCCACATCCAAGCCCACTCTCAAGCTTCTTAGTCTCTAGGGAAGGTTACGAGTGTCAAGCTTCTGCTTTTCCCAAGAGAAGAGGGATATGAGGTGAACCTTTTAAGTCTCTCTGTGGCCAGAGAATAAATGCCATGTGATGGGCAGGGCATATCTGTGATTTTGTGGGATAAGACCCCTTCCACCAGGAAAGGCAAATTCAGGTTGCCCTGGCACACACCCTGGAAGCACCGGGCTGTGGTGGATGGGCTAGCCTACTAATCTCCTCCCTGGCTCCTCTACACACCTTACTCTCTTCTCTCAGCCTCTAATTAAAGTTAGCTACAGTTACAAAAAACCCAAACCAAACCAAAACAAGAAGCACATTGTTCCGGTAAGTCAACCATCCTAACAGAAAGCCTTTCACGGCTGTGATTTCATCTTGGAAGACAGGAAGACTGGCCTTCCAACTGCAGCCGCTCTTTAATTTTTCTTAATTAAATGTGTGTGTGTGTGTGTGTGTGTGTGTGTAGCTGCATGTGCCACACACATGTGCCTGGTGATCATGGAAGTAAGAAGACCGAATCAGACTCCCTGGAACTGGCCTTACAGATAGTTCTGAGCTGGAAACTGAAGCCAGGCCCTCTGAAAGAGGAGCAACCGTCCTTAAGCACTGAGCCATTCTCCAGCCACCTCTACTACAGGGAAATAATTTCTCCATCTATGGGCTCCAGGTTTGGAACACAACAAGTGTTCATCACTGGGGAGGGGAGAGCCGAGCTGAAGAAGGCTTTGAACATTGCAGCCACTTTAAACACTGAAGCACCTGCTGAGCTCACCAGGGGCTTTTCCTCGTGGTTCAAAGCTTCTGCTGCTTCCCGTTTAAAGAAGAAAATCATAATCCTAAATTTTATTTATTAAAATAAAATAATTTTATTTTATTTATTAAATTTATTAACAAATAAATTTATTATTCTAGGGTCTTTACACTGACAAAGTATTGTTTTAAATATTGATTTAATTTAGCTTAATACATATGGATGTTTTGCTCGCATGCCTGAGTACCATGTGCATGCAGTGCCCCTAGAGGCCAGAAGAGGGCACCAGATCCCCCTGCGACACAGGATTGTGAGCCACCCAGTGGGTACTGGGAATGGAAGCCAGTGCTTCTCCAAATGCTTTTAACCACTGAGCCATCTCTCCAGCCCCTTGTCGCATTATCCTTTGTTTTTCTGTGAAGACTGCTCTGTGGTGGCGATCTTCACGCAGGAGGCTCTAATAACCAAGGCATCAGAGCCACACCTTCCGGAACCCTGACACCTGGCTTTCTTCCTCTTCAGGAAGTAACTAGAATCCACACCAGTTCAAATGTTATTCATAAGGCATGCTAGGAGAAAAGGGAACTTCCTCTTAAAACCAAACTCCCCTGGATTATTAGCGCATACCCCATAATAAGGTTTGAAGAGACAACCAAGAACGCAAAAGCCAGTCCTGCCAAGAGCAACCCTTCCACCCAACCTCCCCATCCCAGTCCAATAGGAGACGGTATCTCTGGAATTGCTGGCTATAAAACTGGAAAATACAAAGTCTTGCCAGAAATAGCTTTCGTCTCCTCCTCAGTTAAAACAGGTACTGATGCAGCGAACACATTAACATCTTAAGCTTTTCGGCTAAAATGAACACGCCTCGAAAACACATAAACGCCTCGAAAACACATAAACATGTAGTTTAGTCACGATTACACACACACAGAAGCCTGAAATGTGTAAGTGGAAGGAAAACATCAACTTCTTGGTTTCAACTTGTTTTAAACCAAACTACTCCACGGGGTGTGGCTACGCCCATTGGTAATCTCAGTACTAAGGAGGCAAAATCGGAGGGCCAAGAGTTTGGGGCCAGCCTAGACCACATAGGTGGTGAGCTATTTCAAAACAAAATTAACCAACCAACCGAACAAACAAACCAGAAACAGGTGTCTCCCCAAGAGTGCCTGCCCACAGGTGCCCTAGCCCCACCCCAGGGAACCTGGGCAGACTGTAGTAAATAAACAAGACTTGATTTATGAAGCATGAAACTAAGGAGCCACGGTCTATTTACCAAACACTTAGTTTTCCCTATAAACCATTATTTATCTATAGATAATTTTCCTACTGCTTTAGAATAAAATGTGTTGGTTTTTGCTTTTCCTTTCTTTTTCTTTTCTTTTTTTTTTTTTTTTTTTTTTTTTTTTTTTTTTTGAGACGGTTTCTCTGTGTAGCCCTGGCTGTCCTGGAACTCACTCGGTAGACCAGGCTGGCCTCGAACTCAGAAATCCAGCTGCCTCTGCCTCCCAAGTGCTGGGATTAAAGGCGTGCGCCACCAACGCCCGGTGGTTTTTGCTTTTCTAATAAACTAAGGTCACTACACACTCTGTGTGTGTGTGTGTGTGTGTGTGTGTGTGTGTGTGTAAGATTTTCAGCTGAGACCCTGTAATGCCCATTGTATTTCTGGTATTCATTCAAAAGTCAAATTGGGGTTGAAGAGTTGTCTTGGAACTTAAAGGTACCTGCCGCTCTTGCAAAGAGGCTGGGTTCAGTTCCCAGCCCCCACAACGTGACTCACAGCCACATCCGTAACTCTAGTTCCAATGGGTACACCACCCTTTTCTGACTTCGGAGAGCACTATACATGTAATTGACACTCATGTGTACAGACATACATACATACACACATACATACACTGATGCAGGCAAAATACTCATACACATAAAATAAGTAAATCTATTAAAATAATAAAATATTTGAAAGCAAAATTAGGCGAGTATCCGACTGTAACTTATGTCAGATTATAGATGCCCAGACACCAAACAGCAGGTTGCCGTTATTCTTGTCTTTTTTGTTTCATACTGTGTTTAATTTTTCAGCCAGTGCATGATGACCGAACCCATGGCCTCGACTCTACTAGGCAGGCGCTCTACCACTCTACATTTCCAGCACAAAGTGGCTCACTTAAAAGAAAAGACTCTTTGGCTGGCAAACCACCTCGGTGAAAACGCTTGCAATACCAGGCTGACATCCAAGTCCCATCCCTGGAGAACAGGCGTGGGGAACAAACCCTAAACGTTTTCCTCCGACCCCCACACAGCCAGGGCACTCTCACCTCCACACAGACTTTTACTTTAGAGTCTCATTTTTATAAATGAAAGCATGGCCATATCCTTGCCTATTAAATACCAAAGAACCCACTCGGCTCCATAACGTGATCTCCTTCCTAAGTCCTAACAAGCAACATGCATGCACGGTCCTGACTCTGGCTGTTTATCACCGTGTTTTCTCAGGTTAGATGCTGAGGCTTTCATCTAAGCCGAGCACCAGCGGGAGAACGAGTCAAGTCTAGGGATGGGAACTGCCGGAGAAACAGTAACTTCTGCCCCAGCCCAACCTCCCCACACAAGGTCTGCTCTGTCATTGATAGGACTGCATCATGTATCAGTGTTGGCCTCGAGAACAAGTCCGGGTCTTGCAAAGAACACACACAGCACTCACTATTGGTCACTAGACAAGTCACCATGGGGCTGGTTCTGGATGGACCCCTCCTCCTCCTCCCCCTCCTCCCCCTTTTCCTCCTTACTTGGACTGGGTCCATGGGGACAAGTACTGTGGGACCCTTTTTTTTTATTTTGTTTTGCTTGTTTTGTTTTGCTTGTAGAGGTGCAAATTGGTGCCATTGAGAATTAATTGATTTTGCAAGGCACACCCACCATCTTTGGTAGTAATAGTTTTGTCCTTACTGTTTGTAACTCCTGTTTTGTTTGGGGGAGGGTTGTCATGGCTGCTGTGTTTGTTTTTAAGACAGGGTGTATCAGGAGGTGGCCGGGAACCCGGGACCCTCTTGCCTCTACCTCCAGAGAGCCACCATGGCAGGCTGGGACCCACCCGCGTCCAGCTGTGGGTTTAAAACCTTCTGAAACCCACTTTTCCCTCTAAAAACACAGTTAAGGAAATAATGTCGGTCAAAAACAAAATATGTAGAAAGAAATGCATTTGAGGCTTACTTCATTATGGTAACAAAAAGTCGGAAACTTAAATTATTAGACGATTTAAAAAGTTGATGGAAACCCGACAACAACTATGCAAATGGGGTTTAAAGTTAATAAATTCACAGTTAAAATCAATATAATTTGCTACCTAGCGTGTGTGTGTGTGTGTGTGTGTGTGTGTGTGTGTATGAGGCAATATAAAGTTAATAGAGGCAGATGATTTTACAAAGGAAAATGGAAGCCCTCAATTTCCATAATAAGTGGTATTAAACAGACACATCAAGATTTTATCAGCAGCGTTAAGATCGCCCCTGCCTTTCAAGATGATGAAAGTGCTTTAACAGAGTGACCTCCTGCTATAGAGCACCCAGTCCAGGTCACGGGTTAGGTCTCTGGGGACTGGGTCTTGATTGCTTTTTCCCATATTGTGCAGGCTGTCCACCAGCTGGGCCCGCTGGACAGCCGGGAGCATAACTCAGTCTCAAAGCTGTACCACCAGGAAGTGAAGTCACAGTCAAGGCTTCATTTATGGTTAGGCTGTGCTGGGGACATTTTTTTCATGGTTATGAAAATGTAGTTTTTGATTGGAAAAAAAAAATCAAGCCTAAGTCATCTTTAATATCGATAACTTTTTTCAAATGTACACAAACACAAATCATGCTAGAACATAGGATAGTTTCATAAACTCTTGCAGGCAAGCACAAAATAAGACAAACATTACAGAAATGACAGGTATTTGCACATGAGTCCCAACACGTGAAAAGCAAATTCTCTTAAATAATTACCAGAAAAAAAAAAAACCCACAAATACAGTTACATGATTATTGTGAAAATACAGAAAGCACAGAATCAAAGAACATGTCCTGTGTTCAGTGACCAGGAGAACAAAGATAGATACAAGATTTAAGAGATTACAGATCACCTGTCCAAATGAGAATAGCCCATTTGTTCGGAAAAGGTAACAATGAATGCATTGAAAAATTACAACAAAACAAAACCCAGAAATAACAACTCTAACAGCCTCTCAGAAACCCCACTCTCTGTCAATAGTTACAGCGAGTCAGAATGCACAGGGCTATCCTGGGCTCATTGCTGGGCAGCGACACTCTGAGTCACGGCTGACACCAAGAAGGGGAGATCTTGGAGGAAGGGCAGGGAGGCAGGTTATAAGACTTCGGAAGCCACAGCCAAAGAAAGAGACATTGCACCAAGGGTGTCCCCACACAGAGGGGCTGTCCAGAGGAAGCCGGCCAAGCTGGCCACCCATCCCCCTCCCTGGAGGCAGCGGAGCAGACACATTCAGCAATGGGAGTGCAAAACAGATTTTGAAAGGACACAATCGAGTAAAATGTATCAAGCGGCTAATGTAGTTACCATTTGTATTTTGGTGAGATAATGTCTTGCTCTGTAGCCCAGGCTGACCCTGAACTTTCAGCCAGCCTCTTGCTTCAGCCTCCCAAGTGCGGAGATTATAGGCAGGAGCCCCCACAGCTGGCCTATGGCTTATTTTGACGTTACTTCTGACCCTGTAATTTTTGCATCTATTGACACGTAGTAAGGAAACAATAAAATAACGTTTTAAAGTAAATCCGGCTGTGGAAGTGCCTGCTCTGTTAGTAACGGACTGGTCACACAAGCCTGAGAACCTGAATTTAATCCCCCAGAGCCAATAGAAAACGGCAGAACAGCCCGCCTCATGCCTGCAACCCTGCCAGTCTAGCCTAGCTGCTGAGCTCCAGGTTCAGGGAGGGACTCTGTCTCAAAAAAAAAAAAAAAAAAAAAAAAAAAAAAAAGGTAGAGAGTGAATGAGAACGATGAGACAGACCCCCCAAACTCCCCTCTTATGCATGCACGTACAAACACACACACTCTCACACGAGAGAGAGAGAGAGAGAGAGAGAGAGAGAGAGAGAGAGAGAGAATGAGAGAGAGAGCGCAGAGCGGGTACTGGTTGGTTTCGTGTGTCAATTTGATACAGGCTGAAGTTATCACAGAGAAAGGAGCTTCAGTTGGGTAAGTGCCTCCATAAGATCTAACTGTGGGGCATCTTCTCAATTAGTGATCAAGTGGAGAGGGCCCCTTGTGGGTGGTACCATCCCTGGGCTGGTAGACCTGGGTTCTATAAGAAAGCAAGCTGAGCAAGCCAGGGGAAGCAAGCCAATAAGAAACATCCCTCCATGGCCTCTGCATCAGCTCCTGCTTCCTGACCTGCTTGAGTTCCAGTCCTGACTTCCTTTGGTAATGAACAGCAATTTGGAACTGTAAGCTAAATAAACCCTTTCCTCCCCAATTTGCTTCTTGGTCATGATGTTTGTGCAGGAATAGAAACCCTGACTAAGACACGGTGGTTAGCAGAGCCAAGAGTCTAAGGCTGCCCAGGTTCTGTAGCCCAGGCTGACCCTGAATGCTGGGCTATCTCCCTGCTTCTGACTCAGTGCTGGGATTATGGGCAGGTTCGCTGTGCTCATGTAACTTGACTTTTGAATCTTTTTCTTCCTCCCTAAAATAGAAAGCAAAGCCAGTTTAAACTACCTCCAGATTGAATCCCACCGAACTATCCAAATTCGCAAGTTTCGATGGTATTGGGAAGTCTGACAGGCAGGCTCAGGCATTTCTCCAGCTAGCATAAAGTTTCAGCAGGAACCAGTGCAACACCAAAGCCCCGTGAAGGAGACTCGCGGCAGAGCCACCTTCAGAAGAAACCGTCTCCAGGGCTAAACAGGCAGGTTTCACACGCTCAACCATGGGTCGTTTTGATGGCGCTTCCCAACTAACGGCTGCCCAGAAAGCAACTATCTCTGGGTCTCATCCTCACAGGAGACACTTAAACTTTGCAGAGAAATCGTTCAAGGCCTCTGCACACAGGGCTAGACAAGAGCAACTGTAGGCTATTGTTCAATACTGACGTCCCCATTGTCAGGGCTCCTGGCTAAGTCCGAAAGTTAGGATGCTACCATGTTCTCGCCAGCAGTCCTAAGCCAGAGAAGGTGGGTACTGACGGCTCTGTAGAGAATGAGTAGTCTCCAGTTCTCCGGTTAACTAAATTTACAAAAGGGTTGCCTAGCCCCTCTTCCTGTTCTTCACAAGGGTCATGGGTAACACAGGAGAAGCCAGGCTTTGTCACCTTTTCTCAATGTTGTTTGTGGGATGGGGACATCAGTCACTGCCCGGCTTCGCCAGGCTCCTTCACAGTGGAGGGCCCCACGCACTCAAGCCAACGGCCCATTTGTACCGAATGTCTATCCCTGCCTTGACCACAGCCACCCGCGTGGACCAGGACGGACTCATCAGAAGTTAAAAGTAATGGTGTCGATGAGATCACACGAGGTGAGCTTACCCGACCCGGTAAGGAGGCCTGAGACCATCGGACCTCAACTCCCAGGGGCGTAGGTGCGAAAGCATGTCGAAGCAGCAGACGCTGGGGACATCTGCTGAAAGGGTGTTGATTAGGAGACGGAAGAGGAGCCTCAAAGAGCCAGAGTTGGGTGCAAACTCAGGTTACAAGGGCTGCCAAATTGTGGGAGTGAGCCGAAGGTGGAGGAACACTGCGTACCTCTGGAAGAATCTAGCCAGCACCAGCACCGCTGCCAGTACACTCACAACACTGCCTTCCCAGCTCCTTGTGTTAGCAGTGTGCGCTGGCTTGATTTCTGCTGCTGGGATAAACATTCTGCCCAAACGCAACTCAGGTGAGGAAGAGATTTATTACCTTACAGTCCTAGGTCACATCACAGAGGGAGGCTGGGACAAAAGCTCAGAACAGGAACCCTGCTCTGTGGCCCGTGCTCACCTGGCTTGCACCTGCATAGGGATGGCACCGCCCACGGTGGGCGAGGCCCTCCTACGTCAGTCAATTAACTATTGACACTCCCACCACCACCACCACCACCCCCGACCACCACCACCGGCTCAGACTTGCCCACAGGCTGATCTGATCCAGAAAATTTCGCAATCAAGGCTTCTCTCTCAGATGACAGTCTGCTGTGCTAAGCTGACGATTAAAGCTAATTAGAGCAGAGTACAACTATGTGTACTTCAAGTCATTAACATGAAACAATCAGATCATGTGTCCTCTATAGAGATAGACATGTACGGATCATTTATAATTTTCTATATTAAGGGTGTGGCTCAGAGTATTTTTGGTGAAGGCGAAGGTATAATAAAAAAAATTTTTTTTTGTAAATTTATTCATCCTCCACCCCCTACCCCACCGTGTACACCATGTGTATGTGTCTCTGTGTGTCTGTGTGTAGGTCAGATGACAACCGTGGAGGTTAGTGTTAGAGGAAGACCCAGGGCAGCTAATTCCTTCCTTCCACCTGTGAGTCCCAGGAACTGAACTCGGGTCATCAGGCATGGTGACATACATCATTGCCTGCTGAGCCATCTACAGGGCACCTCTATTTTTTATACTAGTTTTTCTAGACAGTGTTTCTCTGTGTAGCCCTGGCCATCCTGGAACTCCCTCTGTAGACCAGGCTGGCCTCCTCAGTGATTTGCCTGCCTCTGCCTCCCATGCGCTGGGATTAAAGGCGTGCGCCACCATCACCTGGCCTCAAAATATTTTTATACTTAGACATGACACAGAAAGTGCACTTTTGGGGCTGGAGAGAGGGCTCTGACTGCTCTTCAGAAGGTCCCAAGTTCAAATCCCAGCAACAACATGGTGGCTCACAACCATCTGTAATGAGATCTGATGCCCTCTTCTGGTGTGTCTGAAGGCAGCTACAGTGTACTTGCATATAATAAGTAAATAAATAAATAAATAAATAAATAAATAAATCTTTTTTAAAAACATAAGAAAGTGCACTTTCCATGGGCAGTGGTGGCGCAAGTCTTTAATCCCAGCACTTGGGAGGCAGAGGCAGGCAGATTTCTGAGTTCGAGGCCAGCCTGGTCTACAGAGTGAGTTCCAGGACAGCCAGGGCTACACAGAGAAACCCTGTCTGGGGGAGGTGGGGGAGTGCACTTTCTATCACTGAATGACAGAGGTTAGGACACTTGCCAAGGATCACAACAATGACCCTGTCCTCAAGTAGCTCAACAGCCCTATCTGTAACAGAGAAGAAAAAACCACATGAGAAACTTTTACCGGGAGTCCAGCAAATGTTCCTTTAGCACAGTGTGAGCCCTGTAACAGTCTATGCTCTTACATCATTTTCCAACAACAAAGTTACCACTGATCAAGCATGCTCTTGGGCTAGGGTCCCTAAGCATCTCTGGACCACAATGCACTTCGAGATTCCTTTAAAAAAAAAAAAAAAGGACCATCTTCTAGGAAAGCATGCACAAATATGACTGCATTGAGGTTCATAGTTTTTTTTTGAAACATAAACATATAAATACACATAATATGCAGGCTGTCCTAGACCTAGAGTACTTACTTGGGAGGCGTATTCCCAGAATCCCTCTTCAACAGCACCCTCTGAGGGTCAGAGAACACCCTCCAGAGATAACTCACCACTTTATTCTCTAGCACAATCCATAGAGCGGACGCGATGTCACTCAGCTACACAACGGCCCTTCAGACTTCCCAGTGAGAGGAGTACTCGTGCTTAGAGCCCAAGCACAATGCACAAAGGGCAGAGACACAGACAGAGCCGCCACATCGGGAATGTGGGGACACTGACTTTCAGTCACAGAGCGTGACAGATGAAGCAAAAAATTACTCTTGATAAGGATAAGGAAATAAAGTCTGATACAAGACTGCACCATTGAATGATTTTTACACAACAGAGTCACAGGTCACAGGTCCATCTCTTTTAAAAAAGCACAGGTAAACAGGTTAACATCCCCGGGGACAGCAGCGTTCATCCGCTGGAATCAGTTGAGATCAAATGGCTTCCGCGTCCCCATTTTGAAGGTAGGAATAGCAGGTCAATGCCAGAAAGAAGACATCCTTTGAAGGCCGGGAAGGGGGTTGTGCAGATTTATTGTTCCACGCCAAGTCAGGCTATAGCCCACATATAATCTTGCATTCATTCATCAAACGTGTAGTGAGATATAGCTTAGAGTCAAACATTAAAACATCAAAATCCAGGCAGATTAGCCTACCTCTTCTTAATGATACTTACTCCATTAGGAAGACGGAAAGCTAGCCGTTCTAGCGGCTGCTAATGACAGCCAATATCATGTGGTGGTTTGTAGATTATAATGTACCCTGTATGCACCACACCATGTAGTCCTCCCAGTAACTCTGAGACATGTGGTAACTGGTAGTCTGTCTCATTTCACAATACGGATTCAAAGGATGGATAAAGAAAGGCCCAGTGCTCACCCAGGCAGTGTGGGCAAGTGGACTGCGTGGAGAAGCCCTGCAGTCCACACCATCTACACCAGCTGAGACTGGGGCTACCAGGATTAAACATGTGCAAAGGTTCTGAATTTTTGCCTGACTCCAATCTTCCCAGAAGTGGACTTTACCTCATTCTGTGATTATATAGAAATGTAATTGTTTGACGTACACTCCTTTAATCTCAGCACTTGAGAGGCAAAAGCAGGTGGATCTCTGACTTCAAGACCAGCCTGGCCTACACAGCAATTTTCAAATAGACAGGACTACACATGCGCGCATGCAGGTATACACACACACACACACACACACACACACACACACAGAGACCACAAAAATTGTGTAGGAAGAAAGATAAGAAGAAACAAAGAAAAGAAGAGAAGAGAAGAAGGAGCAAAGAAACAAAGAAAGAGAAAAGAAACAACCAAACATACATAAATAACTTACATAAACAATAACATCTTACATAAGTAACACGGCAGTTGCATAGCCGGATGAGGTTGGTGGCCCTTGTCTCTAATCCTAGCGGCTGGAAGGTAGAGATAGAAGACTTATTAGTTTAAGGTCATCCTTCTCAGCTGCATAGCAAGTTGAAGGACAGCCTGAGCTACAGTCTCACCTAAAACCAAACATTGGTTAACTAATTAATTAAATAAAACGAAATAGTTAATCCACTGAGTGACGTCTTAACCTGAAGCATCAAACTGAGGCCACCCTGGCCACCCTGGCTCTGTGATTTCCACAGAGCTCTCTGGATACACTCTCTTGCATAATTTTTCCAGAGACATGATTTTGTCTTTTTATGCAAATGAGTGTTTCGCCTATATGTCTGTGCACCACATGCATGCAATACCAGTACAGGTCGAAAGATGGCGATGGAGTCCTTAAAGCTGAATTTACAGACTGCTGTGAGCAGCTCTATGGGTGCTGGGATCCAAACCTCTGGAAGAAAGGCTATCTATCTGTCCAGCCTCTACTGACAGATCTTAACAATTAGATACAAACCCCTCTCGTTGCATCTCTGATTTGGGGTTGCATGACTGCTTTAACAAATCCTTTCAGACCTCTGGGAAGACAGTTCAGTATCATACCCTGAGCCAGGAAGTAAAGCAGAACTGGCTTCAACATGCTTTCCATTTCTGGGAAGCTGACCCACTCGATTTCTTCATCAAAGGTCACATTTCCCAATGACCAGCATTGCAGATGGCTCTGAGCTGCCATGTGGGTGCTAGGAATCTCCCTGGGTCCTTTAGAAAAGCAGCCAGTTCTCTTAACCACTGAGCTCTCTCTTCTACCCCAGTTGAGTCCTCCTAATTAAGGTCAAAGGCTACCATTGTCTAGATAACCTCTGAGCTTGGTGCAAAATGAGGAGGGTTCCCTTTACCAGCAGGGCTCCTCTCTCCCTGACCTTGTGTGGGGAGTTTGAAACCCCCATACCCTCTACCTGCAGGAACATCACAGAGCCTTGATGAGATTACAGGTTCAGCCTCCTTTCTCCTGGTAAGAAGCTGTTCAGAAAGAACCTGAGATTCCTGCAAATGCCTCCCCATGCTAATGAGGAATCTCTGTGCCTTAGCCTTCAGCCAGTGACCTTTGCCCACTCTGGCTATTTCTACCTCCTTCCCCAAAGCTATATAACCCCTCAATACTCTCAATAGAGTTGCTCTGTCTCCCCAAAGCTGATCCCAGAGTACCCTCATCTTTCGTACTCACGGGCCAGTGGCCAATGTCCCCACGCAGAAAGGAAGACCACACTCCCCTAACACAGTTTTAGTAAGAGCACATTTATTCATATAAGTGTCATTAAAGAGATTTGTAAACGTGAAAAGATATACAGGCTCAACCTAATGAAAAATGCAACTGCTAGTATTAATAATATATACATTTATATATGAATGTGTGTATACATGTGTATGTATTAGGTAGGTAGGTAGGTAGGTAGGTAGGTAGGTAGGTATGGGAAAATCTTTCCATTAATGAAATGAGAGTTCTCTTTATTATTTATCTAAATGCCCAATTCTGAGCTCTGAAGCTGGGAATCATACTTATTTTCTTCTCATTGCTTCTTAGTTCTTCCTGGTACTGCAGTCTCCTTCAGCCCATGAGTCTCCTCCTGCCTATGCAGAGTCTCCAGCCCATGCAGTCTCCTCCAGCCCATGCAGAGTCTCCTCCAGTCCATGCAGAATCTCCTCCAGCCCATGCAATCTCCTGTCCATTCTCTCCCTGCTCCCTGCTTTTCTCTCCTTAAATACGGATCTCATATGAAAACCCTCGGAGGCCGCCAAACCACTACAGGACACACCAGGACAATCACTCCTTGCTTCTGGGCCATCAGAGGCTGGAGATGGCCAGCAACTTAAATCTCTTCAGAGCTCTTCATAACCTAGGTTCCCCCCACCCCCCGCCCCACTTCAGCAACATGAGAGTTTCCCCTCGATCTAGAAAGTTCTGTCCTGCTGAGGTTAATTATATATTTATTTCAAAGCCTTCTTCACGCATCATTTCTGACATCCAGTTGGTCGGCTTCTCTCTCTCAGAGAGAGAGTTCAAATCTGATCCACCTTTATTGAAGGGCTCCTTTCCCAAACTAGGATTTTATTTTTTTATTTTATTTTATTTTATTTTATTTTATTTTATTTTATTTTATTTTATTTTATTTTATTTTATTTTATTTATTTTATTTTATTTTATTTTATTATTTTATTTTTTATTTTTTTATTTTATTTTATTTTATTTTTTATTTTATTTTATTTTTTACTGCTTGGTAAGAGCCACTCTACCCATTTTATTGAACAATCATTTAAAATGATTTTATATTATAATACATGGATATTTAAAATAACTAGTGGATTCACTGGATATGAAAAAGACTTCAAAGAACTTGACATACTCTTAAGTCTCCCTCCACTTCCCCACAGCCCACAGCTGAACCTTTCCCTTCCCATACTCTCCCAAAATACCTTCCCCTCTCCTCTTCCATCATAACGGTTCCTTGATGGAAAATAACCAGAGCAACCCAGGAAGGTGATGGACAGACAGCACCAAGTCCAGGGTCACACAACTGAAGTGTGACCACACCGCTCACGGCGGTACCAAGCCCTTATTTTCACATCTCACCTACCAAGAATCTTGAGAAACTCAGCTTTATCCTGGTATGCCCTAGCAGTGCCAGTCCTTATGCAAATGTGCTTTGCAGGGGGGGGGGGGAGTCATTTTCGAAGGAGGCCAGGTTCGCTTAGCCGGGGGCGGGGCGAGTTCTTGGGGGAACTCATGAGGACTTCCTTCCTGGCTAACCTTGGAGCACCTGTTCCCTCCCCTCCACTTTCTTCGCTTGAAGATCGATTTACCTCCTCTTTTCAGAGCATGCATCTGGAAAACACTATAGAGAAAGAAGTTTCTGTGCTGGTGGGGAGAGTCTGACACATGCAGAGGGCTGACGGAAGGCCAAGGAAGGTTCCAGAAGGGAGGCACGGATGTGCAAGAACGAATGTGCTTGGAACACAGGCACGAGGAAGGCAAAGGACAGCCTGGTTGGTGGTGGGACGTCTCTGCATTTAAGGATGCGACTGAGGCTTCACTCGGGTCCAGCCAAAGCCTTCTGGGTCACACTTGGGAAGACTGAGGCACTCTCTGTTTCAGGCAATTCTCAGGTCTCTATGCTTGCTTGGCAAGCATTTTATTAACTGAGCCATCTCCCTAGCTCCTGCTTGCTTTGCTAGAACTGGCGATACAGCTGAGGATAAACTACGATTTCTGTCCCACTCCACCCCAGCTCCTAAATGCTGGATTACAGGCATGTACGGCCACACCCAGGTTTATAGGGAGCAAACCTAAGGCCAGGTTAACACTTTACTCAACTAAACCACACACCCAAGCCTCCTCCCTTTCTCCAACTTGACATTGATTATCAAAGGTAATTTCAGATCCCCTCTCCTCTATAAAACACAGACTTTGAAGACGCTTTGGCATTCAGTAATATTATCTTCCCACCAAGCTCAAATAGGATCTAGAAAAACTGTCAGAGCTATGACCTACCTACCTCCCCCACCAACTTCACAGCAACATTTTAATTAGAGTACTACGATTTAGAAACGAGTCGTCTTAAGTACAGCTCTGGGGAAAAAAAAAATCTAATGATCACTTTACACATGTGATGTCTGTGTACACACAATTAATGACGGTATTGTAGTGCCGGGAATGTTAAAAAGTTATTTCAATTCTAAAGTAGAAGAGACTGTCGGTACTGTTATCACCACCCAAGGGTAACTTCGGCATTTCAAAGGAATTTTTTCCTAATTGTATTTTGAGAAGTATGTTTTTTTTTTTTTAAAGCTACTCGTGCACTGGGAATCCACAGGTCTTATCAAATCCAGTACTTCATAGCCCCGGCACAAGTCTGGACACAACACATCTAAAGGAATCTCTTAAAGCTCACTTTCGCAGTAGGCTCTGATTCTATCTACTCAGAAACTTCTCAGTCCCTCCAAAGAAAGGCCAGCCACACTCCCCCTCTCTCCCCGGTACAGACTGAAGAGAGGTTGTGCCTAATCGGTGTCTACCATGCCTGCTCTGAACTTGGACGGAAGCTGATGTGCAGTCTTTGGTTAATTCAAAGAGTGTGCATCCTCTATGTCTAGTAGCCTCATGTCTAGTAGGATGGAAGACTGCACTCATCCTAGACGCACAGGAGTGGGCCGCATGCTTGTGTCCTGTGCCGTCACATGGAAGGGGGTGGCGTGGACTCTCCCCTTACCTACTTAACAGTGGTGCTGGCTCCCTGGAGCCCTGGCCACACCCGGGCCTCGGTGAGCATCAGATTGACTTTGCTATGGGTTACAAATGTAGCTACAATTGGGAAATGGCTTCCTCTGGGACTCAGGACCGAGTCCTCCGATTCCATTAGTACTAACACTATCCAGGAGCTCCGTCTCCCAACTGTGACGCTCAGAGTGTGTGCACCCAGGACACCACCAGCACCTTTATCTACTGTGGTAGTTCAGTCAAGCTGGTACAGAGTGAACCGAGCAAGTCTGTGAGTCTGTTTCTGCAAAAGATTTGTGCGAACCCGGAGAGCTGATGGAGAAGACCTCTCTCAGCCATGGAGATAGGCGTCCAAATCGCAACAGAGATGGAGGAAAGGCAAAATCATCCCTTAGCCCGGTCCTTGTGCTTGTTTTACGTCACCGCAGCACAAGATAGTCATTTGCTGAAGAGGAATCTCAATTGAGAAAATGCCTCGGTCAGATTGCCTGTAGGCAAGTCTGTGGGGCATTTTCTTGATTAATGATTGACAGGGGAAGGCCCAACCCATAGTGTGTGTGTGTTTGGGGGGGGGCGGGGCAGGTGGTGGCTGAGCAATCTGTGGAAAACAGGTCAGTGAAGGAGCATTCTTCCAGGGCCTCTGATTCAGTTTTTGACTTGAACTCCCACCTGACTTCTCTTCATGATAAACTGCTATACGGAAGTATAAGCAAAATAAACCCTTGTCCTTCCCAAGTTGTTTTGGATTTAATCAGAAACATAATTAAGGCACTGTTTTCCTCCTGCCTTCAGACACCAGGCGCATGGTCCAGACCTCAGACTGGAGTCAGAACATACACCAGAGGTCCCCACAGGGTTTAGGGACATTCTATGCTCTCTCTGCACACTTGGTAGGTCTTGGGACTCCCTGGTCTCCTCAGCTACTTAAGCCAACTCCTCCTTGCACAACTGTAGGTGGACAGACCAAGATCCCTCACCCAGGAACCTGTCAGAAATGCCAGCTCTCTGGCTAGTCTGGACTTAGAAAACCCCAAACTTTATACACCTCGCCCTCCAGAGGACTAACCTGGGCAAGGAAATCTGAGGGTCCCCGATAGGAGCGAAATATTTAAAGGGATCATTTCCTCAGATTGCTATGGTATTTGGGCTAAATTTCCCACTAAATCTATTAGGTATAGTTGATTGATTTTTTTTTTCCTAATATACCTTTGAAAGTAAAGTCAAATAAAAGGAAGGTTTGACTTCATTAAACGCGGCAAAGAATAAATTCAAATTTAGCAACTGACTTTCATCTGTCCCTCGCTTGGGCTGCGGACTTAGTTCTTCCTAGAGTTTGATATTAGCACCACTGTGGAACACTCCTCCTCTCAATGCTGAGGACGGCACCCTGACCAGGCCTGGTCTATTTAGTCACCTGAGCCCAGACCCTTGGCTTCCTAATGGACCACCCTCTTTTCCCTCCCTCCTGCTCATTCTCCCATAGCAACCACATAACCCAATCTGTTCCTCAAGCAGGGAAGAGCCCCCTTCCTACCTCAGGGCCTTTGCAAATGCCCCCAGCTATGTCTCAGAGCACCTATCCCAGCCTTCACACAGTAGATGCTATTAATGCGCAGGTGTTCAGGCACCGCTCAGGGACGCTTGTGTGGTCCAGGCTAAGCCATGGGCTCCCATTTCAGGCTCTCTTTCCTTATTGCCCATTAGACACACTGCCTAGTGTCCTTGTCACCGCACTGCAAGCTGCACAGGGGCTGGCACCATGCCTGTCCCTGGCCCTGCTTCTAACACCAAGCTCAGGGCCTGGTGCACAGAAGAAGAGTGAATTTTTAACAGTTCCGTACACTGCCTTCCCAACCCAGAGTGGTCGGCTAACTTCAAAGTGAAACTTCAATTCCGGCCTGTCAGATTCTCAGACAGGCCACAGTGTCAGAGTGAAGCCTGCCAACTGATGTTCTGATTTCCAGAAAAAGAAACGAGAAAAAGATAAGCAAGTGCGAGCCTTTGCATGGAAACCGCCAGCAGGCTTCAGGTCAAAGAGTCTAGGAGTCAGGCTGGAGAGGGGACTCAGCAGTGGAGTCTGAGTACTGTCCCCAGCACTCACTAACAACCGTCTAAATCCAGCTCCCGGGATTTGACACTCTGGGGCACCAGGCATACCCAAGGAACACAGACATATACACATGCAAATACTCATAAACATAAAATAAAAATGTGCATCTTGCGGGCCGTAGTGGCACACGCCTTTAATTCCAGAACTCGGGAGGCAGAGGCAGGTGGAGTTCTGTGAGTTTGAGGCCAGCCTGGTCTACAGAGTGAGTTCCAGGGTAGCTAAGACTGTTGTTGCTCAGAGAAACTCTGTCTCCAAAACATCACAATAACCTATTATATAGAATATGGTTCTATGCCTCATTGTGGAAACTGCTATATATAGCTCCCAGATGGACAGCCTCGTGGGGGAGAGGGGTGTCACACTCTGTAGCCCTGGCTGTTAGCATTCTGTCTAAACTCCATCTCACAATTACCTGGCAACAGACATGCATGCTCCTCCCCACAGTTACCTGGCAACAGACACGTATGTTCCTCCCCATAGTTACCTGGCTGTTGCCAAGTAGGCCTGACCCACTATGACAGGGGCTGCTCGCCCCCTCCTGGATCTCTTGCTCTCTTGTTCCGCTTGATCTCTTGCTTTTCTTGCTTTTCTCTTGCTCTCCTCTTCCCCATTCCCTCCCCTCCCCCCTCTCTCCATGTGCCCAATCCATGGCGGCCTCCACTTCTCTCCTCTCCCTCTCTCTGCCTCTACTACCCTCTTGCCTCCCCACCCCCATCCCCTGAATAAACTCTAGTCTATGCTATACTGTGTGTGGCTGGCCCCTCAGGGGGAAGGTAGGCCTTGGCATGGGCCCACCGAGGCACTCACTCCCTTCCCCCATACCTGACCATCCCTCCACAGAACACACCCCCTTTCTCTTTATCTTTTTAAAAACACATCACTGGCTAGTCTGGAAGTCAATATGGATACCAGGCTGGCCTCAGCTATCAGGTCTATCCCCCTGCATGCCCCCCCCCCCTGTATTGGGATTATCATGAATATTTCGCCATTTCCATACTTCCCAAGGAGCGGCTCGGCTCTCCCCCATGGCCACATGTCTCTGTCCCACTTTTCCCTTATGAGGAGACAGACGGAGAGGGGAGGGACAGGCAAGGACTCTTAAAGCCAAGACATCCAGACGACGGGCGTCACTCCAGAGTAGGGGGAAAGGAGAAGGAAAGTAAAAAAAATACAAGCAGCCCAGAGAAAGAATGCAAACAAAATTAGGTAGAAAATGAAGTAAGGTGCCCGGCAGGGTTGGTTCCCGCCTTTAATCCCAGCACTCTGGAGGCAGAGGCAGGCGGATTTCTGAGTTCGAGGCCAGCCTGGTCTACAGAGTGAGGTCCAGGACAGCCAGAGCCACACAGAGAAACCCTGTCTCCAAGAAACAAACAAAACAAAGAAAAAGAACAGAACTAGGATTCACGGGAAGAAGGCCACGGAGCTTCCCACCCCTAACCCCCCAGCCCTCCCGAGTCCAGGTCACTTCCCTGGCTTTTTGGAGAGGGTGGGTTATTTGGGCTTAAGCTCAAAGATGATGAGCTGCAATTAGGCTCAGGTACAGTTTGTGGGGAGAAGGGAGGGGCTGGAAACATTGTTAAATTGCAGGTTCCAGTTTTTTGTATTTTTTTTGTAATAAGCATTGTAATAACTTGCATAAAAAAGCACAGTTAAAGATGAAAGCTTCTGCTTAGAACTATTGATATCTAATCTAAAACCCATACTGAAAATTACAGCTGTCACTAACGAAGGCTATTTATCCCAATTGCTCTGTGTGTGTGTGTGTGTGTGTGTGTGTGTGTGCGCGCGCGCGCATACGTGCATGAGTGATCACCCACATGTTTTCCAATAGGCTTGCAACTCTGAATGTCTGAATGTCTTGAGTTCTATTTGATGGTATCAAGACTAACATTCCACAGGCACCCACACAAGAAAGCCAAGTCCTTGAAGTCAACAACTTCAGAGAAAAGACTAACCCCAGCCCCAAGTAAGTTTTCTTCCAATGGTACATCTATTTTGTTGTTGTTGTTGTTTCCCTGGGGACCTTTCTGACCCCACCGCTTTGTGTGTGCCACCCCCAGCCCCAATTAAGCATCGCTATACCCTCTGGAGACAGTGAGGAGATGAAAGCAGCCCCAGGAGGAACTAGGCTGGCTTCCTCCACACAATAGCTAGCCACCTGCACGGGGGATTTAGTCCCCCCACTTCCTAGTTCCTAAGTCCTGGAGTCACTGCAGCCCAGAGTCTAGAGAACAAGGAGAAAGAACAAAGGGGCCAGGTGGCCGGGACAGAGGGAGGAGAGGGACTCTTCCGTTGTCACACACCCCCAGCGCAGCCTGGTTTGAGGAAGCCAGGTTGCTTGCGCCTCAAGCTGTGTGTTGAGACAGCTGTGAGACCCCGAATGGGGGGCGCGGGTCATTTTTAAAGACTCCCCAGACATTCACTTTACAGGAAGAGAAACTTCTCACCATGAGACAGAGCCTGTCTTGGAACACTGTGGCATTTCCTTCTGGCATAAAAAACTCCTCTTCTTTCAATGATGATGACCGCTTGAAACATCCCGCTCCCACCCTCCACCGCCACTGCCACCGCCCCCCCACACACACACACACTCAGGAGGCTTAGGCAGGAGGACAGAAAATGCTGAAGGCTAGCTTACAGTAGATACAAGAAAGGACAAGGGAAAAACAAAAGTGCAAACTGAAGAAAGTTTAAAAGACCGAAGTCACCAACCAGCACGAGGCTCCACCACCTGTGGCTAAGCACGCTGGGCCGCTGGGCCGCTGGGCACTGGGCGGTGGGAGGCATAGGTTGGCAGCTGCCACACACTCAAGTCAAGTCCACATAGTTGAGATCTTACAAAGGGTTCTGACCAGCTAGAATGCTTCACCATACTACACCAGGAAGAAATATCGAAGTAGCACAAAGGAAGAAATGAAACCAGAGGCCAGGTAAACTGAAAACTTTATATACATACATACATATATTTCCAGTAGAAATAATAACAAGGAAAGGAAGACATTTCCTTGGATTTTTTTTTGATGGAATCAAAGGGATATTAACTACAGTATCACATCTATAATTTGATTCGGTGTATCCTTCAGCGAGATCATAAAGCTCCACCCACGTATTGTATCTTTTTTTTTTTTTTTTTTTTTTTTTTTTGGTTTTTCGAGACAGGGTTTCTCTGTGTAGTCCTGGCTGTCCTGGAACTCACTCTGTAGACCAGGCTGGCCTCGAACTCAGAAATCCGCCTGTCTCTGCCTCCCAAGTGCTGGGATTACAGGCGTGCGCCACCACGTCCAGCTCGTATTGTATCTTTATTACATAAAGATAATCTGATCGTTACAAACTTTTAAAAACCTGATTAGAAAAAATTTCAACAGCACAGTAAAATATTCTATATTTGGTTTCCTTCCAAAGGTGCCTCAAGATACATTTTAAAAAGCAGTAAGGTGATAAGGCCCGGAATAGGCCTCAGGGACAGAAATCACAGTCGTCAGCACAAAAGCAGAAAAGGCCTCTGACAAAATGCAAAACCCCTTCGTGATTAAAGCCCCGAGGAACCCTGGAATAGAAGAGGCATAGCTAAATACAATAAAGCCTCTACAGGACAAACCTATAGGCAGCATTGGAACCGCATATTAAAACTGAAAACCAGTGACTCTGAAATCAGGACGTGAACCAGGGGGGCCCGCACTCTGTTCTAATTCAGTGTAATGCTAGAGGTCCCAGCCAGGGCAGTCAGACAAGATAAAAATAAAAGGCGTACATTCAGGAAATTAGAAAGTCAAACAATCCCTATTTGGAGACAATGATCTTTATACTTAAAGACCATAAAGACTTTACCAGAAAACTCTCAGCTCTAACAAACATGTTCAAAAAAGTAGCAAAATACAAACACAGTAGTTTTTTTTTCTATACCTCATTAATAAACGAACCATGAAATCAATCAGAAAAACAACCCCTTTTCCACAATGACTTCAAGAAACAAAATACTTAAAAATAAATGTATTGAGGGGACTTAAACACTCTGCAACATAAATCCTGAAGAAGGAAGCTAAAGACACTTAAGGTAGACCATACGACCAGATAAACGTGACTGATGATGTAAAAATGGCTTTACCACTGAAGATAATAAATTCCCCATCAGTATTCCGATGGCATTTTTATATAAATGGGAGGGGAAGGGGTAGAGTGTTCTAAAATTCACATGGAGACACAAAAGGCCCTAAATAGTCCAATCAACCCTGGACCAAAAAAAAAAAAAAAAAAAAAAAAAAGAGAGGCTGATGATATCGGTTCAATACCAGAGTAAAACGAACCAAGACTAGACATAGACATGTAGGACAAGGGGGAAGAAGGCTCAAAAATCAGCTCAAACAGATCTAGCCAGCTCGTTTGTGTTTTCTTTTTCCTGACAGAGTTTCTCTATCTGGCCCTGGCTGTCCTAGAACTCTCTCTTGTAGACCAGGTTGGCCTCAAACTCAGGGATCTGCCTGCCTCTACCTCCCAAGTGCTAGGATTAAAGGTGTGTGCCACCACCACCACCACCACCACCACCACCACCACCACCACCACCACCACTGTGCTTCAGACATCTCATTTTTAACAAGGTATCAAAATAGACCTTGGAGAAAAGACAAGACAGGCAGGTGGCTTTTGGTTTGTTTCAGTTTTTGATTTTGTACAACAAAGTAAGTAATGAAGAGATAACATATACAACACGGGGAGGGGGGGGGATGTTTGCCAGACATTCATCTGACAGGAGATTAATATCCAGAATATATGAAGAACTTAAAAATTAAACATAAACAAAAATAATCTAACCAATAAGTGGACACGTGGATTAAATGGAGGCTCCTCAAGTAAGTACAAGTAGGCACTCGATGTATGTCAAGATCCTTAGCCATCGGAGACACGCATATCAACAGTCCATTGCAGGCCAGTGGGTAAAGGTGCTTGCCACTAACCTGGTGACGTCAGTTCCATCCCCTGAGCCCATGCGGTGGAAGGAGAGAACAGACTCAGGTTGTCCTGCCTGCCACACTGGTGCATGTGGAACACACATAAACACATGCTCATACACCAAAAATAAAACTGTTTACAATCCCAGTCAGAACAGCCGTCACAGAAACAAGCGAGCGAGCAAACAAACAAAAACCAAACCAAGGTGCTGGGAAGGGTCAGAGAGGAGAGGGGGCAATCCTTATCTAAGTCAGGGGAGAACTTAAATTCGCGCAGCCGCTATGGAAATCAGCATGGATGTTCTACTGAAGAAAACAGCTATGCTATCCAGACTGGCCAAGCTTATCTTGAATCAAAGCAGCTGTAATCAACCACCTCACTCTCAGGAGACCTGGCCTATTAACAATCCTGTGGTAGAAGAAAAAAACAAAACCAAAACAAAACTACTCACAAGATCCTCATGTGGTCCAGCCCTCCCAAGGTTATAGAAGCAGAAAGCTATTTCTTGGTGGGGTGGGGGTAGAGGGCGTGACTGGACACCTGTCAGTCATGAAGGGGCCCAGGGGACTCTGTGGTGCAGTTATTAGTGAGGGTTGGCCAAGCTGTGGGCGGAACTCATCAGTGACACAGCTTCCCAAACGTAATCCAGGTTTCTTGTGATAGTGCCCATTCTTCTGGAACTAACTTGAGAATACCATCAATTCACCACTTGACCGAAATCGCTTCTTCCCCTGCCAATGCCCTCCCAGTGGTGTGTGTGTGTGTGTGTGTGTGTGTGTGTGTGTGTGTGTGAATAACAGAATAACAGCCTTTTTTCAGTTTTCCTTTGCTCAAGAAAAGTCACATGACAACTACCAGTTACTTAAACACTCGCACCTTGAGGCTCCTAGGTAAATACACAAAGAATTCTAAGTCAGCACACCACAGAAATCCTCACTCACCTGCATTCATATACATTTACGTGATTATCTATTTGCATAGAAAATACAAATGTATAGGAGCGAGAGGGAGGGAGAAAGTGGGGTCAAGAAAGGGGGGGATCACAAAAGTACATGATGCAAACCCTAGAAAATATCATATGAAATCCATTATTTTGTACCATGAATATACACTAAAAAATGTAAGTGCTCAAATTACTAGAGAAATTTGCCACTATTAATGCTTTTTTGTTTTGTTTTGTTTTGTTTTGTTTTTTTTCGAGACAGGGCTTCTCTGTATATAGCCCTGGCTGGCCTCAAACTCAGAAATCCCCCTGCCTCTGCCTCCCAAGTGCTGGGATTACAGGCGTGTGCCACCACCTCCCGGCTCACTATTAATGTTTTATTTGTTTAAATCACATCCTTTCTTATTTTTCCTATGTAACCATGTACATGTAACCACACGACAGGTTCACCTTTTACGTATTTAGCAAGCATAGACCCACTGAGTTCTATTCAGGCACTTGTATAGTTTTATTTTGAAGTAAATTTATTACTGTAAATAAATTGCCAAGGCAGGCCTTGAACTGACAATCCTCCTGCCTCAGCCTTCTAAGTACTGGGAACTACAGGCCTGTGCCGGCGGGCACATCTGATGGATTTTGTCACACAACTCAAGAGCGCCACTTTGTAAGTATTTGTATTCTCTTGTCACACGTTCTTGGCGAATAACCCTGTGGTTTACTGTTAAAAATAGACCTGAGAGGCGCCCAGAGACATCTATACCAGCCTCTGAGGGCTGAAAAGGAGGGTCAGTATCAAGTTCACCTGTATCAAGTTAAACAAAGGATTCTCATGTTAAGTAGCAGTCCTTTGGAAAGCCCTCCTAGCAAAATAACAAAACAGAACATCTTCTGCTGGTTGCCAGGCGTGAGAAAATCCTCCCTGGCTACTTTCACTAGTTATTCATAATATAGTTGGCCATGGACTGTAATATTATCTGTAATATTATAACTATAAAGGGCTTTAATACATGTCAGAAGATTTAGTCAAATTAAAAAGCATGATAAGCCGGGCGTGGTGGCGCACGCCTGTAATCCCAGCACTTGGGAGGCAGAGGCAGGCGGATTTCTGAGTTCAAGGCCAGCCTGGTCTACAGAGTGAGTTCCAGGACAGCCAGGACTACACAGAGAAACCCTGTCTCGAAAAACCAAAATAAATAAATAAATAAATAAATAAATAAATAAATGAATAAAGCATGATAAATGGTTCTCTTAAACACAGAAAAAATATTCTAACACAGATACAAACTTCACCTTATGGAAAATGGGGGTGGTGGTGGTGGTGGGAGAATGGAGAGGTATTTATCTACAGTCCTGACTAAATGAACACACACACACACACACACACACACACACACACTCAAGTGCTTGAGTGCACACACACTGATCTGGATTTTTTGTTTGTTTGTTTAAATAGATAACCAAATGCACATACTTGGCTAATGTATGTGCACGGGCCACACCCATCTAATTAACAAGCGTCTGACCTCACACAGCTGTCATAGTCGTGGTGCCGGCAGACAGCAGACCATCCGCATTGCTTTGCTTCCCAGCTTCCCTTGCTACGACGCACGAGATCTCTTGACATTAACCCTCCTCTCTAACAGCAATTAGCTCCCTTCCAGAATTGGAACATGACTAGCCGTCGCTGGAAAGAAGACTTCATCAATATATTCCGCCCCAAACCTGCTCTCCGCCATAATTTCCTTAATCGGTGAAAGCTGCCACGGGTGTCTTCCGCAGTTATAGAGCAAGACTATGACTTGTTTAGTGGTGTTCACCACTTGGGAAGAGAAGGTGGGCACCAGCCCTACTTTTAAGCGACACAGAAAACAATTTAATAGAAAAGGACCTAAATACATCTATAGACAGAAATTGGAAGGAGTGAACCCACACCCAATGCCTAATCTTCAGCCAATGTGGCCTGTAATTACTTTAATCAGCTCTCTAGCACCAGGTTCGAATTGAACGCGGTCCTCCATCACCCATTCTCGCTGTCTCATAGACTAAGCCAATGCTAACATTTAAACTTGTTTACTCTCTTTCAATGGATTTAGATTTATACATTGTTGCACCAGAAGATAGTCCTGAGCACAGAATCAACACCCAGCAGACTCACCCAGGATTTTCCTAGTGGGTTTTGCAAATTCAGCTCCTTCCCCATTGGCGTTGTGTCTCTGGGTATTGCTTGACCACTGGAACCAAGACACTGCTGGCCTCAGCTTGGAGGGGCTCGCAAAATTTAACCATCAATCGTTCGTATCAAATGGAACAGTATCGTCAAATGAGCAGCCAGGGGGTTTGGACTGCCATTTGAGAAGGCTGAAAAAGGACACCAGGAGAGTCACTAATTAACTCTTCTCCGCCCCATCAGCCCCAAATGTTTCAAACGGTAACAGAGCTGGGAAGGCAGTTTTGACATTGTTAAGATAATGACTTGATTTGCTCCCAAAATTCTGGGAAAGCCGCTGCCAAGTTATCTGGTGAGAACCATTCATACCCTGTTCTCAGGGCCAGCCGCAAGGCAGCTTGCAAAGTCGGAGAACACTTCCTGTCACTTCCCAAGACTGGCAGTCAAGGGGCCACACACTAAGGCCTTGTCAACCTCTCGGTGAATTATCGGCTGCTTTTCATTAACCAGAGCAATGTCTCTGGGTTGCCAAGATAGAATGTGCTGAGCCATATTATTAAAATGCAGATGTCTGACAAAGTGCCTGGAGACAGGAATGCACAGAGTATCTCCCACTTTGTACATGTGGGGTATGAATGGTTACAGGAGACTGAACAGGGAGGAACCCCTACCTGGTGACAAAGACCCAGAAATTGGGAACAATGGTGACAACTGCCACAGTCTGCAAAGGCGTGGGACACGGTTCCCAGGTGTGCCTCCAGGTTCCTCACAGCTAAAACCTTAAAAAGTCTGTCTGTCCACACGGCCTTTCTCTACCTTTGCACAAGTGTCATTTGGCACAAGATAAAAATTGGTGTTGGGCTTTTGTGTGTACGGTTGGCTGTTTAAGAGCAGAGGTTAGCAGACTAAATGAGATCACCCCGCTATGGTGACATATAGGGGCTGAAGTTCCATCCATGATGTCCACTTTCCAAGCTATGTACCCAGGAACTGTGTCCATCTAGAAAGGGCACATTCCTCCTGGTCCCCAGACACCCTTCTCCAGGAGTACTATGTTTGCGCAGTGCTCCTGACTCTCCGTTGGGGCCAGCCGGGCAATCACCCAATTTCTTACATGGTTCTTGTTGCCAAATCCAGCAGAAATGATTCCATTCTCACTGCTCCGCACAATCTGACACTAGCAATCGCTCCCTCCTGGAAACGGTCCTCCCAGCTGTGCGATCCTCCCCGCTATCAGCCTCCGCCTCCCTTGCACGCTGCTCCTGGGGCTTCTGCCTCCGCCTTTTCTATAACCAGGTGATAATACTACCTCACAAATGCACTGCCATCTAGGGAAAGACCCAGAGAGCTCAATTCCTTCTCCTTTCCAACCAGCAGTCTCCTTTAACCACGCCCTCCCAACCCTGTCCGTGATTTAAATGAGCTAGCTCACTGTCCCTGACCAACATCCCAGGATTCCTCTTAGCCGACCCAAGAAACCTGGGCCAGCACTGACCTTGATTCTCCCCTCTGCATCCCATCAACTCAGACCGACTACTCCTAAGCTCTGATGGGTTCACTTTCCTCCAGCCAAGCCTTAGGCCGGGCTAGCCTACCCACTTGGGTACATACACTCCTGGGGCCCCGCTCTCAGACCTCTCTCACACACTCTCGCTGTAGACATTTCCTCCAGCTTGCTCTCTCCTATTACAACGCTCGACAAACTAAAACTCCCCGAGATTTCCCACCACCCTCCAAAAACGGCTCAAGACTTCTTTGCTCAGCGTACCTCTATGGTCTACACCCACCCCCATCCGATGCACAGCCAACCCTACTCTCCAGTGTCAGGTCTCAAACGTTACTCCCCCTGGTCTGACACCGCACGTTCCCCCTCCTTTCAGAGCGTATGCCTCTGCCCCCACCGTTTAGCTCCACCTCTCCCAGCAGGCTTCTTCTCTGGCTTTCTGGATGATTCCCACTGTTAAGTGTCTACACAGGCTTGTGCTTCTCCTACCAGAACCCTGGTTCTGCTTACTGGCCTAATTCTCCAACGACACAGACTCCTTTTCTTTTAGCTACAAACCAGTCTCAACCTGAGTTATTCTACACACTATATCGACTTATCTCTCCGTGAACAGCCAATCTCAAACCTGCTGTGTGGACTCATTATCACCAGTGAACACAGTAAGTACCAAGCCTATGACCACCCTCTCTGTGGCAGAGCCATAGCTGTGTCTATGTGTCAAGAAATATGCCAAGGAAGGTAGGCACTTGCCACCAAATTTGACAACCCTAGGACCCATGTGGTAGAAAGTTAAAAATGACTCCATATTCATTATGTGTACATGCACGCTCACATACACACTATTCCAGGCCAGAATAGGACACTTAAAAGTTGACTATAGTTCCAAACTATGTGTCATTCCGCATCCAAACTCTATACTCAATAATCTTGACTCCAGTCATATGCAATATAACACATTAAATTCTTCAGCTGTTGCCTCAAAAAAAAAAAAGTGACTACACACCATTATCAGTGAAACTTAAGCCTGATGTAAAGAGGGTTCAGCATATATGCAAATCAATATGTGTGATATACCACATTAACAAAATCAAAAGCTAAAATTTCATAAGCATCTTAATAGGCACAGAAAAAGCATCCAACAAAATTTTATATACCTTCATGATTTTAAAAAAAGCCCTCTCAAAGAGGTATGGAGGAAATGCACTTCAACATAATAAAGTCTATATATAACAATCTCACCATCACCACTAGACTCAGTAGTAGAAAGCCAAGAGCTTTTCCTTTAAATCAGAAACAACACACGAATACCCACTCCTGTCAGTTCTTGACAGTATAGGACCAGACCTGAGCGATAAGACTAGAAAAAAAAAAAAATCCATGCAACTCACAGAGGACGTGAGATTGTCTGTTTGCAGACAATATGATCTTAAATATCAAAAACCATAACAATTCCACCAGAACTTTGTTAAACTTAAAATGTGAATTACTGTTTTCTATATAGCAATTTCCTTGGAGAGAAAAATCTCCCATCTTGGAGACACAGGTGAAATATTTCACCCAGCAGGGAAGTGCTTAAACTCAGGAAATGAACAATCCAGAGGGTTCAGGAAGTCCCTGAAGCTGACCGGATTCACTAGGCTCCTCCCTCCCCATACACACACACACACACACACACACACACACACACACACTAGCAGCTGCTGGGAGGCACTCTCAGACACGCTGAATTGCCTAAAAGAGGCTCAAAGCAGCAAAGCCATCAACCAGCTGAGCTGTCTGGAACCAGCTGAACCTCAATGAAAGAACCTTCTCCGATCCTTTGGGCCGCCTGGAGCTTGTGCACTGCACTCCAGGTTGCCCGCGTGGATTTGGTGCTGCAACTGTCTTTGAGTCCTATCTGCTTCGGTTACTAATCCCAGTAATCTCATTGGCTCACCCAGCTGGACTCCTTACCTTGGTCTGTCAGTGGTCAGTGGTTCCCTTTCTGGGATAAACAGATGTTTGTTCTCCTCTCTCAAGGAATAGCATCACATGGAAACATTCCAGGCTGTAAAATCACCATGAAATACATTGTGAACTACCCAAAATAGAAAAAAAAAAATCATCTCATTTACAATAGTACCAGTAAAGAAGAAAAATGATAGAAACAAATTAAACCAAGAAGAGAAAGCTACAAGATATTTACAAAAGACATTGAAAAAGATACTAATAAATAGAAAGATAGCGTGTGTACACGGATCAGAATATAGCTAAAATGACTGCATTACCTAAGCTATCTACAGATTCAATACAATCCCTAACAAACTGCCCGAGACACAGCTGGTCACAGTGGCACACACGTTTAATTCTAGCACTGGGGAGGCAAAGGCAGGTGAATTTTGAGGCCAGTCCCATCTTCCAGAGTGAATTCCAGGACAGCCAGGGCTACAGAGAGATACCTTGTCTCAAAAAATCTTTACCCCCCCCCCAAAAAAAAGCCAGTAACAATTTTCAAAGAAACAGAAAAAAAAATTAATAACAATAAAAAAACTCTAAGTGGACCTGATACTTAAAAAGTAGATATTTTTTAACCAATAATGCTTATAAATACCTTTTGTTTTTTACATACTTACTATGCCAGAGGTGGTACAAATATATCCTAATTAGATTCTTTTAATAACCATTTATGAGACTGTTATTGTTTTACAAACTGACACAGTGGGCCCAATGTTATCAGCAGTGGGACTCTAATGTAAATCTGAGTCCTAGCCTCATACTCTAAGCCAGACCCAAACAAGGTGCTTCACCTGGGTACCAGCCCATCACCCTAGTAACTTAGGAGGGTGAGACAGGAGGGTTGCAAGTGTAGCATTGGTCTTCATAACTAAGTGAAATGCTAGGAATTCAAATTTTAAAGTGTGTGGGTGTGTGTGTGTTGTGTGGGTGTAGATGCTATTGAGTAGGACAGAGACTGCCTATCTCTCTCGTCCCAGGTCCTAGGTCTAATTGCCAGCAGGAGGGGGAAAGGGAGGGGGAGGGAGGGAGGGAGAAGGAATATGAATCTAAACAATGAGCCCTCTGGCTTTTGTCAGATCTAGGAAACCCTGAAACCCACCTGTGCGAGGGAACTGTTGGGCTCTGTAATTAAGTCAGGAATGTTACAACTTGAACTAGCTGCTGTCAGTGCAGTGTTAAAAATAGCTCTGGCCTGAGGCCACGTGCTTCTGAGGCACTGGGGGATTGCTTTGTCCATGGTGAAGTAACCTCTACTGAAGACTTATAAACTGCCTTTTTCTTCCTAGGGAGAGCGGAGAACAAGCCCAGGATGTTTAAGACCTCCTTATGAAAATTTTAAAGTATTAAACACTTCTTCTAGGTCCCTTGTACAAGGTGCCTGAGAAAGGGGCACTTACATTTACATGTTCCGTGACCCGGCGTTTATGTGCTTTTTTACTCCGTGACAGACGCTTTGCAGGGGCCTCTGCCTTAAATGTCCATACTAAGTCACTGGTGTTAGCAGCTACTTTTCAGGTGAGAAGCAGAGGCTCAGAGCATCCCGAGCCCGTAGTGTTCTTTCCATCTCTCCCCAGCTGATTCCACCACAGCTCCCAGTTGCTCCTCTCTCCTACCCTGAATAACTCTCACCCAAGAGAAAAAGAAGGCCTTGACCCCAGTGCGGGCCGTAAGCAACAACAAAGAAGTATGTGTGCCCAGGGCCAGTGGCTTCATTTACTGAGAAACCAAGTGGCCCTGCATCCCTATCACCTAGGAAACGCAATACAGTAGTAGGGTTAAGACATCAAGGACGTATGATAATCTGTGCCTTTAATCCCAGCACTGGAGAGGCAGGTAGATGTGAGTTTGAGGCCAGCCTGGTCTACAGAACAAGTTCCAGGCTATCCAGGCCTACAACAGTGAAAGACTGCGTGGTAGTCTCAACAGACTCATAAACTTGAATGCTTGGTCCTCAGTTGGTATAACTGGGAAAGGCTAAGCGGGGGCATGTGTCACGGTTGGAGGAGCTGTGTGAGCAGGGTGGGCCTTGGCAATCAAACTCCCACACCATTTCCAGCTAGCTCTCTGCCTCCTGGTTGTGTCTCAAAATGTTAAGTAAGCTCCTGGCTACTGTTCCTGCACCATCCTACCTGCCTGTGACCATGCTCCCCACAGTGAGGGTAACATGCTCTTAATTCTGAAACTGCAAGGGCTGAACATGGTCTTTCGTGTACAAGTTGCCTTGAAGTAATTAAGTTACCCTGTCTCACAACAAAGGAAGGGTGGGATGGAAGGAGGGAGGCGGGTAGGAAGAAGGGAGTGGGTAGAGGAGTGAAGGGAGGAAGGGTGGGAGGAAAGAAGAAAGGGAGGAGGGGGAAAGGGAGGGGGAAAGAAAGGAAGGAAGGGATGGTGGAAGGGAGAGAAGGGAGGGAGGGAGAGAAGAGGGGGGAGAGAAAGGAGGAATGAAGTGGGAAAGACGAAAGGAAGGGAAAAAGGAAAAAGAGAGAGGAAGGGTGGGAGGGAAAGAAAGAAAAGAGGGAAGGAAGGGGGAGGAAGGAAGAGAGAGAGGGAGAAGGAAGACGGGAAGGGAGGGAGGAAAAAGGAAAGAAAGGGGTACGGGAAGAGTTGGATAAGAGAAACACCCAATAACTGAAAACCAGAAAGCTGTCTCCTCTCAACCTAGGCTTCTCCACCTCAGGCCTTGATGATCCTCCAGGCGATACAGTTCTCAGTTGTGGGGATGCCGTGGGCATCACAGGGGATCTGCAGCATCTCCACCCTACGTTCTGTAGGCACCAATGACGCCTCCCAAGTCACAGTGACCAGAAATGCCTCTGCGCAGCTGAATGACCATGGAGAATTCTCACTCCCCACCCACATCCTGTGAGAAGCAGTGCTCTGTGAAAGGTGACAGACGAAGGGCTAAAGGTAAAAGGTGACAGGCGAAGGGCTAAAGGTAAAAGGTGAAAGGTGAAGGGCTAAAGGTAAAAGGTGAAAGGTGAAAGGCTAAAGGTAAAAGGTGAAAGGTGAAGGGCTAAAGGTAAAAGGTGAAAGGCGAGAGGCGAAAGGCAGGAGCTGCGATCACCCGGGGAGGACAATTACATCAGGTCATTTACTGCAGGGCTTCCTTCATCTTGCATAGGCTGGTTCAGGTTTTCAGAGTTCTTTTTTAACATATTGAACCACATCAATCAAACACAGACATCTTAAAAGAAAAAAAAAAAAAAAACAAAGAGACTCAAAAATTCCTCGCTTATCAAGGACTTGAAAGTATTCAGAGCTGGTATTTACGTTCTCCTAAACCAGGAGTTTGTTGAAAAATTAATTTAGCCCATCCATGCTTTGATCTTCTTGCAAATTATTTCCTCAGACAAGACCTTGCTTGTAAGGACCCAGGCTAGCCAGCTGTCAGATGGAAGCTGGAATCAAATTCCAGGTGTCTTGAGGAGAGGGAGGGGCTTCTGCCCCCCACAAAGGGACCTTGCTGGGTAGCATGCCAAAATGGCACAGAGGGGCCCAACTTTCCAACAAAGAACACAAGATCAAACAACAATACAGCTTAGCTTCACCTTCAAAGGAGACCGAGCCCCGTGGAGACACCTCAGTTTTATAAACTGGCACTCGTATTTCAGTTATGAATGGGTGTCTTGTGGATGGCAGGCTTATTTCTTCAGTTCACTATAATAAGGGGGATAGTCAGTCACTAGGAGGATCGTCCCTCCTCACCGGGAGGAGGGGCTTCTACTCTTCAGCTCATCTGATACAGCAGTTCTCAACCTTCCTAATGCTGCAAACCTTTAAAACAATTCCTGGTTAATACAGTTATGGTGACCTCCCACCCCCAACCAAAACATTATTTTCGTTGCTACTTCATAACTGTAATTTTGCTGTTATGAATTATAATGTAAACATCTGTGTTTTCTGAGGGTTGCTTAAGGATTCTTTAACCTCCCCCCACAAAGGAGCCGTGACCCAAAGGTTGAATGTTTGACCTAATTACTAACCCGCAAGGTGCATGGCTCCCAGTTTAGCGCGAGAGACACACCCTGGAGAAAACGCTCCTAATTCCACCTATGCAAGCAACATCTGTAAGCTGAGACCAGACAGTTGACTATATTATGGGTGTACATGCTACTTTATAAAACAGGCAGGAAATTGTACCTCTTGAAACTGCTTTACTCCTAATTCCCAAACTTGTGAACATATAATGTACAAAGCAAAGATGATTCTGCTGGCCAGATGGAGCCTAAGGATGCTGATGTGGGCACCTTATCCTGGATTACCCAAATGGGTCAGGTCTAATCATGAATCCTAAATAGCAGAAAGAAATGGGGAGGAAATTTGAAATGCAAATAGGGCTTACCCCTTGAAAATGGACAGGGATAGGGGTGGGGAGTGGGGGTCATGAGGCAGGAAATCCATGCAGCCCCTATAAACCAGGACCAGGAAAAAGGGGTTCTGTGGTGGTCTGAATGAGAATGCCCCCCACAGACTCGTATATTTGAATGGTTGGGCCTCATTTGGTGGAACAGCTTGGGAAGGACTAGAGGTGTGGCAGGGTTGGAGGTGTGTCCCTGGGGTGGGCTTTATAGTTTCAAAACCCCATGCATTTCCAGCTCTCTACCTCCTGACTGTGTCTCAGAATTTAAGGTCTCAGCGACTGTTCCAGCACAATGCCTGCCTATGCCTACCTGTCTGCTGCCGTGCTCCCTTCCATGATGGCCGCTGTGCTCCCTACCATGATGGCCATGGAGTCTAACCTCTGGAACTGTAAACTCTTTCTCTTAAAGTTGCCTTGGTTATAGTGTCTTAGCACAGTGACAGAGAAGTAATTAAGTCGGGTTCTTCAGGGGGAGCCAGCTTTGCCAGACTCTGGATTTTATCCTAGAGAGATCCACATTGAACTTCTGACCCACATACTGTAACGAAAGATTTGCATTCTCACCATCAATACTGTGATTCATGCTACCGCAGAGATGAGGGAGGACTGCAGACCAGGGGGTCTGGCAGTAGGTGATGCTAAGAAAGAAAGGTTAAACAACGTGGAAGAGGCTTTGGAATTATGCACTGGGTGGAGCTTGCAAGAATTGAGAGAAACAGGGTAGGAAATTTTTGGAATGGCTTGAACGGACTTCTTAACAACTAACTGCGAGGGCTCAGAGGAAACATGGCGGACAGCATAAATCACCTTAGAAAATACTCAGATTGCTGAGAACAGAAAATAATAAAAATACCAGCCCGTTTGCTGCCTGTGTGCACTGGGGGAGACGAGGCCCAATCCTCACAGCAGCTTCCCCATCTGTCTCTCTCAAACGACAGGAAGTAGTCCTCCTTAGAACATTTCCATATCGCAGCCACTGGACCAAGGTCAGTGTCTCAGAGGCTTTCTCCAAGGCTCACTCAGCAATCAGGGTCACACATGGGAAAGTTCTCAGTTCCGGGGCTTAACCGTGAGCACTCAGAATGGTTACGTGAGTTATTTTCTGCTTGGAGAGTAAAATGACCGTCAGGCCGCCATCTTCCTTTCTCCCGCAAGAAAGCACATGACATAATCTCTCCTAGGAAGGACTTGAGGACCCGGCACAGGGAAAGAACCAGGCAAATGAAGGCTATCCAGAAACCCAGGGCTACACAAACGTAGGGTCTGGGGACTCGACGGGGCTCTCCAAGGATGCATCGGGCAGAGGTACCAAAGGGCGGGGACGCTGCCCAAGGCTGCAGAAAGCGAAGTGGGAGGAAGCTAAGTTGGTTCTCGAGCGACCGTGTGTGGCTGGACACCCGCCAAGTGCGGCCGGCGAACACTGGGCAGTCACTGCGCCGCTCTCCGTGCCAACTTGGACAGGAAGTGATGTGCCGGGTCCCACGGTTGTTCAGCAGGAAGGGGTGATGGGGTAGCCTCAAAGAAAGACATCGCTCTTCATTCTCTAAGCCTGGCTTCCCACCTCCACCAGTCTCCACCCACATAATTAAAACAGAGAACTATCAAGCTAAAACCAAAACCAAAACCAAACCATTCAACACTCCATGGGCAAGGCGAAGCAGATTTTATAGAAACATATAGAATGTTCTGTGGCAGAAGAATGATCGTTTTCCTTTCCTAGTGCAAAGACAGTTTTAATGTTTATGCTTTTTCATAAAATTTACACGAAGAAGAAGACATCACCGGAAGAAGAAACATACTACATGCATGTGGCCTTTTTGCCTGTTTGTATCCATAGCCTTAACTGTAACAATAGCTCATTCTCCAGGATGATGTCATCCAGGAGACTACCGTGTAACCCAGGGGGAAATCACCCTAGGAATTCTTCCCATCAAGCCCAGTAGGAGTCAATGAGATGGTTCAGTCTCTGGGACCTACATGGTGGAAGGAGAGAACCGAATCCCACGTGCTACCCGCTGACATCCACACGTGCACGCCAAAGCATACTTGTGTGGGTGGACACCCACCCACGAGCAGCTACACGAAACATAATTTTTATTAAAAAGCCAAGCAGAGAATGATAACTTCCGGCACCTTAGTCGGCACAGTCTACTCCAGAGCAGCCCCGCCTCTTCCATTCAGTCTTTCCAGATCCAGTTCCTGCGGCGAAGACCTCCCACCCAAGAGCCCCCCAGCTGGGAGCAGGGACACAGACTTCTGTGAGGGTACACACTGAGCACAAAATGGCTTTCAAAACAGAACCGACTTCACAAGTTCTCCCAACAGTCCCTTTGTTGGGGGTCACAGAAGCTGCAAGGACCTACATTTCTGTATTACATTTTCCAAATTTCCCCCGCCAGGCTGCTCTAAGGACTCATTCTTCACACGCCCACGATGCGTTATTGCTCAATGCCTTTTCCAAGTGAAGCAGGACAGGCAGAAAAACTCCAGGGCAGGAGATAGGGGACTGTCCCTGCTGTCCCTGACCCCCATGCTGCAATCCTCCCCCTAGGGCCTGTGCAGTAGACAGCCAAGGAGGGAAAGGTGCCGGGTGACACAGTCTTATCTCACCCTCCTGTGGAATCTGGGCGTGTCAGCTGGTAAGCGTCCAGAGCCTCCCAAACTGAACTGATTTTGTTTTGCTTTTCATAAGCAGGAGAAAGGGAAGGCTTGACTCACAGTTATATAATGAACCTAGCTACAGAAAGCGAATTCCAACCTAGCGCTCAAAGGAAAGCGGTAACATGTAGAAACAGTTCAAAAGCCCTGACTCTCATAGCTTTCTTATTCTATCTGCCCACTCCGGCTGGAGGGGGCCTCTGGAGTCCCTCACTTCTTACCAGTCTCGGCCACCTTCAACCTGGACACAAGAATGACAAGATTTACACACACACACACACACACACACACACACACTCGCGCACCTATATGTACATATACACTTATTTATCCTATGTACACATGTCATTACAGATGTATACTATATGCTAAAAACATCATTTTTCACTTCATCTTTCCTACCCAGACACACAGGAAGGCTCATATAGAAGTGCTAAGATCTTCAGTGTGCTATGCATGTCTTATTTGTATGACCTTACAAAGAGTGACAATTTCTATGTCCACTCTTCAGATGAGGAAACTTAACTTTAAACAACTTACCCTTAAGTCACAATCGGGTAGCTCTAAAGCCTGGGCCGAACTCATGTGCCTAGCCCAGGGGATTAACTCCTATGACACACTCTGAATAGATGTGAAATTCAGCTATGACTCCTTCAAACTGCCCTCGGGCTTCAACACATTTTACTGGCAAACTAAAGGATCATTACAACCCCTCCCCCCTTTTCTCCTAGCAATCTTTGTCCCTACATAAGAAACCTTCACACAACCAGCCCTGCTGCTGACCTGCAGAGTCAGGTCTCTCCACACTGCAGACTCCAAGGAAATGCAAATATTGGGAAGACCGCCCCCTTCAGAGAGGACCATCCCTGAAGGACACAATCCAGCTCCAAAACCGTTCTGACCGGCAAGGACATGGTAGTGGGTGACGCATTACCTTCTACAAGCCACCCTGCCTGGGAGCGAGCGCAGAGCCTTGCTGCTCCCTGCTGCAGCTGTGCACACATGCTTTATCAGAACTCGAGGGCCACTTTGGCTCTGTGGCCAAAAAAAATAAGAAAGACAAGGTTGACTGAGATGCTAGTCTAAGAAAACCTTTGATCCACACTCCAGAAGTCTGAAAGCGCAATGCTCCTGTAGCGTGAGCTTCACCCCCTCCCAAGATGCTAAAAACAAAACAAAACAAAACAAAAAACAAAAAACAAAACAAAAACAAAACCAAAGGTCTGGCTGGCTTCAGTGGAACTGGGTGCCTGAGCCAAACAGAGTGGTGAAGACTTGACACAGAGGTTAGAGCTTCTGAGTATTAATTCTGCGTCTAAATAAACCAATTACTGGGAAGCAGCAGAAGAGCTTTCACCTAGGCAAGGCTTTGGGTGAGAGTTGGGTGGTGCGCAGCTCCTGTCTAGGAAGACGAAGAGGACGCTGATGCTGGCCATATGGTACTATGACCAAGCCAAACATCGTGGCACGGCACTGAAAAATGCTAAAAGCCGAGCCGGGCGGCGGTGGTGGCGCACGCCTGTAATCCCAGCACTCTGGAAGCAAAGATGGCAGCTCTCTGGGAGTCTGAGGTCAGGCTGGTCTATGAAGCAAGTTCCAGAACAGCCAGGACTGTTAGACAGAGAAACCCTGTCTCAAGAAACAAAGAAAGAAGCAAAAAATGCTTATAAACAGAGCTAGGAGCAAAGCTCAGTGGACAGTGCCTAACCTGTGTGAAGTCCTGGGTTCTAAACCCAGTACCAGGGGAAAAAAGGAAGGAAGGGAGAGAGGGAGGGAGGGAGGGAGGGAGGGAGGGAGGGAGGGAGGGAGAGAGTTAAAATCGAAAAATAAAAAATTCCATCTCAATACATAGATGCCCACCCCACCTCTACCCTCCGGTCTGCATACACATAAGCACACATATACCTATTACAGTAAATATGCCTATACACATATTTGCATACCACACAGATACATGCACAAAGGGGAGAAATGAAAGCTATTGAGCCACTAAACACACACACATACACACACACACACACACACACACACACATGCACGCATGCACAGGGCAAGGGAACACAAACACACAGCACATATCTAAGTAGAGGCTGAGTTTCGCTGAGCTTAGCCTAACACATCAACTACTTCAAGGACCACTTAATTGGTCCACATTTGTGTCCATATTCAACCACTAGGGTTTTGCTTATTCTTTGGCCTTTGTTTTGTTGAGATGGAATGTCACCATGTACCCCAGGATGACCTCAATCAAGCCTGGGACTCTCCTGCCTGCCTCAACGGGTCCCAAATTCCGGGATTACAGACCTGTATCACAATGTCCAGATGAATGAGTCTTTAAAATTAATTAATACCCAGAGAAAGGCTTTAAAATACCTTCCTCGGCACATCAGATATGCTGTCTGGTCTTCAGGTGTGCACCGCAACCACCCACCTTTCCCTAGTGTCGGGGAAAGATACAGCAGAGGGCTCCCTCTGGCTCTGCTGGCAGTGACTCTGCATCTCTGCGGGCTCCTTCAGCACACCATGGGCCAAAGTGACTAAGACTGAGTCGGTCTTTGGCTCTCAGCAGCCTCTTTTCATCTCATATAAAGGAGGCTGAATCTGAGACTGCTGTTCCCCTGGTCACCACTGACCCTGGCATTCAGCACCTGAGTTCTTCTGGAAAGACGGAGTCGCCCCAACTTGTCCCTGCATCTAAAGCTTTATGCTTTGCAATTAGTTTTTTTACCCATTCCTCTAATGCTGAATGTTCTGATGTGTAAACCAACCTTGATCCCAAAAGTGAGTAATTAAGTACATCTGTCTGTATTTCCTGTGCTGTAATACTATACTTCACACACACACACACACAGAGAGAGAGAGAGAGAGAGAGAGAGAGAGAGAGAGAGAGAGAGAGAGAGATCCTGTCTTGATGTCTTGATACATGGAATAATCAAGATGCCAACCTCTGGCCTCCAGCCTGCATACACAGAAGCACACTTGAACCTATTTACAGTAAATATCCCTATACACGCGACTACATACCACATAGATACATGCAAAATGGGAAGAAATGAGATAGACAGACAGACAGACAGATGCAAACCTTGGGTTAAAACTCTGACCTCTGTTGGCTTAGGTCAGCAAACTTGCAAGTTACATATGCTCAGACTGGTGCATGATTTGGGTTTAAATGCCAATATAAAACTGATGGTTAATATCAAATACCTAAAAATAAACTCCATCTTCCCTAATACAAAAAATATCCTTAACAATGTTGGAAAACTGCTATAATTAAAACAGGAGCATCCAGGCAAATCAATATAGAAAATTGACGACTGAGGGCCAGGCACGTGGAAACCACTGGACATGTTATGAAGATGTCGGGCTGGAGAGATGGCTCAGCGGTTAAGAGCACTGACTGCTCTTCCAGAGGTCCTGAGTTCAAATCCAAGCAACCACATGGTGGCTCATAACCATCTATAATAGGATTTGATGCCCTCTTCTGGTGTATATAGACAGCTATAATATACTCATATAAGTAAAATAAATAAATCTTAAAAAAAAAAAAAGCAGATGTCACCACTAGACATGGTAGGAAATGGATTATTAAATAGCCAGGAAACCTGGGCAATAGTGGTAGTAACACCTAGCACTTAATCCTAGCACTTGAGAGGTAGAGAGAGGCAGGGGGATCTTTGTTGAGTTCAAGGCCATCCTGGACTACAGAGTGAGTTCCAGGACAGCCAGGACTATTAACCCAGCCTTGAAAAACAGGTGAAAGTGGTGGTTTGTATATGCTTGCCCCAGGGAGTGGCACTATTAGAGGGTGTGGCCCTGTTGAAATAGGCGTGGCCTTGTCGGAGTAGGTGTGTCACTGTGGATGTGGGCTTTGAGACCCTCATCCTAGCTCCCTGGAAGTCAGTATTGTTGTTACTTTATTTTGGGGGGGGGGGGTTCGAGACAGGGTTTCTCTGTGTAGCTCCGGCTGTCCTGGAACTCACTCGGTAGACCAGGCTGGCCTTGAACTCAGAAATCCGCCTGCCTCCGCCTCCCAAGTGCTGGGATTAAAGGCAAAGGTGTGCACCACCACCGCCCGGCGGAAGTCAGTATTGTTAACAGCTTTCAGATGAAGATGTAGAACTCTCAGCTCTTCCTGCACAATGTCTGCCTGGATGTTGCCATGTTCCCACTTCAACGATAATGAACTGTACCTCTGAACCTGTAAGCCAGCCCCAGTTAAATGTTCTTATAAGTTGCCTTGGTTGTGGTATCTGTTCACAGCAAGAAAACTCTACGACAGTGAAGAACCCAATAATTATTTGGAAAGCAAAAGAAGTAAACACGGGCCCACCCACCTGAACAAGCTCAAGAAGGAGCAACAATTTTATCAAAACTAAAAACTGGAGCTGGACTCGGGGCTGGGGAGTCAAGTATTTATTTACTTTGTACTAAGCCTGGGCTCCATCCTGGCCACCAAAATGCAAGACAAAGTAGCAAAGAAAAGCCCCTGAAACCATAGGCATACCAAAGGAAAGCCTAGATAATAGAAACAAAACAAAACAAAACAAAACAAAACAAAACAAAACAAAACAAAAACCAGATGTGGTGCTTCACATCTTTAATTCCTAAATAAGGGAGGCGGGACTCACTCCTGTGAGTGTAAGGCTAGCCTGGTCTACATAGCAAGTTCCAGGGCAGCTGGGATTGCAGATTGAGATCCTGCCTTTAAAAAAAAAAAAAAAGATTTTTTATGACGTTCAATCTAAAAAAAAAAATAATAAGCAGCTGCAGCTGATAAATTCCTTTTCATGAGAAAGTACAATGTAACCCAAGTTAAAAGACGAAGGATAAACTGAGAACAACTCCATTGTTTTCACAGGGATTTGCTTCCAGTGCATGCAAAGTGATACAATGGGACACCTAACAGCCCACTAATGAAAAATCCAAGCAGTTCAAAGACAGACACAAATGCAATAATGGCTCAAGAAAAGATACTCAACTTCCAAAAATACAAATTAAAACCACCTGAGGTACCATTTTTCATATTTAAAAAAAAAAAAAAGTAAACACCCAGAGAAGTGGAGGCTTCTGCATTTACTGGTTGCGGGCTAGCCCAGCCTTAGCAGAGAACAGTGGAGTGACCTTCCAAGTACTGATGCAACCTGTCACCTGGCAACACCACGTGATGTCATCACGTGAGCAGAATGCTAACATCTGCAAAGCTGTCTCCTTCAGCATCATAGGATAGCCCAAGATTAATGGGAAGCAGATTAAATAGAATATGGGGGTGTGGCCGACACTGTCAAGTGAGCAGGGTCTCTGAGGATGGATTATGGGAGCCTCTTCATCGCACTCACAGCTCTTATATTTGAGCCATGTTTAGCCATTTGTAAATTATCTTTGGAATTCAACCAAATGGTCAAGGGAAGCTGAAGCAATTCACAAAAAATGCAAACAAAAAATGGATTTTAAAAACCAAGACAAAAATTAGGGAGTGGGGAAATGGTAACAAATTCAGAGAACTGCTCAAATATTTGAAAACAGATGGAGACTGGTAGTACTGGCCAACGCTTTTAACCCCAGCACTAGGGAGGCAGAGGCCAGCAGCTCTCTGTGAGCTAGAGGCTAGCCTGGTCTACTGAGTGAGTTCCAGGACAGCTAAGGCTACAGAGAAACCCTGTCTCAGAAAAAAGAAAGAAAAAGAGAGAAAGAGGAATCTGATTAAAAAAAAAAAAAAGAATAAAATATAAGGGGGAGTGTGAAAGACTCAATGTGGCAGAAACTAAAATAATTTGTTTCCATGTTTTAAAGGCTTCCGTATTCCCAGAAAAATGAATAAAAGGGGCCACTCACAACTCTTGGGACAAAGAGTTATAAAACGTTCACCAATAGAATGGAAAAAAACAACAACAACAACAACAAAAAAACCACTTTCTTTATCCCCACCCCTTAAAAAGGCTGGCCTAGGGCGCATGTCTTCATGGTTCTGAGGGCGCACACAAGTGGGAGCTCCAGAGCAGGAGGCAGGGACTCCTCTAACACTCTTCCCCTTAAGGACCTTGAGGCAGGGCCCCACCATTCAGAGTCAGGCTGGCCTGCCAGCCCTGAGGATCCTCCTGTCTCTCTTCCTCAGTGCTGGGATGAAGCACGTTCAGCCGGATCTGGCTTTTTATGTAGGTTCTGGGCTTTGAACCCGGGTCCTCACACTTGCACAGTTAATGCTGTTACTGAGCTACTGCTCCACCACCCCAAGGGGAGGTGGGGAGGGCTGGAGAGATGGCTCAGCGGTTAAGAGCACTGTCTGCTCTTCCAGAGGTCCTGGGTTCAAGTCCCAGCAACCACATGATGACTCACAACCATCTGTAATGGGATTTGATGCCTTCTTCTGGTCTGTCCGAAGGTAGCGACAATATACTCTCACATACACGAAATATGTATATATGCTCAGTCAATAATCTGCCACACGAGCATGAAGACGAGAGTTCGGAGCCCTGGTACACATGTTAAAAAGCCAACATGGTGGTGCAGTTGTAACCCCAGCCCTGGAAAGGGAGAGGGAAGAGAGGAGCCCTGGAGCTTTTTTTTTTTTTTTTTTTTTTTTTGACAGTTTTGTCAAATCAGTGAGAGACCCTGTCACAAAAAATAGACTGGCGCTGGAGAGATGGCTCATTGGTTAAGAGCATTTATTCCTCCTGCAGAGGACATGGGTTCAATTCCCAGCACCTACAAGATGACTCATATCCAACCATGACTCCCAATTCGGGATATCTGACACCACCTTCTGACCTCCTGAAGTCACCAGGCATACAGGTGGTACACATAAATGCATGCAAAACACTCTCACTAAAAAGTAAATACAGAGCCGGGCGGTGGTGGCGGACGCCTGTAATCCCAGCACTTGGGAGGCAGAGGCAGGGGGATTTCTGAGTTCGAGACCAGCCTGGTCTACAGAGTGAGTTCCAGGAGAGCCAGGGCTATACAGAGAAACCCTATCTCGGAGAAAGAAAAAAAAAAAAGTAAATACAGACAAGGCTCAAGAAAGACACCCAGTATTGACTTTTGCCCCCCCCCACAAGTTCAGATATACACACACACACACACATACAAACAAGCACACACATCCACACACATACAAACATGCATACATATACACAAACACACAGGGATACAAGCACGTACCCACACAAACACATATGCACACTCACACTCAGATGTCACACAAACACACACAGAAAAAGAAATACTACCATCTTCACGAGTCTAAGCCAGCGGAGTGACAACATTTTCTGTGGTTTAGTGACAAAGGAAGAAAGACAAGAGATTTGAAAGCAGTCCCACAAAGGAGGAACCGGGAGTGACAAAGTGGAGCAGACAGCTTCTGCTTTTAGGTCCAGCCTTTGTACAAGTGTCTTCTCCAAGTATATAAACATGGGCTGGAGATGTAGGTCAATTGGGCGAGTACTTGCCAAGGATACATAGAGCCCTGCGTTCCATCTTCAACACTGCATGAACACACATGGGCATGGTGGTACTTGATCATAACTGTAGCTCTTGGGAGGCTGAAACAGGTAGACTACAAGTTCTAGGTCACCCTCAGCTACATAGCAAGTTCGAAGCCAGCCTGAGCTACAGTGACATCAGGTCTCAAGAAAGAAATAAATGAATGAATGAAGTATGCACGCATACATGAATAATCCATGGCCAGACTGGGGTACAGTGGCATCATGCTTCAATAAATGAATGCATAAAGTACACAAACATACATAAATAATCCATGGTCAGACTGGGTTACAGTGACATCATGCCTCAATAAATAAATAAATAAACAAATGAATACATTACGTAAGCATTCATGGATAACCTATTGCCAAAACCTTTCATAGAGCTGATAGTCCAGGATTTTTTTTTTTCTGGGGGTGGGGGTGGGGATATTTTTTTCAACAAATGAGAACCAACCAATGGCTTTACCTATATTGCCCCAATAATAACAGCTGCCTTTCAAGCAGCGGCTAAGAATAGCCGATGGTTTCTGGGTCACTGCTGCTGGTGCCGCCTACAACTCCTACTTGTGGGTCAGGACGCAGTCATCACCTTGGAGTCTCTTCCCTGGGAGGAGTGTTTGGAGACAGTGCCGGGAGAGCCACACTCCTTAAAGGTTCAGCATTCCTCATTAACACCATAATTTTTATCATTTTGAAATGACTGAGATCACAAAATAAACCAGAATCCTCAATACTTCATTTTATCCAGACCTCACTCTTGACAGGTGGAATTAGGAATAGGTGTTGGTTTACATGCAGAATTATATTATAAGCATCTTAAAGAGAAAACAAATAATTTGTAGTAGCCCAATGGCTGTAAGTGAATATAATTTAAGAGAGAGAGAGAGAGAGAGAGAGAGAGAGAGAGAGAGAGAGAGAGAGCGAGCTAATCCTGTGGGTAAAATCTGATGTGGTAAAATACTAGGTGTATACTTTGCTTAAGAACTGACTTGAAATCCCCAATTCCAGTTCTAACAGAAATGCAGTCACCAGGGCTGCAGGGACACTACCTCAATCCCTGCAGTTCCCAGTCAGTCACAGTGCCAACATCAGCACCTTTAAGTAGACTGTACAGTGCACTAGGTCACACCGGCTCCAAGTCCCAGGCCTGAGGGCAAGCCCCAAGGCACACTGGGTGTTGCCTCCTCTTTCCTGTAAGGGTTTGCTCTGCTACAGTCCTGGGATTCTCTGTGCGGGAAGAAAACATGGAGGCCAAGGAGCATGGGAACAGAGGTCTATACAAGCTGTTTGCATAGAAATAAAGTCTTAACTAACAGGACTTAGCGCACACCACGTGTCCTGATGCGTAACCTTGTTCCAAACCACCTGAGGAAAGTTTCAAAACTAGATGAAACTTCATTCATCTTTCTTAGTTTATTTATTCACTGTATTAATTCCATCCTATGTGTGTTTTGCCAGCCTTTATGTATGTGTACCACATGTGTGTTTGGTGCCTTCAGGTCAGAACAGTGCATCAGACCTCCTGGAATGGAAGTTCACAGATGGTTCTGAACCACCATGTGGGTACTGGGAATCAAACCCAGGTCCTCTGTAAGTAAGAGCAACAAGTGCTGGAAAAATTCCTCCAGCCCTGAAACTTCATCCGTCTTCATTAAAACAGAAATTACACAAGATTCAGAACAATGGGGATGCATGGATTGGAATAATTTCTGTGTTTTATATCATTCAATAAGTCAATTCTTTTCCCAAGGAAGGTTCCAGCATTTCCCAATAGCACTTTCCCCATCTCTCTGCAGAAGGGGGTTTTGTGGGAGATAGGTGAGGGACAGCAACACGTGAAGGCTTCTGTGACTTTTTCTTAACTAACTATAACGTAAGCGGAGGCCACACCGTGCTAAGTCAAGCAGCAGAGAGAAAGCAAGCGCGCTACTCAACACTCCCAGGGCCGATCGATGTAGAGTCCGTCAGAATCCACAAATGATTGCAAGTTCACAGACAACAAGCTTCCATTGAGTTTGGCCAGGTCAGCTGTTCAGGAAGCGCTCAGAGCCGAGCATCCTGGGTACCGGTGACAGGCCCAACCACTCTGGAAGTCGCAACTCCAGATTCTCAAGAACCTAAAGAGCTGACCCTAGGCTCTTCCCTAAGTAGATGGTCTCCACTTAGACAAAGGTCTGGGTGACAGAATGGCCAATCTGCCCCCCACAAGAGTTCTCAGTCACTGCCCCACCCACCCACAGATGGTAATAACCAATAGGCTCATTCAAGCTCTGAGTCTCCCACTGGACTGGTTTGCACGTCAGCACTCTCCCTGATGTGGAGAGCTGCCCATTTGGCTGAGTGCCTTCCAGCCCATTTCTAGTCCCTGGCCTGAGGGCAGATCTTGGAGCACACTGAGAAACCCCCCCCCCTTGTTCATTCATCTAAAGGTTTGCTCGAGGCGAAGTACTGGGACAGGTACCCCAGGGTGCCCCAAGCGTGTTCTCACTAACAGGAGCCGAAATGAGGAGTTCCTGAATTGCAAAAATGATTTCATATAAAAGGTCATCAAACTTCTTGCTCATTTGTTTTTGCTTTTTGAGATTAGGGTCCCACCGTACAGCCTTGGCTACTTAGAACTTGCTGTGCTTAACAAGCTGGTCTTGAATTTGCAATATTCCGCTCCCATCTCCTCTCTGTCTCCAGAGTGCAACAGTTACATCCATGTACCACCAAGCAGGCCAGGACTCCTCTCTCTAGAGCCGTAAGAGCCGTAAGGGAGGAAGCCCCTAGTAAAGACTGGGCAAATTCATCTTTTTCTTACCTTTTTCTTCATGCTCATAAACCTAACTCTGGGATCCAGCCAGACTTGGAGTTAGGAAAATGCAGACCCTAAAGGACACAAAGATTACAGGGTGCTGGCAGCAGATGGGATGGCGGGGCACCCTCCAGAGCGGAGGGGGGAATGGCCTCACGCACACAAGTCTAAAGTGTGAGAGTCAGCATAGTGAGTAGCGGTGGCAACCTTCTCTCTGGTCTCGCCTGCTTCCAAGATGTTCACACCACTTTCCCCTTTCCTGAGCTGCATGCTCGCCCTGCAACCGCTCAGCGGCAAGAGGAGCGCCTGGGGAGCATTTCTTCTTAGCCTGCCCTTGCTGGGGACACGTTACCAACAGCAGCGGAGTGCGTTAGGATGAAGTTCCCATCCACACATTTCTCCGCGTACAGGGACCTGCCGCAGTCTCAGTGTGCCATGGGCAGTCACCGCCCTGGCACATGAATCCTGGAGTAATTCTGTAAAAACCCCCTCTCTCTGGTGCTCTGAAAGGTTTTTTTGCAGATCTTGGTGCTTCGCCTGCAAACAGCACAGAAGGAGACACAGTCCAAGGACTGGCTATCAACAGTGACCAAAGAATATAGTAGGGCTGACCACCATGGGTCAAGCAACCACAGGGGATAGAAAACTGTCAGAGCAACCTTATTAGGTCCTAAAAAATGCTATTTTCCTCATAAGGCACCATCATCTACATATGTGTGTGTGTGTGTGTGTGTGTGTGTGTGTGTGTATGTGTGTGTGTATGTGTGTTCTTATCTAAGTATTTGCCTATGATGCTGTACACGCATGTGGAGACCAGAGGTCAATGTTGAATGTATTCTTCAATCACTCTTCTCTGTCCTTGTTTTTTGTTTTTTTGGGGGGACAATTTTGGGGGTCTATATTCTCTTACTGAATATAGACCTCACACACTTGGCTAGACTCAATAGCTAGCAGACCCCAGAGCCCCATCTGCGCGTCCCCAGTGCTTGGACTACAGCCGCCCACTGCCACACCTGGCGTTCAAGTAGGTGCTCTGGGTCAAATTTATAGGATATTGGTCTGGAGGAGCAAGCAGTCCCTCCATTTCTAGTCTCTCAGTAGCACTAGCCACCTCTAGCTAGCTGGTGGCATATGCATATCCAATATAGGTAATTCAACAAGATTGCTTGACTCATAAGATGGAGCATGTGAAAAATCCAGACATGAGAACCAGGAGAGTAACAAATATAATTATGGTTGGTTGGCTTTTCGGGGGGGGGGGCGGGAGTGAGGAGTGACTACGGGGACTTGCAAGGGCTAAGTCAGAACGCCACTGCATTCTAGCCCTAAGAAATAGGGTTTCTTTCTGGACTCTTCATAACAAAGAATGGAAAGTTACCAAGCTGTGGATACAGCTCTCCAGCTCATGAAAGATTAATCAGCCCTGTCCAAAGAGTGGACCTTGTTTTCCAAATCTAGGCAGATTTCTGAGGCCTAACCTTTTCAAAATGGGAACTCGGGAATGCACTTTAATCAATTCTTAAAATGGCTTCGGCACCAGCACAGAGGTCATTCAACCTTTCTGAATTAAATATAGTTTTCTATTATGGGAGATTATGCTGTTTTGCAATTATTTGCTCCCCTTCTGGAAGATGACACCCCTCCCATGTTTATGTGACGTACAATATTCCCAGATGGAAGAATTAATTTAATTATACCCCACCTCCTCCTGCCGGCCAGCTCGTCCTCGTGGCTGGCTCCCACCCACTGAAGAATGGAATGGATCCACAAAGAGGCTGAAAATGGATCCACTTCCTTCTCTCTACCATTAGACTATATCTCAGAGTGGGTAGGGGTGACCTGTTCAGTCTGGACCCAAAGCAAAGAAAGTCTCTGCAGAGCTCTTGTTGTCATGTAATAGAAAAAGTCATTGGTTTAAGCCATTGTCTAAGGCAAGGGATAAAACCCACTCTACTCTTAAAATCAAAGTATCAACTAGGGGAGGAATTACCACCTACAACGGTCTGAAGGAGTGGGTGGGTATCCAGGTCTTACAGTTAGGGAACATTCAGCTAACCAATGACAAAACACACACAGGAAATAGCTTCTACCTTTTTCCATTTAAAATTTTTACCTTCTGCAGAGCTGCTTCGGGGAGCAGGGGGACAAGAAGAGAGCTATTAGTTTGGCTGACCTTTAGAAGACCCCGGTAAGAACAATACTGAGTTCAAAGAAAACAAGGTCCGTCTTCGCACAGGCGTGTAATTAATGTCTAACCGATGGGGATAAAACGAGAACCGAGGTTATAAACTTAACTGGCAGACCCAGGCTCCTGGCAAAACCAGGAAATGGAACTGTCTGCCAGTTTTACAGGAAGTAAAGAAAAAAAAATCTTTGTAAGTCCCTGGTATGGGACTTCTTAGTCTTAGTGGCTGCCTGGAAACCTGACCTGAAGATTTGAATCATTTTTCAAACACCAATTAAAAAGAACTCGATACAGTAATTGATCTCTTAAGGTTACTACTGCTATGATGAAACACCAGGACCAAAAGCAGCTCAGTGGGGAAAGGGTTTATTTGGCTGAAGTTCCCACAGCACTGTTCACCACTGAGGGAAGTCAGAAGAGGAATTCAAACAGGGCAGGAACCTGAAGACAGGAGCTGAAGCAGGCGCCATGGGGAGGTGCTGCTTACTGGCTTGCTCAGCCTGCTTTCTTATAGACCCCAAGACCACCAGCCTGGGATGGCCCCGCCCACCACGGGCTGGGCCCTCCCCCATCAACCACTAATTATGAAAATACCTTAGAGCATTTTCTCACTTGAGGTGGCCTCCCCTCCGAGACTCTAGCTTGTGGTAAGCTGACATAAAGCTTACCAGTGCAATCTCAAATGTTGTTGTTTTGTTCTCTACCTAAACGCTGCTCTATTTGAACCGGTTAATTTTTCTTTTTATACAAAACATCTTTAAAAATAAATCAAAATGATTTTACTTTTTTTAAAAAAAAAATTGATCCGTGTCTTAGTCAGGGTTTCTATTCCTGCACAAACATCATGACCAAGAAGCAAGTTGGGGAGGAAAGGGTTTATTGAGCTTACACTTCCACACAGCTGTTCATCACCAAAAGAAGTCAAGACTGGAACTCAAGCAGGTCAGAAGCAGGAGCTGATGCAGAGGCCATGGAGAGATGTTCCTTACTGGCTTGCTTGGGGGATTACATTTAAGTGATTGAGTGAATCTCAGAAGAGATCTTGAACTTTGGACTTTTAACACTGTTGAGACTGCCATAAACTACAGGGACTTTTGAAGTTGGACTAAATGTATTTTGCATTATGCTATGTTTAAGTATGGCCCCCATAGACTAATGTTTAAACAAGCCTATGGGGGCCAGGGAGTGGAATGTGATGGTTTGTATATGATTGGCCCAGGAAGTGACCTCATTAGGAGGTGTGGCCTTGTTGGAGTAGGTGTGTCAACCCTCACCCTGGTTGCCTGGAAGTCAGTTCTTCTACTAGCAGCCTTCAGATGAAGATGTAGAACTCTCAGCTCCTCCTGTACCATGCCTACCTGGATGCTGCCATGTTTCTGCCTTGATGACAATGGACTGAACCTCTGAGCCTGTAAGCCAACCCCAATTAAATGTTGTCTTTTATAAAACTTGCATTGGTCATGGTGTCTGTTCACAGCAGTAAAACCCTAACTAAGACAATCCGTATGCTTTAAACTCGGAATAATTGGTACAATAAGAGTAAAGAGCCTAACACTTAAAATGTTTATCTTGATGAATTCTTACAAATGAAAAGAGCTGTCAACACCTAGATCAGAGGCAGGCAGTGGTACCAGGGTTGGCCGTTCCTCCTGCTCCTCCCTCGGTACTTTCTTGCTCAGGTCTGCTCTGTCTTGGCTTCTAGCAGCTGAGCTAGTTCTGGGTAGATCTGAGCTTTGTATAAGTGAAGTATAATATGTAGTTGTATCTGACTTGTTTCTCTTGTTAAAGCATCTCTACATGTTTATCTTATGCTGGACAGCAGCCAATCTTTCTTTTTTCCCAATGCTGAGAAGCGCTACTCCATTATAGACATCGCAGCCACCTTTGACCCATTTGGATAGTTTCTAATCAGCCTTATTTATGAAGTCTTCCAAATGCTTATGATGAGTGTGTATGTTCATCTTGTTGAGGACATGTATCTTTTCAGGGAAATGAGTGTAGTTGCCAAGTCAGAGTGTGTGTTCCCCCTTAACTGGTACTTCCAAATAGCTTTCAGACAGGGGGAAGACGACCCACTTAGAGTTTCACCAGCAGTATACAATAAAGTTTATTTATTTATTTATTTATTTATTTTTCCCCGAGACAGGGTTTCTCTGTGTAGTCCTGGCTGTCCTGGAACTCACTCTGTAGACCAGGCTGGCCTCGAACTCAGAAATCCGCCTGCCTCTGCTTCCCAAGTGCTGGGATTAAAGGCCTGTGCCACCACCACCCGGCTACAATAAAGTTTATGTTTCTACCTCTCTGCTACTTTTTATCAGCATTTGTTGTTACTTTTAAATTTCAACCATTCCTTTGCAATAATCATAACAGGCACTTTTCTAATGGCTAAAAATGCCGTCTTGTCCAGTTTTAAAACTGAGTTTTCTGTTGTTCTTACTCCCCCGTAACTGTCTTCACATAATTTAGAGAAGTCTGTGAGATGTGCACAAACGTCTTCTTTGTGACCTGTCCTGACTCACTGACCTTGTACTGAGGAGGGAAAAGTTTCTTTGAATGCATGTGAGAACAGACAACATGACGCTCTCGCTAACGCTAGTCCTGGAAAGCACCAGGGATTCCTCGGGAGAACACTGCTATCCCAGAATTCCTCATTGGAACACTGCTACAGATGTAACAAATGTTACAAATCACTATCTTCCCCTGTTCCAACTTCAGACTCAACCTCAGGTAAACAGGAGAGCCAAATTTATCTCTTGCACGTATACAAATTCTCGCTAGGCACTGTTGTCGACCATGAATGGCTTATCCCACAGATCTAGGAAACTGCACAGAAGCTTCCAGCCCAACCCCACTCAACCTACTGTCCCAGCCCACAAGTCTCAGAAAAGATGTTTCAAGCACCAATATGGATATGCATAGAAAAGATCTCATCTTTCTTCCACCCAGGGCCCCCAGTAACCAGTGCCCCAACCACAATAGCAACTCACCAACACTCTTAATTCCTGATAACCAGAGGACTCTCCCTGTGACCCCAAGGGTCACAATCCACTACCTCACTCATCTCCTTAAGTCCGCTATGAGACAGTCTCCCTCCGCACACCCAGGTTGATGACAGAAAAAGCCAAGGCAGGAACAGAGATAGGGGAAATAGTGTATCTTAATAGAGGTAGCCTGCCCTGGAAACCAGCCGGGTCCATTTGTCTCTTCTAAGAGAGATCTACCGCCCTGTCCATGTGGGCTGGCGAGTGTGGTGGCCCCTTTTTCTGCTCCTTTGACAAGCTGTAAACAAGACAGCCCTTCCAACTTTTCAAGAGTGTTTTGGTCAGGAATGGGTGTCCCTTCCTGATTGGCCTTCCTGTGGACTCCCCGCATTCAATCCAAATTTACCAAAATGTACTTACACCCTTCGGCATGATGCTTTCAAGTTTCTCGTCAAACACAAGAAACGCAAAGGAGACATGTACAGCAGGAAAGTGTGGAGTTGAGACTCCTGGGCCCCAAGTGCCTAAGCCCTGCCTTATACCCAACCCGAGCCTCTCGACCAAGAGCTAGGCAACAGTAAGGAGACCAAGGAGAGGAAACGCTGTTCTATAAAACCAAGAGTCAAGGAGAGGAACGGGAGCCCTGGCCGAAGCGCTATTAACACAGATTTGATGCCACAGGCCTCGTCTGCAAGCAACAATGCAACGGTGGCCGAGCGAGCGAGGGCCCAGCAGATGGGCACCCTTCAACAGGCTCAGCTATCTGGGCAACCCCCCAAGTTCCCAAGAAAAGATGATTGCTACACTGTATAAAGTTCCCAAGAAAAGATGATTGCTACACTGTATAAAGTCCACAGCCCCAGAACTTTATGACCTCCTTTGTTACTAAATGTAGGAGCAGGTGTGACAGATTTTCCCACAGAACCTACTTTATGGCATCATCTGGGGCCACCAGAGTCTTCAAGGTCCTAGTGCCCTTTTGGGGGTGGGGGAGGAAAGGACAGTGTCTCAATATGTAACTCTGGGTGGCATTGCTATATACATCAGACTGGCCTTGAACTCACAGAGACAAGCCTACCTCTGCCTCAGGAGGGATGGGATTAAGAAGACATGTACTGCCGATGGTGGTGGCACACGCCTTTAATCCCAGCACTTGGGAGGCAGAGGCAGGCGGATTTCTGAGTTCAAGGCCAGCCTGGTCTACAAAGTGAGTTCCAGGACAGCCCGAACTACACAGAGAAACCCTGTCTCGAAAAAACCAAAAAAAAAAAAAAAAAAAGAAGAAGAAGAAGAAGAAGAAGAAGAAGAAGAAGAAGAAGAAGAAGAAGAAGAAGAAGACATGTACTTAGCAGGGCCCACAGGGTAGGCATGTGACACAAGGCCCTCCTATTTCTTCAGTGTTTTCAGTGGTGGTGGTGGTTTGTTTTCTAATTGGCTACTTTTTACCTTGAGAGGTGAATTGCTGGCAGAGCATTCCCTCCATCAGGAAAACACTGTGTGTCTCAGTAAGACTCCTGAATCCTCCAGCAGGTAAAAGGAGCTAAGGGGCTGGAGTCCAGGCCCTGCACTGGTTTTTTCTGTTTCCTGGAGAATACCCACAGGATGTATGTTTCTTTAGAATGGCTACATGAAAGCCCAAATAAATCATGTCTGTTTCTCTTTTCCCCCAAAATACTGATGCAGATCTGAAGAGGAAACTTGAAGATTCTTTGGAAAGTTAGTTATGTCAAATGATGTTTTACTGGGGCCCAGAGATGGAAGGATGTCTTTCCTGTGAAAGGCGGTTTTCCTGAAGCAGACACAGTGAAAGGGTGTTTAGTTAAACAGCAAACACACGAAAGGGCCTGTGATGAAGGAGTACAAATATGACCCCACAGACAGTGGAGAGGAGCACTGAGCACTGGTTTAGTTTGCTCCACTACATTATCCATCGACAATGACATGTATGTATTGGTTCGCCTTACATAGCGTTTGTTGAGCTCAACTTGTGATAACACCGCCATCGAGAGAAACTCACCCAAGAACCGTTTGGGAGGTTCCTGTGGCAGCTTACTGCTTCTGCAACCTTGCCCCAGGCTGGTTGGTGAGCCTAGCATTTCTTCAGGATTGAATTACAGCTGCCTGGTGTCTGCTTGCTGTTAAGGACTGGTCTGTAGCTGCTGGTTCGTGTGTGGTGTCTGCCTAGGACTGGTCTGCAGCTGCTGAGGAGTGTTTGGTGTTTGCCACGGGACTGAACTGCTGCCACAGAAGATCAAGCTCGCCCCCAAAGAACTATTGCTGAACAGGTCCACTTCCCCCACATCCTAATAACTTTTCTCTTCCACTAACTACCTCTGCTGGGTGGTGGGCTAGAGGAGAGGTTGAACCCTTATTAAAAGTAGGTTACAAAAAAAAAAAAAAAAAAAAACAAACAAACAAAAAAAACGTGTGCCTACACAGACGCTTTTGAATAGGAGGCACATAATACATTACTCCCTCATGCTCCAAATTGAAAAGGGGTGAGGGGACAGGAATGAGGGAACAAAAAAAGCAGGTTCAAAAGCACACTGGTGGCTGGGATCAAACTTTACTAGGACTACTTTAAATCTTTGTTTGTTTGTTTGTTTGTTTCTCGAGACAGGGTTTCTCTGTGCAGCCCTGGCTGTCTTGGAACTCACTCTGTAAACCAGGCTGGCCTTGAACTCAGAGACGTACCTGCCTCTGCCTCCCAAGGGCTGGGATTAAAGGCATGCGCCACCACTCCCAGCTAACTTTAAATCTTAAACGGTAAGGGCTAGCTGATGGAAACAAGAGACTCTTCAACCGAGGGACAGGCACCATCCTGTGCCTAAACCACCACAGTGGTGATCAGTGAAGGAGAACCTTCAGGTGCTCCCTGCAGAGCCATGAGCCAGGGGCTCTGCCCTGCACCTCGCTATATCTGTGTCATTCCCAGCACTCCACCAAGAACTCTCAGACCCAACTCTGGAGCCATAACCCCCCTACACACACACACACACACACACACACACACACCATCCCCACTGCCTCCCAAAAGATGCAGCCCAGTTCACACCGTCTCACAGAGGAACCAGCAAAAACAGTGTGCAGAAAGGTCCATCCCCAGCGGGCTATCTAAATGTCTTCTCCGGATGTTTCCAGATAGGCTGCCAGCACTGTGAAATGTCTCCTTCATCCATGTCTCTCCCACTTCCAAATTTAGCCTCTAAAGGAAGTTAAAGGTGATGTCGCTAGAGGCAAAAAATCTGATTCTGCACCCCAGGTTGAAGCCCAGACTCCCTCTTCCATAGCCCAGGAGTCAAACTCTTCAAGCAACAGGACAGTCCTCACAGGTGTGCCACAGGTGTGCCATAGGTGTGCCACAGGTGTGTCACAGGTATGCCACAGGTATTTCAGATCACAGGCACCCATCCCCTGCTCATACTAATATCCAAGGGCCAAGGGAAGACACGGCCAATGAAGAAGCACCGGTTGGGCGCTAGCTGTGCATGGCACTTTTAAAAGAGGCTAATACCTTAAAAAGAATCAAGCCAGAAGACTAAACAGGAGCCCTGAAGTTGAAGGGAAAATTTCAAAACAGCCTTCAGGAAATCAAGCACACCCAAACATTCTACCCCCACAGGCTACATTCCTAAGACAATGTTCTCTCAGCATCCAAAGCTTACAAAGGAGCTTTGGATTCTTCCCAGGATCACCTGACTCTGGGTTGGTAGGCCCCACCCTCTGTGAGGATCTCCTGCTTCTTCCCTCCCCCTCCCTTCTCTCTCTCTTCCTGACCATTCCACAGCATGACTCAGACACTGTCCCCTGCAAAAAATATTACCTCAGGAGGCAAAAATCAATGAACTAATTTAGCACAATATAAAAGCTGAAATAGCAGGAGCGTCAACAGCTTTTAATCATATCTGACAACACCCTGAATATCAAATTCTTAGGGGTTATCTCATACAATTCTATTCTTCCCAGTTTGATTAGACATAAACCCTTTGTAGAAATTAAAAAAAAAACTGAATTTTATAGTATGGAGAAACAGATATAAATAACAGACACAAAGATCCCTGCTGGTTTCAGGGGGCCCAGAACGCAAGATCCTGCCAAAGGACAGGTGGGTGGGCACCTTTGCCACGCCCAGCTCTCCACAAACTCGTTAACTGCTTTGGTTCCTGTTTTATGATACTAAATCAGCGACACCAAGGCGAACCTTTTGGGACTGCTGTCTTCACTAGCCATCTGGGAAGTTCAATACCATGCGCTTACAGTTAGCTAAAAGAAGGCCACGAACAACTGCAAACATTGGCAAGAAAAGCGAGGATTCTGGAGCTCGCACACAAGGTCTGGAGTCGACACTAGCAAAGTCACTTTGGCGGTACCTGTCCCAGCTCAACTCCAGGCCCAGCCATTCTACTCCTAGACGTATCGCCAAAATAGATGCCCATGTATGTCCAACAAGAGACATGGCCCAGAAGTGTCCATGACAGTGTCCTAACTTCTTTTCTATCACTGTGATAACACACTGGGGTGGGGAGAGTTTGTTTCATCTTACACTGCCAGGTTAACAGCCCCACCACTGAGAGAAGTCAGAGCAGGAACCTGAAAGGAAGAACTTAAGTAGAAACCATGATGCTAGTTACTGGCTCCTTCCTCTGGTTTACTCAGCTACCTTTTCTTAAACAACCCAGGACCGCCCACCTAGGAATAGTGCTGTCCACAGGGGGCGGGGCCCTCCTCCACCAATTTCTAACCAAGCAAATCCCTAGAGATGTGTCTACAGGCCAATCTGATGGAGGCAATTCCTTAGCTGAGGTTCATGGGAACAACCAAGATTGGCCATCACAACACCACTATTTACATTAGAAACAAAGGGACAGCCGCCCAGTGCCATCCACACGAAGATGAAGAAGAGTCGGATATTCAAAACGCAGAACCCTAGACATCAAGAAACGCGAACAACCCACAACCCCATTCATAGGAGGTGATTCATCTTAGGAACAGAACACAGAGGGAGAAAAAACAGGCACGGAAGGTCATACCCTGGGTGGCACTATGTATATAAATTTCAAAACTGACAAGATTAATCTAAATATCAGAAATAATAGCAAGAGGTTGGCAAACAGAGCGTCCTTGATCTGTGGGTCCTAGGTGGGGAAAGGAAAAGAAGAGGTTGGCACAACACGTGATAAGGGAGAGGCAGTCCCAGCCCCCAATGGCTGCCTCTAGGCTGCTACCTTTACAGGGAGGGGGTGGGGGGATGGGAGAAGGTGGGTGGAGTCTCTGTTCTAAGAGGAGGAGGTGGGAGAAGAGAAAAGGAGAGTGATGCTTTCAGACCTGACTGCTGATCTCACTCGGGTTTGTTTGTTTGTTTTCATATTTTTCCTTAAACCAAAGCCAGACGTCATCGTGAGCTGAGGAGACAGGATCTCCAGTTTGCTGTCAGTCTGGGCTACAGAGAAACCCTGTAAATGGGGGAGGGGGTGGCATAGAGGGAGAAACAAAGAGAGACAGAGACAGAAAGACTATTGCCAAGAGACTGAAACTGTGACGCAAATAGTAACAATACAAGTTTACATTCTTGTCTCAAATCAAGCCAACGTTTGTATTTCGAGAAACATTGAAGGTGGTTTTATCTGCAAACCAACGGGAGTAGCAGTTCTGTGCTCCTCGGGGTTCTGTTTATACAAACAGGGATTAGTGTGTCTTCTGAGACTTAGAGTAAGCGCCACTGCCCAATTCCATTAACTAAATGGTGTTTTTTAAAGTTACCTTCTTCGGAGCTCCAGGGCTCCTGACACTCCACTGTAATTGTTTCCAATTAACTGATTGCTTCTGTAATGAAATTAGAACGAGTTTCTTACTCTACCAAGCCAGGCTGTGAGCACATCCACAGACAATGCTGGGAGCTGTACCTGTCCCAAGAGTCTTCATACAGAGGATGTCAGTTGCTTTCAGCATCCACCATTTAAATGCAAAGTGGAGAAGAGAAAAAGGAAGGGGTGGGGTGGGGTGGTGTGTCTAAGCTTAAAAGCCCAAGGGTGAAATAAAAACCACCCAGTGATCCGGCTGGCAGTGGTTGGGACCCCACCTGCCCTGGGAAAGACAAAATCTTCAGTGCCTAGGAGGGTGTGGTGTTGGGGAGGGGGGCATTTACAAACAAACAAACAAAACGTCAGGGTCAGCTGTCTCTCACCCAAGCCAATAAATGTCATTGTTCTCTTTCCTTGTCCCTCCCAAATGCGCAGGTATCTCGCCCAGGTTGGCCTCTGTCTTAGTTAGGATTTCACTGCTGTGAACAGACACCATGACCATTGCAAGTTTTATAAAAGACAACATTTAATTGGGGCTGGCTTACAGGTTCACAGGTTTAGTCCATTGTCATCAAGGCAGAAACATGGCAGCATCCAGGCAGGCATGGTGCAGGAGGAGCTGAGAGTTTTACATCTTCATCTGAAGGCTGCTAGTGGAAGACTGACTTCCAGGCAGCCAGGGGGAGGGTCTTAAGCCCACACCCACAGCGACACACCTACTCCAACAAGGCCACACCTCCTAATAGGTTCACTTCCTGGGCCAATCATATACAAACCATCACAGCCTCGAACACATGACCAGTCCAACATCCCCCAAGTCTTTAGGATTACAGATTTATGTCACACAGTCAGCTTATTCACGCCATTTCACGGCAGGGAGAGAGAGGCATAGGGCAGTTCAGTAACTCACCAAAATTCACAGAGCAAGCCACGGATGGGCAGGCGGGCACTCACAGTCACAAGTCTATGAACAAAGGCGGCAATCCCCAACTGCCAGTCAAACATCCCATGTCTAGCACTGCTTCTATGGCCTTGCTGACTTGAGTTTCTGGTTCTCAAGGTCTAGTCACCTTCCTTGCCTGTCACCCAGATCCCTGCTACCTACCCCTAGTTCAGTGAGGACCTCTGAGAATAAGAGCCTGGGCCTACTGCAGGCAGGTTTAGCCCCTGCTTCCTAGTCTGGCTCCGTACCTCTCAGTTCCTCCTCCCCTGCTCTGAGCTCAGGGTTCCTCCACCGGGACCCTGCCAGTCATAGAAAGAAATATAATTATTATTTACCAAAGTTAAAGGATATCACCTTACTCACAAGCTTTCCCATCCGGGAAATTTCCACTGAATTCCAAGGGGGAAAGAAAAGATGTTGCAAGCTCCAGCTACACAAAGCAGCCACAGATGGATCCCAGCCCAAGTCTTCCAAAGAAGCCCCCACCGTGCTGACATGCAGGTACAGAACAGCTCTCTTCCTATAAAGCCAAGTGTCGCCCTGCCTTTCTGTTGGCGCTGTTACTTATAATCTTCCCTGAAGAAGAGCACGGACTCTCACACCCCTTCTGCTGTCCCGGAAGCCAACAGTATCTCCCTGTGTGCTGTGAGGCTCCCTAGAGAGGCTCAGTGGCCCTCATTTCCCTTGAAGATCAGTCCAAGACTGACAGCTCTCAGAAACCACAGAAGAACCAGATTCAGAACTCAAACATAAACAGATAAAATAACCCTCAGTCCTGAGCTGGAATCTTTCCGAACTTTAAATGTTTGCATACTTTTTCTGGACAAAGCAAACAACCTAACAAAACAGGACTTATAGTAAGATACTTCTTTTCATTACCTAAGACCCCCAGCTCAGAGCCTCTGCCACAAAGTATCACACAAAGGAAAACTGAACGTGACTGCTCAATGAAATTGCCACTTAACTCTAGTTAGGAAGAAGACATTAGGGTCACCCTCTTCGCCATTAACTTCAGAAATAGCATTTCAACCCACAGGAGACCCTGTCACTGTTACCAACTTAAAGATGTCTTCACTCAGTTCCCTACTCGGTTCAGGGGTTCCTCAGCTTTGCAGGGGGCACTGTAACAACAAGGATTCAGAGACACACGGAGGAGAAGTCCCCGCTGCTAAGCAACCAGGGATGAGAGGAAAGCTACACACAAAGATGATTTCTGCAGCATCACACACCAATCCAAAGAACAGATAAACGTTCCCGATGACAGGATGACTACTGTCCCATGAAGGTACACCCACCATCGTCCCAGTGCCTGCACCAACCACAGCGGCACAGCCCTGCCAGCCCAGCACTTGGAAGTTCAAGTCCATCCTCTGCTAGAGAGTGAGTTTGTTGAGGCTAGCCTTGGCTATATGAGATCCTATGTCAACACACACACACACACACAACACAACACAGGTTTGATGGTATTTTATTAACAATATTTCAAAATGATTAAAATATGTTTAAGAAACACTATAATGGTATTAGAATTGTGATCCCATATGAGCAGGGGCCACCACTGTTAAATCTCCTATTGTAGTTTAAGGCCAGTATAAAGCTCATACACGCTACTGATATCAGTATAATCTAAAAAGAAAAAAAAAAAAAAAAAGCTGGGCGTGGTGGCGCATGCCTGTAATCCCAGCACTTGGGAGGCAGAGGCAGGTGAATTTCTGAGTTCGAGGCCAGCATGGTCTACAGAGTGAGTTCCAGGACAGCCAGGACCACACAGAGAAACCCTGTCTCAAAAAACCAAAAAAAAAAAAAAAAAAGAAAGAAAGAAAGAAAGAAAGAAAGAAAAGAAAAAAGAAAAAGAAAAAAAGAAAAAAACTACTTTGGAAATCTATTTGATAGTATCATCTAATCTAAACACTAGCTCAGAACTCCTAACTTTATTCCTATTCCCAATAGGCATGTATACATACATACAAACTCCAAGTCCCATCCTAAAATAGATTAAATGTGGTACAGTCTCACAAAGAAATACTACACAGCCATTAAGAAACCTTGTCTTTCTCCCCATCTAGACCCCACTTCTCCCATCCTCTCTTGAAGGGAATGTCTCCTGAGCACCAGTACTCACAGGATTATCAACCTAGTTTTTGAGGTAGCAATGCCTGTAGTTTCTTCCCAGCCAGTTTGGGCAACATTTTTTTTAAGTACTTTTAGGCAGTGGGAGTGGAGCCCAATGGGAAAATACTTCTTTAGCATGGTTGAGGCCTTGAGTTGGAACCCCAGGACTAAAAACAAATCTTGCTTTTAAACCTGAAGGGTTTTTTTTTTCCCCTTTGATCTCTGTCCTTTGTGCACCTGCATGCTCTGATTTCTGTCCTCTTTCGATGTTACCTGCTCCCCACAATCCCACCCCCTCCTCCCAACCCCAACTCCCAAACCCCAACCCACTCCCACCCCCACCTCCAGAACTCACTGGAGTTTGCCATTGTAACTCAGTCAACTAGAGCGACCTGTGGAGGAGGCAACCCTCAGCTCAGAAAGATCACCAAAGCCCACCCTCCCATCCCCCCACCCCGCCGTGGGAGCTAAATGAATTCCCCTTCCTAGAGGTGGACACTCCTCCATCCCCCTCTAATCTCCCCAATCAACTGACACACTTTCCTGCAGCCGCCCAGCACCTTTCCCAAAATTCGACTGTAAAACAACCAAGGGTTGACTGCTTGTCTTCTCACTATCTATCCCTCTTACCCTGAGGGAAGAGGAAGAACCAGCAGCCGCTCAGTAGAGGAGACGGTTATTGTGGGGAGGTGGGAGCAATGAAACCTTCTGGTTAGCGTTGATGATGGCATACTTTTGTGATTATATTAAAAGCCAGGGACTCATGAATTTTAAGATATATTGATGTGTATTGTATCTCAACTTTTAAAATAAAGCTTAAATAGATTAAGCGTGGAAGGCCCAACAACTTACAGGAGAGCGATGTACGAAACGAGAAACCCGTATAAAAACCAACTCGAACAAACTCGCCATTAACTATAAATAAGCAAGGAGGCTTTGGTTCCCAAGTAGCCCAGGTGACGACCAAGGTCACTGATCCGGGGGATCGGCATCCCTGATTAGTCTTGGGCTCTCGGTCTGATTCCATACTTTAATAAGACGAATGGAGAGGCACCTCAGGAAGAGAAGTGCAGAAAACAAGCGCTGGGGGACGCCACAGAACAGTGCCAACGCGAACAACAAGGCCTGCGCCGGGTCAGCCGCGCGCAGTCAGCTCCGGCCGGACCGCCCGCGAAAAGTTGCCTTTGAAACTTGCATCCCGGTGAGGGGGATGAGACTCACCAGCTCCGCAGCTCCGGAGCGCGGGGTTTCCCACGTGCCTGAGCGACCAAGTGTGCCTCGCTGCCACCCGTCCTGCTGGACCTGACACCGCAGGTCCTCAGGAACTCAAGCAGGTCCCGGAGCTTAGGGCGGTCCCTAAAGGCCGCACCCACCCCTCCCCCACGCCCAGACCCTGCAACACCAGCTCGGGCCACCTGCCGCTCCGGGACCAACCAGGATAAAGGGGTACTAATCGCCGCTCCCTCCTTCCAGAGGGTACACCGATCTTACCCTGGGACGCCTCGGAAAAGTGCACTGCACTCCGGCTCCGAAAGGACTGCTTGGTATCAAAGGACCAGCGCGCCCCACTCCAGGTCGGGAGGCGCCGCCCCCTCGAGCGCCAGCAGTGATCCCAGGCGACTGCTAGCCAAGGCAATCCTACGGACCTTCCCAGGGCAATCCTAGGGCCAGTGTCGCCGTGCGCCCGAGCACGCTCCAAGAGCGTGAGGCTGGGCACCCTGTTGGCTCAGGGTAGAGTCGGAGCCCGGGCGCCCTAGATGGTCCCTGCAGGGGACAGGAGCGCAGCGTTTACTCTTCACCTCCAGCGCCGCGAGTGTGGAACTGGCGCAGGGCGGGCGGCTAGCGGGGCGGGACCGAGAGGCGCTGGGCGGGGCCTCGGGCAGCGCCAGAATCAAACCAGAGTTGCTATAGATCGCGGAGCAGAACCTGGCAGTGCCGCGTAAGAGTGGCCTGCGGCTGCCGAGAGCCACTGAGTGCAGGGACACAAACCGGCTGAGGCTCTGATCCAGAAATCCGCAAAGCACGGCGCGCTCTTTGTACCCGGGAGCCGGCCGTGGGGAGCCCAGTGCGCCTGCGCGCCGCCGCGACTCTCCTAGGCGCACCTCCACACCACCGATTCCTACCCGCCAGTGCGACCCTCCCTTTCACCCTGAAGGGTGTTCTTCGGAGTGAGCGAATTATCGACCAAGGGAGCTGAGCGGGCCAGGAGCAGATTAGTACCCCAATAGCGCCTGTACACGGCACCGCTAAGAAGTTGGTTTGAGAACCTGAATGGAGTTGGGGACTGGAGGCTGCAAGTCCGCTCTGGAGCCGCTGGAAACTTCCAGCCAACTAGGACGTTGCAGGGGCCTAGATGCATTCCTTCCAGCACTCCTCGCAGAGTGGGGAGTCTGAAGTCCTAGGTGACAAGGCCTGGCCACAGGGTGTGGAGCCCAAGAAAGAAGTCACTTGCCCCTAAAAGCTTCATCTGAAACAAGGGCAGTAGTTCCACGAGATGTGAGTTGGGGACTAAGGAGCAAATCCTTTTTCAAGAAGGTGGCCAGAGACAGGAAAGTCGGGCGATCAAAAACAATAAATATAACTGCTGGGGTGACAGAAGTCTGGAGCCAGGAAGATCAGGGGCTTTAATTCATCCTTTGCTAAACAGCAAGTTCCAGGCCGGGCTGGGCTACATGAAAAGCCGGTATTACCAAAACAACCATAAAGCCAGTTTGGAAGGCTCTGATAGTCTCGATTGTTTCGTGCCCCTACACACACAGGCACACACACACACACACACACACACACACACACACACACAGCACCGGTGCACCAAATGGATCTTACCCATGCCCCATCATCTGTCTATAACCGCTAGGGAAACGCGTTAAGTTAGTTATGAGGAGAAAGGCTCGCCCCAGAGAGAAGCCATGAATCAAAGCTTCCTTGGTTCACCAGGAAGCTGTCAGAGAATCCCTCAAACTGCTGCCCCCACCAGACCAGACTGTTAGAAGAAGCAAAAGGCAGCCCAGAATGCTCATTTTTCTCCGCATTTTGCTGTTCTCTGGATGGCAGAGCCAAACGTCTCCTCCGGGGGAACTTTCTACATGGGTTAAAAGGGTCCTTGGATTCAGTAGATGGTGTGGGATGCACCACTCATATAGAATAATTCCTGAAACACTGCTAACAGGCAGGGAACCAGAACCACGGGATTCCTATGTTTTTCAAATGTCCTCAGCTGGCTAGCTAGACTGCTTAGTCAGTGGGCTGTAAGTTCAGAAAGACTGGCTGCCCTGGAAACGAGGCGAGAAGCTGTCCAGGAAGATGCCTGATTTCAAGCTCTGGCTTCTACATGCATACACAAGAATATACGTTCGCCTGCCTGCACACACTAATGTGCCTACACTTGAACACACACACACACACACACACACACACACACACACACACACACACATACACACACTGGTTTGTAATGCCTGCCACTCCAGAATTCCAAGTCTTGACCTTCCCTTCATTTCTCCCTCTTTACATTCTCTCAGCAAGCATTAAACATAGAGGGTCTCAAAGTGTGGGCAATTGTGATGGATAAAAAACAAAGCAGGCCCAGTGTGGTGGTGTAAGTCTTTAGCCGCAACACTTGGGATACAGAGGAAGGTGGCTCTCTGGGGGTTCAAAGCCAGCCTGGTCCATGACCCGGCGCCAGATTATCCAATGCTACATAGTGAGACCTTGTCTCAGGGATGAGAAATAGATTCCGATTTTCAGATTTATATTTGAAATTTTATTTTTGATTTATTCATTCTTTTAAAGTAAAGCCAATTGACTCATCATATAACTCACCCTCGCTGCACACAGTTTGGGGGGTGGCTGTTTGAGTGTGCATAGAAAGTTAGGGACAGGGGCTGGAGAGATGGCTTAGTGGTTAAGAGCACTGACTGCTCTTCCGGAGGTCCTGAGTTCAAATCCCAGCATCCACATGGTGGCTCACAACCATCTATAATGAGATCTGATGCCCTCTTCTGGTGTGTCTGAAGACAGGTACAGTGTATTTATATATAATAGTAAATAAGTAAATCTAAGAAAGAAAGAAAGAAAGGAAGGAAGAAAGGAAGGAAGAAAGAAAGAAAAGAAAGAAAGAAAGAAAGAAAGTTAGGAACAGACCATCACCACTCTTCTCACCCTGCTAAGAAACCCCAGAGTCATCAGCACCCTCCTTCCCTCCCCTCTCTCCCCTCCCTCCCCTCTCCTCCCTCCCTTCCCCTCCCCCAGCTCCTGGCAACCACTAAACTGTTTACTTTCTGTCTCTAAGGTCTGCCTGGGTTTTGTTTCCTATGAATGAAAACATAGCGATATGAAGGCGTTGAAAGCGGGGGCCTCTTTCCCTTGGAATAATACTTGAAGGTCCATCCAGCTGTAGTATACAGCAGTACCCCATCCCCCACCGCAGTTCACTGCAGTGAGACAGCACTGGGAGTGACCATAAGAGAACATCAGTCTTTGGAATGGAAGGGTTCACAGAGGGAGGCAGTTCTTGGAAGTACAACATGAAAAAAAAAAATCATCAGACATGTCAATGTATATAGAAGCTCTTGAATTTATTAAAAAAAAAAATACAAATACTGATGCGAAGCTGCCCTTCCAGAGAAATTCAAACAAGTCCTCTGTGCATGCGCAGGTCTTAACACTGCTATGTAAGAAGGCTGACGCACACACGGCCTGTCTAGGGATAGGTCTGATCCAGCTGAGCTGTATGAAGGAGAAGGAGTCCTGTGGGCCAGGGAGTGAGACACGTCTTTAGCTATAGGGGATGTCCACACACAGCCTCTGAGTACACCGCAGTCTCTTCTATCTGTATCCGTTCAGCACAGTCTCCTTTGAGTCCAAGTGCCTTGATATTAGCCCTCGGGTTCCAGGGAAGGAAACTGGGGTACAAGTGAAACTGAGTTAGCTGAGCCGTTCAGCCAGAAATTGAGTGATTTAGGCAGAAAGAGGCTTAGCCAAGAGTTGTTGGCAAAGATTTCGAATGGATTGTTGGGGGTGATTTTTCTTTAAGATTAAATTTTTATTTTAAAGGTGTGTGTGAGAGAGAGAAAGAGAGAGAAAGGGGGGGAGGGAGGGGAAGGGGGAGAGGGAGAGGTAGAGGGAGAAGTTCAGGTGCCCAAGGAGGCTAGAGATGTTGGATTCTCCACGCAGCCAGAAATACAAATACTTGACTTTCGAACCAAGCTGCTGGGAACCAGACTTGAGCCCTCTGGAAGAGCATCGGGTGCTGTTAACCTAGCCTGTCAGCCCAAGAACCTTGGGGATCTTAAACCCATAAGGGTTTTCGCTGGTCTCGTGGGAGGTGATGTTTTCTGTGATGACCTGACATTCCTTCTTCTGCTGCCAGCATTGCTTCAAGGCTGTGTTTGGGTGTTTATTTGTTGGCGCGCTCATTTTGCTTTCTGGGACAGCTCCTGCTCTGTAGCCCAGGGCAACCTGGAGCTCTGAGAGGTCTTCCTGAATCAACATCTAGGGTGGGGGGATTTGGAGTGTGAGCCGCCACACCTGGCTCCTCGTCACGCTGTTTCAAAGCATTTTATTTAAGCTTTCGAGAACGTGGAGTATTTTGTCTCTTCTTTTCCCCTCTTACGTTTTCGTACACATGGTATCTGAATAATCAACACAGTAGAAAGTTTCGGCTGACTGTTTTTTTTTTTTTTTTGCTTGTTTATTTGTTTGTTTGGGGTTTTTTGTTGTTGTCGTTGTTGTCGTTTTTTGTTTTGGTTTTGGTTTTTGGGTTTTTGGTTTTTTGGAGACAGGGTTTCTCTGTGTAGCCCTGGCTGTCCTGGAACTCACTCTATAGACCAGGCTGGCCTCGAACTCAGAAATCCTCCTGCCTCTGCCTCCTAAATACTGGGATTAAAGGCATGTGCCACCACCGCCCGGCTCAGCTGTTTTGATGTGGCTTGAAAGAAGTAGGTCTACACAGCATGCCCAGATGTGTCCCAAGTAGTGCATTTGGTTCATGGTAGAGTCACCCGCTCTTGTTCTTTCAGCCAGGGTTGAGGATATCCATAGCCAATACTGTGGGACATTGATTGTGACCCAAGGTTGATATCCTGTGCATCAGACATCCCGCACATTGGATATCTGCATTATGATTCATAACAGTAGCAAAATTACAGTTATGAAGTAGTGGTGAAAATAAGTTTATGTTTGGGGGTCACCCAACACGAGAAACTGTATTAAAGGGTCGCAACATTAGCAAGGTTGAGAACCACTAACCTAGAAGTTCAACTCTACAGGATATTGTATGTTGTAATAAAAAGTGACCTTCTGCCAGGGCGTTGGTGACACACGCCTTTAATCCCAGCACTTGGGAGGCAGAGGCAGGCAGATTTCTGAGTTCAAGGCCAGCCTGGTCTACAGAGTGAGTTCCAGGACAGCCAGGGCTACACAGAGAAACCCTGTCTCAAAAAACAAAAAAAGAAGTGACCTTCTAGCCGCTCCTTGTGGTCCACATGGTCCCAGCACTGAGACAGAAGAGTCACAGGTTAGAGGCTAGCCTATGCTACATAGTGAGACCTTGCCTCCAAAAACAAACGCTCTCTGGGCTTTTCATACACCTTCTCTATCTAAAATGTGTGTAGTATACGGAATATGGTTCGCAGACCTTCTGTTAGTAATTTCAAGTCAGCAGCTGGCCGTGTAGCTAATTTAAAAGTACACAGAATGTTCTACCTCGCAGTGGGTAGACTCTCTAACTGCTATGCTTTTCAAGGGTGAACTGTACCTCGTAGGGCGGCCTGTGAACGGGTCTTCCATGTTTCTTATTTCTGGCTTGAAGTTCAGATCTGTCTTTGGAAAAATGGCTGAGTTAAAGTATCAGTTTTGTTTCTCAAATTTGTCTCCACACTGTGGTTTCCATATTTCATCCATGTTGTGTGTGTGTGTGTGTGTGTTGCATCTTGATGTGTGTGCATAATTGTGCATGCAGAGGTCAGAGGTTGGTACTGGGGGCTCTTCCTCAATCATCTTCCACCTTATTTCTCAAGGCAGGCTGTCTCACTGAACCTGACATTCACCGGTTCAAATGGATTGGCTGGACAAGCCCCAGGAACCCTCTTGCCCGCACCTGCCGAGCAGTGGGAGTACAGATGGCCACCAGTACGCCCTGCTCCTGTGCACGTGTGCTAGTGCACAAACTCTGAACCTAAGGCTTATGTAGCATGCTGTTTACTGACTAAGCTCTTTCTTTAGCCCCTCAAGTACCAGCTTTGAACACATAAAAGGTCATTATTGTTGTTTTCTGTACCTTAGTTTTATCCTTAAAATCCCATCCATCAGGCTGGGTGTGGTGGTGCATGCCTTAGTCTCAGCAAACAGAAGGCAGGGGCAGGCGGATCTTTGTGAGTTTGAAGGTAGTTTGGTTTACATATAGAATTCTACAACAGCCAGGGATACATAGAGAAACCTTGTCCTTTTTTGTTGTTGTTTGTTTTTGTTTTGGTTTGGTTTGGTTTGGTTTTGGTTTTTCGAGACAGGGTTTCTCTGTATAGCCCTGGCTGTCCTGGAACTCACTCTGTAGACCAGGCTGGCCTCGAACTCAGAAATCTGCCTGCCTCTGCCTCCCAAGTGCTGGGATTACAGGCGTGTGCCACCACGCCCGGTGAGAAACCTTGTCTAAAAGGACAAATGAAAAACAAAATCTCTCCATCAACAGCCAGGACTCAGCCCCACAATGGTACTTGCCACCAAGCCTGTGGTTCTGAGTTCAGTCCATGAGACCTATAAGTTGAAAGAGAGAACTCACTACAGGATGTCCCCCTCCATATGTGTGACATGGTATGTGCATATACAAAATTAGATAGATAGATAGATAGATAGATAGATAGATAGATAGATAGATAGATAGATAAATGCAAAACATTTTCAGCACGAGGCTGAAGAGCTCCTCAGCCTTGCCTGTCCTATAGCTGGGAAGCCAGGGTCCCAAGCATCCCATTCAGATCCAATAGGGAAGTAAGTCGAAAGGGAGTGAGGGGAACACCCAATGGCGGGTCACCAGAGGCCGGCCAGACCTTTTGGACAGGTAGGATTGGGACAGGCCTTGGCAATGTTTTTCTTCTTTTTATCCTTTTCCGGTTCATTTTTATTCTTTCTTTCTTCCCTTTTCCTTCCTTCCTTCCTTCCTCTTTCTCTTTCTTTCTTTCCTTCCTTCCTTCCTTTCTCCTCCTCCTCATCCTTGTCCTCCTCGTCCTCCTCCTCGTCCTCGTCCTCCTCCTCCTCCTCCTCCTCCTCTTCCTCCTCCTTCATAGGGTGGCCTTGTGCTGTGCAGGCTGGCCTCTTGAATGCTAAGATTACAAGTGTAGTGGCCTGGTTCTCATTCCACTTACAAATAGATAAAATAGGCCGGGCAGTGGTGGCTCACGCCTTCAGTCCCAGCGCTCAGAGGCAGAGACCGGCTCCCTTTGACAAGGATCCAGGTTTGCTTCCCTGCACCTATGTAGCTTGCAACTGGGTGTGACTCCAGTTTCAGCAAATCCAACACCTTCTTCTGGTCCCCCCTGTCACCAGGCACTCACGTGGCACATATACATTCATGCAGACTGTCAAACTGTCAAACACATCAAAATGTGTTTTATAAAATAATTAGAGAACTCAACGCTGTAAGTCTCAGCGTGGAAGACTCACCTCTGCTTGGGGCTCTGTGCTCTCTTCTCCCAGAATGCAGCTCGGCTCGGGCTGCCTCTTCTGAAGAAGAAAGCTAGTTTTCGTTAAAAAAAAAATTAAAACTTACTTGCATTGCATCCTGTGTAAGTTTCATATGTTGCTAATGGACAGAGCCTGAGTTCAGGAATATTCTGCTAAGTGTAATCTTTAAGCATTATTATAGTCATTATATTATTGTGACTGCTATCAAATATTTATAGAACATCAAAAGGTGCATGATAATAATACTGGGACCCTAAGTAGAGGGATTATGTGTACAAGCCTGTCCTGGCACATTTGCTTCATTAGGAATGTCACTTACCAAGTACTCACTGAGGGCCAGCGCTGCTTCCAGTGCCAGCAAGGCTTGACACAGGGAACTTTACATCTTTAGGGGCATTGTATGTACACATGTATGTGTATATGTGTGTACATGTATGCATATCTACAATACAGAGTTTATCTTAGAAGTCGTGAAATGTTATCAATAAAACGAGAATCTAGCTGGGCTGTAGTGGTGTGGTGTACAGCCTTTAATTCCAGCGCTTGGGAGGAAGAAGCAGGTGGGTCTTCTGGTTCATGGCCAGACTGGTCTACACAGTGAGTTCCAGGACAACCCTGAACATGGTGTTTGTCAAGGGATATAGAATATCTATCTATCTATCTATCTATCTATCTATCTATCTATCTATCTATCTACGGATAAGTTATAAAATGTATGAGAATTGATATAAGAGCATTCCCTGAGCCAGCTAACCTCTGCTGTGAGGAATTCCTGAACATTACCTACAGTGTGGAAAAGACAATGGGGGCTCCAGCTGTTGAACTCTCTGCGGGAAGCCAGGAAGCAGGTGGCAGGGGCAGGACTGGAACCCTGGCTGTTAAGTAGAGTCAGAACTCTGGTCACTTTCGGCTGGTCCGCCCGTGCATTAGGTCAGCGCTGTAGTTCCGGACTTCTGTTTTCATTTGGTGGGTGATAATGACGTGTACTAAGTCCTGTCACCAGAACTACCTTCCCCTTGGCAAGGCAACGCTGACCCAGGGGTCCTTTGGTCTTGACCTCACAGCACTGTTCTCAAATCCAGAGTTTTAGAACAACTAAGCCTTCCTTTGAGACTCAGAGCAGTGTGGTGCGGCTGAGCAGGGAGTAGGGAGGAGTGATCTTTCTTCCAAGGGAGGAGGGTCCTAGGACCTGGTGGGGTGGGGATGAGGGTTGCTACCACACATTCAGTTGAGGATAATCACTACTAAGGCCTAATAAGAAATGCTGCTGCGGCCGGGCGGTGGTGGCGCACACCTGTAATCCCAGCACTTGAGAGGCAGAGGCAGGCAGATTTCTGAGTTCGAGACCAGCCTGGTCTACAGAGTGAGTTCCAGGACAGCCAGGGCTACACAGAGAAACCCTGCCTCAAAAAAACAAAAAACAAAAACAAAACAAAACAAAACAAAATGCTGCTGTGAAAGAAACCTGCCTGTCACTGAGGGGACGCTAAGTTCTTCATTCTGTTTCTACAGTGATGGGAAGGGCCCTAAACGATGTTTTAGCATCAATCATGGCGCCTTACTGTGTCTTGTGTAGCTCTCTTCAATCAGGTTGTGTTGTTGTCCTTTTGTTTGTTTTCCTTCTTTTTTTTTACAGTGCTGAGGGTCAAATGTTGGGTGAGCACTCTCTTCCGCAGAATTACATACAGCCTCAGCCCAGCGCGCAGCTGAGAGAGAAGTCACAGTCAAGAATAGCAAGGTGCCTGCCCGAGAGTCCTGAACCTGTCAGGAGGGTGGATGGTGTTGAAGGTGGGTCCGGACAACTGAGGAATCTAAGGAAAGCCGGTTGGATGAAGGATGGCGCTCTGTCTGTCTGTCCGTCTGTCTCTCAGTTTGTTTGTTTGTTTGTTTTACAAGACAGGGTTTCTCTTTGTACCCCTGGGCTGCCCCTGAACTCGCTCTGTATACCGGGTTGGCCTCGAACCCAGAGATCTGCCTGCATGCTGGGATTAAAGGCGAGGACCACCAGCAGCTGGCCTCTTAAGAGGCTATTCATGGGAGCTGTGCTCAGAGGAGACCCGGTATGGATAACCCAGAGCTGAGTTTGAACAAAGAAAGCCCAAGTCATCTTTTCTCTTCAGGCCACAATTGTCAACTCTGACAAAGCACAGGCAGGGGAGGGGCAGAGATTCATTGGCTGGGGACAATGGCTTGAGTTCAGGGGTACCCTCACTGAAATTCTGCTTTGACACTCACAGCCAAGGCAGTTCTTTATAGGCCTTTTCCAAGGCCCTATTGTCTGCCGTGGTTTCTGTATTTCTCTAGGAAGCACACGCAATTCTATGAAGCCATTATTACTGTCTAAACAAACAAGTTCACTCAGCCCCGTTCATGGCCATAGGTCCCCCGAAAGGTCACCCACTTATCTAACCTTTGTGCATATTCAATATTTGCTCATAGCTGTGTAGCTTTGGGAGTTCTCTGTGTTGCCTTCTCTGTATCTAAGAGACCTGGTCTGCTGGGCTCTAAGTATGCTAGCCAGCTAATGTGCAACATTTTTAAGTGTGACAGTTACTATTCCGAAAAGCTGGAAATAATCCAGAGAGCCTGCCATAGAGAATGCTTGCCTTAGTAGAAGGCAGCAAATGGGCAGAACAATATACAGTCAACAGAAATGCTAAGAACCCTGCCCATGGTGTTTGTCAGTTTTGCATAAATGCAATGAAATACCTAAGAAGGGGAGGAGAGTCATCTCAGCAGTTAAGAGCATCAGCTGCTCTTCCAGAGGACTCAGGTTTGACTCCCCGCTGCTCCCAGTCATCTGCAAATTCTTATCTTCAGGATCCAGTGCCCTCTTCTGGCTTCCATAGGTACCAGGCACACACTGGCACACAGACAGACATGCAGGTAAAACACTCATACACATTAAATTAACGTTAAAGATACATAAATTGCCCATAAGTGCTGGAGAGGCAGCCCAGTCAATCACACACGTTTCATAAGCACGAAGATCTGAGCTTGGATATCAAGCACCCATTGAGAAGCCTAGGTGTAGCAGTGCAGACCTGTGGTCCCAGCATTGCGGAGGCCGAGACTTGGAGCTCACCGGCTAGCCAGTCTGGTTGAATCAGTAAGTATCTGTGCACTGGTATCTGTACATATATATGTTCAGTTTATAGGCGCTACCTTCCTCATTGCATAAAAAAAAATATTATTATTTTATTTCAGAGGACCTAGGTTCAATTCCCAGCACCTACATTGTGGCTCCAAACTATTCTAGGGCCAGGCGGTGGTGGCGCACACCTGTCATCCCAGCACTTGGGAGGCAGAGGCAGGCGGATCTCTGAGTTCGAGGCCAGCCTGGTCTACAGAGTGAGTTCCAGGACAGCCAGGGCTATACAGAGAAACCCTGTCTCGAAAAACCACAAAACAAAACAAAACAAAACAAAACAAAACAAAACAAAACAAAACAACTATTCCAGTTCTAAAGGGCCCAAGACCCATCTCTTCTGGACTCCTCAGATCCTCAGATAGCAAGCACGTGCATGGTGCACAGACATACCAGCAGTCAAAATACCCATACACATGGGCTGGAGAGATGGCTCAGTGGTTAAGAGCCCTGACTGCTCTTCCAGAGGTCCTGAGTTCAATTCCCAGCAACCACATGGTGGCTCACAACCATTTGTGATGGGATTCGATGCCCTCTTCTGGTATGTCTGAAGAAAGAGACAGTGTATTCATATATATAAAATAAATATAAAATACACATATAAATTAATTCACAAATTAATTTAATTTACTTATTTCTTGGTTTTCCAAACAGGGTTTCTCTGTGCAGCCCTGGCTGTCCTGGAACTCACTCTGTAAACCAGGCTGGCATCAAACTCACAGAGATCTGTCTGCCTCTGCATCCTGAGTGTTGGGATTAACAGTATGTACCACCACCTCTTGAATATATGTATGTATGTGTGCGTATATATATATATATATATATATATATACATTATATATAATTAACATATATATCTTAAATGTATTTTATATTATATATATAAATCTATTAGTGTAGACGCAAATTATTTCAGCCCCCCACAGTGTCAGACAGACACCATTCTCCTAGGCTCTCAGGTACAGAGCCCTCAGCTGCATGTTGAAGGTTTCTTCTTCAGGGTGCTCAGGAAACTGCATTTGTGGCTTTTGTCATCTGGAGGCTTGACAAGAGCTGATAGATCCAGTTCCCAAACGGGCTCTGACTCATACAATTGTTAGGGGCTGAGCAAGGGGATCTCTTAGAGCTGGCTCTGAGAAAGGCTGGGACAAAAGATGTCTGTGACCAGAGTGGTGGCTGTAATGCCTTCTGTCTCCTGTGACCCACTTCAGAAGTAGTACACCACCACAGCTGTCACATCCTATGGTCACCTGGAAAGATCACGGCATGATGCGGTGTGAGAGACTACTTGAAGACAAAGGTCACTGGGGGACACATAAAGCCTGGGTTTCCAGAGTTCTACCACCCTTTTGCTTAAAAGCATGTTTTCACCACAGTGTACATTTGCAAAATGGCTGTTTGAAAATACCTGATCCTTCTCATTACAATTTTCAAGCAACAATGATTCTTAGTGTGTTCTCTGTGCCCAGCACTGTCTTCTGCATGCACCTGTTAAGAATGTTTTCACAGCCTAGAGCTTGAGGCACAAACAGGGGAAGTAACCCGTCCATGGATTCTTATCCCACAGGGGAGGACGTCAAGACAGAACCAGGGCTATTTCCTTGTCTGCACAGGTCATCATCACCAAGTGTACCGATCAATAGATACCCTGTCTGCACAGAGTTTGAAATAACCTGTCAGCCTATCCACACCTTGAAACCTAGAACCACCATTCCAGGTGAGTAGTTTTGGGTTTCTTCACAGTTCCAGAATAAATAAACTAAGACTCAATTGCAAGTTAGACTCCCGGTCACGGAGCCTTTTACCAATGAGTACGGTAGTTCTAAATGCCTGGACTTTCTTGCCCCTCTTCTCCCCAGCCACAGTGCCACCCCTGATTGTTCCTGGAATCTTCCAGACATGCTCAGGACACGCTCTTGCCTCCGGCCATGTGTCTGGCATTTCCTTCCCTTACTCCAGGTCAGCATGTTCTTCCTGTCCTCTCCTGTCCTTAAGTGCCACCTTCACAGACAGGCCCACTGTCGTTCGCTATTGATAATTGCCACTCTAGGGACTGGAGAGATGGCTCTGAGGTTGAGAACACGGGCTGCTCTGCTAGGGGACCCAGGTTCAATCCCCAGCATCCACATGGCAGCTCACAACGGTCTGTAACTCCACTTCCAGGAGATCCAGCACCCTCATACAGAGACACACGTAGGCAAAATGCTAAAGTGCACAGATTAGAATGAATAAATCATTAAAAGAGAAAGAAAATTGCCACACCATCCTCTTTGCATAGTTTTTCTGTCTCTACAGTAATTTTCACCATGCAGATAATAATTCACTTAGGATGTTTATATCTGTTTATACCAGCATGGGCCACCCCCGCGGGCTTGGGTCAGTTTTGACGGTGTTGCTCAGTTGGAAACATAATTGTCAATCTCTATGCCGGCTGCACCTCCTTAACTCTAACAGTAGAGCAACCTAATTTGATATACTAACTGTCATGTCTGCCTATGTTTGTCTTTTTAACTAGAGGACATGTACTAAGAGTGTCTAGAAACCACCCAAGACCTGGAAACAGAAGACCCTTTAGCCTAGAACACAGATAAAGCAGATCCAAAGTGAATTATTTCCTCTGCCGGGGTAATGGGCCCATCCCTTAGCACAGTGGCTCCATAAAACTGAGCAAATATTTATCTTTGACATCAGAAGAAGTCAGTTAGGCAAACGACATTTCATAATGAGTGCAATGAAAGACTTCCTTCCTTTATTTATTCTGGATAATCTATTAAATTTTTAGTATGGGTTTATTCACCCAGACATAGAGGCATTGTCTGCTAGAAGGTCAGCATTCATTGTACCTCAGCCTAGTCCTGTGTATTAATACAATCTTAGTTCTGTAAGCCAGGATGCGATTTGACAGTGTAATAAAGGTCTCCTTGGCAGGACATTTTCTTCAAACCAGCTAATCAGATCAACTATAGTAATACTGGCCAACCCTCATTATGTGTTATATGTTAGGGGTCACCTGTTCTCCTTCTAATGCATTCCTCGGCCCTACATGAAACATGGCATGGCTATGTAGCCCAGTAGCCCAGTAAAATAAACAATGTACCCCATTCACATAGTCGTGGCTAAGGCTCAAATCAAGATCATCTGTCTGGATCCTAACTCTAGGTCCAATTCAAGGTGTTCTCTGGCCATCAGTCCAGGCTATTAGTCCTATCTGGTTGTCTTCATGTAAGTTTTCCAGAAGCTGAAGACTATGGCTTATATGCTGATGCTACAAGAGTTAATTTCTTGTCCTTCTGAAACTGAGTTTAGCTGGATGTTGTGTGTTTCATCAGGCAGCTGTATAAAAAGACTTAGGGTAGTGCTTGTTTTCTTGGTGGGTCCCAATAAAGAGTGCTTGGTAAAAACAACCAGGAAGGGTTTTCCAAAACAGACATATAGGCTGTACTCCATGCTGCAACAGGATGCTAGTGTAGACCCAGGCCTATGACCTATAAAAGGTTTCACTTATTTATCCTTAAAATAAATGTGTATCTGCTGAGTGAGTGTCTTAGGCCAACAATCTTTGTAGCACAGAACCAAACAGCCCGACAGCAGCAGCAGGAGTCCACCTTTGCCGGGTATGACCCTAAGCCTGGCTGTCAGCTTGTCACATTTGGAGGAGCGAAACCTACCTAGGGAGTCTCTTGCATCGGGTTGGCCTGTGGACATGTCTGTGGGACATTTTCTTGATTGTTAATTGCTGTAGGAGGGCACACTATGCTGTAGGTAGAGCCACCTTGGGTGAGTGGTCCTGGGTTGTATAAGAACATTGGCTTGCCGGGCGTGGTGGTGCACGCCTTTAATCCCAGCACTTGGGAGGCAGAGGCAGGCGGATTTCTGAGTTCGAGGCTAGCCTGGTCTACAGAGTTGAGTTCCAGGACAGCCAGGGCTACACAGAGAAACCCTGTCTCAAAAAAACAAAAACAAAACAAAACAAAAAGAACATTGGCTTATGGCTGGAGAGATGGCTCAGTGGGTAAGAGCACTGACTGCTCTTCCAAAGGTCATGGGTTCAAATCCCAGCACCCACATGGTGACTCACAACCATCCATAAAGAGATCTGACGCCCTCTTCTGGTGTCTGAAGACAGCTATAGTGTACTTACATATAATTAAGAAGAAGAAGAAGAAGAAGAAGAAGAAGAAGAAGAAGAAGAAGAAGAACAACAACAACAACAACAACAACCAACAACAACAACAACAACAACATTGGCTTAGCCTGGGTAGGAATAAGCAAGCCGGCAGGCAGTGTTCTCCACGGCTCCTGCTTCAAGTGTGTCTTGAGTTTCCATCCTGCCCAAGGTCCTTCAATGATGGACTGAGAGCTGTAAAATTAAATAAACTCTGCCCCCCCCCCAATGTTGCCTTTTGTCAGGGTGTTTATCACAGTGACCAGTACAGAGGCCATTCCAATGCTCATCTGCATTCAGAACAATGGATTGAATGCCAGGCATGGTGGCTCATGCCTGTGGTCCCAGCACTGGGGTGGGAGGTTGAGGCAGAAGGATTACCATGAGTTATAGACTGCCTTGAATTATATAGCGAGTTCTAGGCTAACCTGGGCTATAGAGATTCTGTCTCAACAACAATAAAAAATCTAAAAAGCAAAACCAAAAACCAAGAGACTATAAGAAATGACTGAGCAACCTTTTTATTTAAAAAAAAGGATTATTTATTTTATGTATGTGAGTACACTGTAGCTGTCTTCAGACACACCAAAAGAGGGCATGGGATCCCATTACAGATGGTTGTGAGCCACCATGTGGTTGCTGGGAATTGAACTCGGGACCTCTGGGAGAGCAGTCCGTGCTCTTACCCACTGAGCCATCTCTCCGGTCCATGAGCACTCTTATTTTACATTTTGTAGAAACTGAGGCCAAAGATGGTGCCATATTCAAGATGACAGAGGGACTGAAGGTCCAGTCTGCAACTCCTAGTCTAGGACTCACTGTAAAGAGAATGATATTCTGACCTCACCTCTGTTTTCTGCCATACTCCCCTTTGAATGCTCTACTATCCCTCAAATCATAATCTTTGGTTTGCAAATTGTGGACTCAGAAGCTGTACCATTTTTACAATGGTAAACTAGTACTGCTTGAGACTCCAGAGGTTGACAGTAGCTGCACACTCATCACTGCACTTCACTTTTACGAGACAGTTTACACTGTCCATAGCACACCGTTCTTACTCACATAGGCGCTTCCATTCCCCCAGTGATGCCGGGAATGAGTCAGAGGTGCTGTGACTTCAGCTGTCCTTGTACAGTCGAGGTAACAGGTTAACTGACGTTTCCAATGATATACAATTTATAAGTGGCGGAAAGGGGACTCAGATCCAGGTTCTCTGTCTCTGAATTAGGATAAAATGCTCTGAAAGTGAATGGAAATTTGAGTTGGTTCTTTCTTGTCAAGCAGACATGAACAACAACAACAACAGGTTGGATATAAAAACGTAGAAATTGCTGCCATAGTTCACAAGGTCATCTGTGGATTCTAGGCTTCTGTAACTAATATATATATATATATATATATATATATATATATTGTATTCTATGTGTATGTTTTTGTTCACTTGTAAGTTCGTGTATCACATGCATAGCACGCACTGGGAAGCCAGCAGAGAGCACTGGGTCCCTTTGGACTGGAATTACAGACAGCGTGAGCAGCCGTGTGGATGCTGGGGATTGAACATGGGTCCTCTGGAAAATCAGCTCTCAACCACTCAGCCAATTCCAGCACCTTCCACGGGCTTTGCTTTATACCGAGTAATGGTTCCTGTGGTGGTTTGAATAGGATTGGCTTCCACAGGCTGTATTTGAATGATTGGTCTTTAGGGAGTGGCACTACTTGATAGGGATTAGGAGGTGTGGTCTTTCAGAGTGGGTGTGGCCTCGTTGGAGGAAGTGTGTCACTGGATGTGGCCTTTAGGGTTCCAAATGCTCAAGCCAGGCCAGTGTGTGTGTGTGTGTGTGTGTGTGTGTGTGTGTGTGTGTGTTGTGTGTATCTCTCTGTCGCTCTCTCTCTCTCTCTGGTTCTCGCTCTCTTTTTAGCTCCCTGCCCAGCATCATGTCAGCCTAAGCACCATCCTTCAGCCATGATGCTACTGTACTAAGTCTCTGAATGTGAGCAGGCTTTACCTTTCCATTAAATGCTTTCCTTTATAAGAGCTGCCACGGTCGTGGTGTCTCTGCACAGCAATAAAACACTGACTAGGACAGCCCCTGTCTCCTGTTACCAGGACAGCAAACTGGCCTAACCCAAAGGAACTCAGCATGGCTCTTCCTCAACCGCTTGACCAAATAAGTCTCTGTGGCCTAGGATGGGCATGAGAGAAGCTTTTGGGAAGATAAAGCTGTTCTAAACCTAGGCGAGTGAGACATACTCTCTATGAACTAACTAGACATGCTGCCTTCCACACAAACACCCCAACTTACGCTTTTCTGAACCCCAAGAGTATCTATCCTACGTTCTGTAGGAACTACACTTCATATTTTGAATTTCTATCTTGTCTGAGCTGGTGCTCAGGCAGAAACACTCAGGAGGTGCTGGCTGTTAGCAGCGAGCAGCCGCCGCCGTTCCAGTCAGCCACAGAGGATGAGGGAGAAGACGGACCCTGCGGAGACGGTGACGCAGGGCTGAGCTGTATCCTGTCCACAGGTTTGTGCACTCACGACATCGTCAGCCAAGGCGGGTTTCAACTCGCCACCAGCTTACAGGGAGGAGGGGCTCATGGGACGGAGCCCTGGACTACAATGGGTGCCTGTTACAGTGTATACATCATTCTTCACAGAAAACCTTCAAAGTCTCCACATGCATCTCTGATCTGATGGGGTCGCATGTCTTTTTCTAAACCTATCGCTGGGCCAAGAATGCGATCGAAGGATTGGCCAAGCCAGATGGCCACAGCCCACTCCTGGAAGGCAGGGATGACATCAGTTTCCTCTAAATTTTCTAAAGGCCAGAGACTGGGAGTGGGAAGGGCGTGGTCCCTGTTTAAAATTAGGTGAGTAGATACTACTCCTTAAGGCCCTAGGACCAAAGTTGACCTTTGACTAGTAGAGGCTTCTAGAGTCTCTCTAAACACACCTGGGCCTGCTGTAAGCCAAAGCATGGACACACTGCCGCCCTGGGAGGCCTAAGTTCTGCTTCTGTCTGGATGCAGGTCTCAAGGCAAAGCAGAAGGCCGTGGAAGTGGTCTGGATCATACACCATGTGCTGGACTCTTTTTTTTTTTTTTTTTTTTTCTTTTTTTGTATTTTCGAGACAGGGTTTCTCTATATAGCCCTGGCTGTCCTGGAACTCACTCTGTAGACCAGGCTGGGCTAGTGCTGGGATTAAAGGCGTGTGCCACCACCACCCAGCCATGTGCTGGACTCTTATTGTAGAAAATACCGAGAAAGCTTTTAGGCATGCTAACATGGAAGGGAAAAATATCACAGTGTCTGAACCTCAGGCAAAGAACTGCAGGCATCTAATGAATGCCAAGAGAGGGAGACGTAGTCTTCCCCTGGGAGGAGCCCTCAAATTGTTATCTACTATTAAATGGTCAGTATTGAAACCATATATGTACATATATATGTATATGTATATATATATATAAACATTATACAGATGGAACAGGTTGTAGTTATGTATTTAGGAGAGAGAGAGAAAGAGAGAGAGAGAGAGAGAGAGAGAGAGAAGCAACAATCAAAGAAATAGAGGCTATGATTTGAGAGAGAACAGAACAGGGTGGAGTGCATGGGAAGGGTTAGAGAGAGAAGAAGAGAGAAAAAAAGTCACCACATTTAAAAAAAGAAAAAGCAAGCTCTTGTCCCTTGCCCAGCTCCCAGTCAGTATTTGCTGGGCTGAATTTGAGACCTCTTAGTGCTGCAGGAGTTTGGTCACAGGCTATGTGTGTGGAGTTTGGCCACAGGAGTGTGTCTCATGCTACCTTCCTGTGACCTACTTACTACCAGCCTAGTGCTCCCAGAATGTGGATCAGGAAGGAAACAAATTCCCTGCCTCTCGCCTTGAGATAGGGTCTACACTCACTCGACTTTAGTTCCACCCACCACCAGTGCATTCGACTTGGTGAGCCCTAATATGAGCCCTGTAACCCACACCCACCCCTGTACTCCCCCACATTCCTGGGTCTTCCCCTACAACTTTTCTGTGCTTTCAGTGTTCTGGGGGAGGGAGCTTAGGAGTGGGAAGCTCAGAGTGAAAACAGATCCCTTGGTCAAAGCCACAACCGAGAAGCGCCCACTGAGGTGTGTCTGCTACATATTAACCACTGGAAATCCTCTGGCTGCAGGCTTTCACTGCTGAGCGCTTTGCCCAGTCCCAAGCATTCCGTCACAAGGTTGCAAACAGGCCTTTAGATGCCTTTCACAGGAGGCTCTGTGGGAAGCTGTGTAACTCCAGCAGCACTGGACCCACAGTTCCCAGAACATGACAGTGGCATCCCTCTCATCTCTGTAGTGTTAGAACCATGCTGACCATTCACCCCACCCCCCTAGAAAGTGAGCTCTCTTGGATATCTTGGGCTAATCCGACATGTCTCGGTTTAGCATACTATGGTTGACTAGGGAGAGCCAGCAAGCACCTCAGGAGGCTGCAGTTTGGGTCCATGACAGATCTGAGTTGATCTTTATCTCACGTGGCCCTTAAGGCGTAGACATTTTCATAGCTTCTCGAGGCACGAGTGAGTCCAGGCCTGAGTGCACAGGAATGCAAACCCAGCAATTATTTACCAGGTGAGACGTGGCCTCTGTGCTTCTGTGGCGCTCTGCCTCTGACAAGTGTCTGCTGCTCGTTTTGATGGAGTGAATTCTAAACCTGTTTTAACCTGATTAAGAGAAAAAGAATCCCATATGAAGGAAAGAGAATCTCCATGGGAAGGACCATCTGGAGAAATGGGTGTGTAATAAATCACTGGGAACACCAGCTTGATTTTTTTTTTTTTTTTTAACCAGGGGCTCAGTTATTTTCATGCAAGTGAAAACAGGAGAAAACAGCAGTGGCTCCTGAATTCTGCCAAGAACATCTTTTCGGGAAAGTTGAGGTCCAAAGACCCCGGGCCGTCAGCCTGAGGAGACAGAGCTGTACTATCTGGGAAATGGAAGACACCTGCCTCCCCTTCCTTCTTTTCAGCCATAATCATCACTAAAATCAACTTTTCGTTAAAAAAGAGAAAAGAAAAGCAACCTGTTTCTCTATACTTGTGTGCTTTTTCTTTCTTTCTTTTTTTTCTTTTTACTTTTTTTTGGTTTTTTGTTTGTTTGTTTGTTTGTTTGTTTTTTGTTTTTTGTTTTTTGTTTTTTTTTCCAAGACAGGGTTTCTTTGTGTAGTCCTGGCTGTCCTGGAACTCACTCTGTAGACCAGGCTGGCCTCGAACTCAGAAATCCGCCTGCCTCTGCCTCCCAAGTGCTGGGATTACAGGCGTGCGCCACCACGCCCAGTCTGTGTGCGTTTTCAAGGCATGCTGTTCGCAGTTTTCACTGATTTGCTGTCTGAGGTGCAGCTTGGCTGGTCAATGCACAGTGGTACCATCACCGTCAGCTCCCACCCAACCCACGGAGCCTCTTCTACATTCAGGAAATTATCACAGTTAAGGATTTGTTACTGAGGTAAACAATAAACTAAAATAAGTCTACATAAAATCGTTCGTTTTTTTTTTTTCCAGAGAGGGTTTTTCCTGTGTAAATAAAAGAACGTTAGATGGTATGATTTAAAAGAGCGAAATAGGGGCTGGAGAGATGGTTTAACAATTAACAGTGCTTGCTGCTCTCCCAGGGGACCTGAATTCAGATCCCAGCACCCATAGGAGGCAGCTGACAACCGCATGCAACACCGGGTCCAGGACATCGAATACCCTTTTCTGGCCTCTGCAGGCACTAACAGGCACACACACACTCACACACACACACACACACACACACACACACACACACACTTTTTTTTTCTAAGACAGGGTTTCTCTGTATAGCCCTGACTGTCCTGGAACCCACTCTGTAGACCAGGCTGGCCTCGAACTCAGAAATCTGCCTGCATCTGCCTCCCAAGTGCTGGGATTAAAGGCACACACACACACTTTTTAACAAAAGCAATGGGCTGGTAGCATCAAGTCCACGCCACGGGTCTTGTTTCTCTTTGAGCAAATCTTCCCATGACATTTTTTCCACTAAAGAAGTGGAGAGTTGACCCAGGGAGGACCTCGTCCTCAGCTCTTTAATCAGTGATCCAATCTGAGCCCTACTGAGGGCTGCCCTCCCTCTTTGGTGAGAGAATCACACGACTGGCATTTGTATCTGGAGGCTGCATGGCCCCCATCATATGGAGAAATCCAGAGCTGTGCTGCAGCGTCCCTGGCCTCCAGTCCAGCTCTTACAGGTCAACGGGCAAGCCCAGGCGTTCCCACGGACTCCCTTCTCCTCTTAAGATCCTGACAGCTGACTTTGTGCTATGCAAATGCAAGATTTTGACTGACAGCTTACCGGCCGATTGCCGCTGACAATCAGAGGACCACCACAGCAGCGCAGATGAGTGATTTTGGAGAATTTTATAAATATCAATAGACATTAAACTGTATGAATGATATACCTTACAGCAATTAATTAATAATTAATTAACTAATTAATTGAATTGCTATACTAAGACTTGAACCCCAGGCCTCACAAATTCTAGGCAAGTGATTTTATCACTGGCCTTTTCCTGGCCAGTGCTTAACATCTGGTCAGATATCTGGCCCCTTCTCTCTCTCTCTCTCTCTCTCTCTCTCTCTCTCTCTCTCTCTCAAATAATTTCTTCTATTTTTTATGTCTAAGTGTTTTAGTGTTTTGCCTAAGTGAATTTACACCACATGTGTGCCTGCTGACTACAGAGGCCAGAGGTGAGTGTCAGATCTTCTGGAAACGGAGTTACAGAAGATCTGAGCTGCCACTTGGGTGCTGGGAGTGGAGCCCGGGTCCTCTGAGAGCAGCCAGAGCTCTTTAACAGTCAACATTTCTCCAACCCTGGTCATGACCTTTTCTAGTCTTCCATTTTGAGAGTCTTGATAAGTTGCCCACGTTGGTCCTGAGCTCACTGTGTAGCCCACAATGACCTGGAACTTGTAGTGATCCACACGCATCAGCCTCCCACAGAGTGGAGGCTGAACAGGAGGGAAAGAAACACTTTCACACTGGAGTCAAACGTGACTCATTCGTTTCCTCAAGGACTTTGACGGCTGGGACACAGGCCAGAGGCGTAGGGCAAGGGCGGAGACAAGGCTCCTTAAGGACGTGGGGAAGGGGCCCACCACCCAAGGGTCTGCTGAAAGTTGCATCCTTGCTTAGCGTCAATGATTCCAAACTGACCAGCAAGACTTGCTTTGAAGGGTGCTCCCACAGTGGCAGCCTTCCTTTTAGAGGGAGCCGTTCAAGCAAGAATCCATACGAATAGCAACAAGCCCAGCTTACAGCCCGATGCCCTCCCCGTTTTTCTGGGAATAAGGTTATAAACTTTTGTTTATACTAAAACACCTAAGCTTTCTCAACAGCCTCGGAGACCTAGGGTTTTACCTTATCAGCTTTAAGGGGCTGTAATCCTGCCCGGGGCAGCTCAGAACCTCCTCCCCCCCCCCCCATATGATCTCATTAAGCAAGCCTTTGAGATGCAGCTTCAGAAGCCACCAGAATCCTGGGTAAAGGTACTCCCGGAGGACAGTCTCTGAGAAGCCCACACCCACGTGCGGCTCTGCAACTGCTTCCTGTGAGCACCTCCTGCTCATTCCTGTGCTTGAGTCTACGACCTCTTCTTCTTTTTTTTTTTTTTTTTTTTTTTTTTTTTTACAGAGCTGAGGACCGAACCCAGGGCCTTGGGCTTGCTAGGCAAGCGCTCTACCACTGAGCTAAATCCCCAACCCCCGACCTCTTCTTCTTAAACTGCTCCAACTCTGCTCTGCCATGTACTAGCCGGCCTGACAGGCTTTTTTAGTTACGTTTACTTATTTATCGAGGGGGTCAGGGCGCGCAGCACTAATGCTGGGGGCAGAGGGCGCGCAGCTATTACTCTCTCTTAGCCACTCTGTGGGCTCTGGAAACTGAATGCAGGTTGTCAGGATTGGCAACAAGTCTCTACCGGTTGGGCCATCTAGGTGGCCCTGTTCCCGAGTGCTTTTTCCTTTGGGGAAGTCACATGACTTCTCCTGAGTGTGGAGGCGGCTACCAAGAACTCCGGAGGTTGCTATAGACACAGTGTGGTGCTGTGTCTCCAGCTCCTGCCCCACCGCTGCTGACAGGGTCTCCCACGTTTGTTTGTTTGTTTGTTTGTTTGTTTGTTTTTTGGTTTTTTTTTTGGAGACAGACCCAGGGGTCTGATCTCAGGGACCAAAGCGCCCAAACGTCCCTCTGATGTCACAGAAGCTGAACTTGAGCTGCCTTGCGAGGGTGACCAAGGTGTGATGATCCTGAGGGAGGTCACATAAGCAAAGGGGAAACTGAGGCAGACTCTGTTGTGACTAGAGGCTGAAGAACTCTAATTAGGAAAGCGTCCCGTGGTTGCTCAAATAGCAGAAAAGGAGGCTGTCCCAAGCCAGTTGGGGCCAACGTGGCCGACCCAAACCATCAGCAACGTTCTTTGGGTCATTGTAACGGCATCTCTGTGCCACGTGCTTTGCACACGTGATCATTCCCATCATGCATGTGATGCCAGGATATAGCCAAGGACCCATGGGACAACAGAAAGGGGAAAGCCACACTGGAATTTCCTACTGTCCCAGTTTGCTGCCCTGTTGCTGTAATAGCCCCGCTCCGGGAGGAACAGGTTTATTTGGCTTACGCTTCCAGAGTACTGTCCGTCATGAGGGAAGGCAGGAACTGAAGCAGCAGAGCCACACCGCTTACCAGATCTCTTCCACGCTCACAGTCACTTGTCCTTTATCTCCCAGGACCACCTGCGGAGGGACCATGGACAGAGGGCTGGGCACTCCTACATCCATCATTAAATCAAGGAAACGGCCCATAGACGTGCCCACAAGCCAATCTGAGGGAGGCAAACCCTTAATTAAGGTTCCCTCCTCCTAGGTGACTCCAGTTCGTGTCAAGTTGAAAAAACTAGCCAACTTCAGCTGATGAATAATCCGCCCCACCATTAAGGTTAAAATGAACTCCACACCCCTCCAGAGTAGGACTTTGTTGAGAACTCCACACCCAGCCTTCAGGGCTTCTTGTTACAGTTATTTTGAGACAGGGTCTCACTGTGTAGTCCTGTCTGGCTTGGACTCTGGCAATCTCCCCCTTTCTGTTCCCCAAGTCCTGAGATGGTGCACTTGTGTTCTAAAGCAAACCTGCTCCCACTTCCTCAGGGTAGTTCGTCTCTGAAGTTTTTATATATTTTTTTATTATTATTATCTTTTCTTTGCTGCTGGAAGAACCTGAGAACACTGGGTAGAAGGGTTAATCTGGTCTCTGCTCTGAGACTTCCCCAGCCTTCCCTCACAAACAGCACTTCCCCCACAGGGGCTGGAGTAACCCCAGCAGTATTTACGGGGAGGCGGGTGCTCTGTCAGTGACCTCCCAGCCTGTGCTCTGAATAACCCCCTTTCCCTGCACACTTGCCTATTCCCATTTTCAGTGTTTTTCCTTCCTTCCTCCCTTCCACTTCCTCTCTCTCTCTCTCTCTCTCTCTCTCTCTCTCTCTCTCTCTCTCTCTCTCTCTCCTTTTCTGACACAGGGTTTCTCTGTGTAGCCCTGGCTGTCCTGGAACTCGCTCTATAGAGCAGACTGGCCTTGAACTCAGAGCTCTACCTGCCTCTGCCCCTGAGTGCTGGGATCAAAGGCCTGGGCTGTCAGTCTCAGCCGCTTTTCACCTGTGTAAGAAAGTGTCTCTGTGTCTATTTCTTACTATATGTGTCTGGTGCAACTGTTTGTTCTGGGACGTAAGAACCTGGAAACTTCAGTGTGTGTCCTCCAGACTCTGATTGACACCCACAGTAATATCCCCAGTGAGTACATCGGCAGCTGGATTTATCACGAGGTGGCAAGTTATTGTCTGCCTACGTGCCGTGATGTATGAGTGCTCTTGTGTGCAGGTATGCATGCATGTGTGCACACACACAATGAATAAATATGTGGCATTATAATTTTAAGAAATGGGGAAGGCAATAGAGAGATGACTCAGAGGTTAAGAGTGCTTCTTGCTCTTGCGGGGGGTGGGGGGTAAGGTGGGGTGGGATGGGGGTGGGGTGGGGAGTGGGGATGACCCAGGTTTGGTTCCCAACATCTGCAGCAGGTGGCTCCTAACTGCCTGGAGCTCTGGCTCTGGACGATCCAATGCCCTCTTCTGGCCTCTGCAGGTACCCTGCATACACATGCTCACCCATGTGGATGTATACACGTATGCGCACACACACACACACACACACACACACACACACACTTGATTTGGGGGGAGATAAAAAGCCTTTAGAGAGCTCGTTTGTGTTTATTTTTTTCTCATTGTAGTTTAGAGACCAGAAACTTGTCCTACATGATACAGATTTGTACACAGGTCAGCTGTGTAGCTCAGTGGGTGAGTCCTCATCTAGCTTGTGCGGGAAGAGGGTTTTGAGCCTAAACTCCACAGAACAATGGCAGCAGCAGATACTGCCAGAAAACACACCATGAAGAATCCATTCTAAAAGACAGTGTTGATGTGAAGTATTCTGCTTAGAAAATAGTAAGACCATCTTCACCTGGGCGGTGCGGGAGAGCTGACCCTGCCCCTCACCGGCTGCCAGCACAGGAGAACTGGCAGGCTGACCAACTCGGCTACTATTCAGACTCAGATCCAGGGCTTTGAGCTGGCCCACCCGAACCATCTACCCCACCTATGAGCTGCTGGAGCACATGAAGGGGCTGGTCCCGTGGAGCCAAAGCTAAAGGATCTCCAAAACACAGGACAACAACAGGATATCGGAGAGAAGTCCTGGTGGGGATCTAGTATTGATAGTGTAGCAGAATCCAGAGGCCTCGAACCAGACCAATGACTCATTGCAATGCACATTTGCAAGTAAAGAAATGTGGGCCAAAGGGCATGCTGTGTGACACACCATGACACACCACATCTTCTACGGCTATGGTGAGATGCTTATATATTTTTTTAACATTTTATTTTCTTTTGGGTGTGAGGTTACTAGGGTGGAGGGCAGATATGGAAGGACTGGGAAATGAGTGGGATTGGGGTGTATGATGTGAAATGCACAAAGAAAAATTGTGTGTGTGTGTTTCTCTCTCTCTCTCTCTCTCTCTCTCTCTCTCTCTCTCTCTGTGTGTGTGTGTGTGTGTGTGTGTGTGTGTTGGGAGGTGGGGTGGGGATAGTGAGACCTCTGAAAAGGCGAGCCACTGTTTGTAAATGCTTTTCACAGGTATATTTACAGATGACCATAGTGATATGTATCTTGGTATGCATGGAATGAAGACCATTATGAAAAAAACCCCTCTGGTGTACTCTGATATTCAAACGCTGAGCAGAAACCAGGAGAAGGAGTCAGGGAAGGGAATCCTGGCTGCTGTGGAAACAGGGAGCCAGGTAGGAATACACGTGGCCTGGGATCTCGTTCAGGTTTTACTAATTCTACACAGACTACTTAAGCCCCTCTCTGGAGTTTACCTGCTGACCTTTAAAGAGCAGGGGTCACAGCAGGTTAAGGGACTGGCCACCAACCTGACCACCTGACAGCCAGCGTTTAATCTCTAAGATCTATTCTATGTGGTAGGAGGAGAGAGCCAACCTGGAAGTTGTCTTCTGACCGCTGTTCATATGACATGGCACATGAGTGTGCCTATACACAAAATAAATAAATAAAATCCAAGGGGGGTGTCTAGGGGCTGGAGAGATGGCTCAGACTACTTGTTACTCTTGCAGAGGATCTACGTTTGGTTCCCAGCCCCGTGACATCAAACTTTAACTCCAGTTTCAACGGGGGCTCCAACGCCCTCTTCTGGCCTCCTCAGGTACCAGCCATGCACAAGGTACGCAGGCAAAATGTACACATAAAATCATTTAGAAATAAAAGATGGAAGCCTGTAATCCCAGCACTTGGGAGGCAGAGGCAGGTGGATTTCTGAGTTTGAGGCCAGCCTCAAACTTACAGAGTAAGTTCCAGGACACCCAGGGCTACACAGAAAAACTCTGTCTCGAAAAACCAAAAAAAAAAAAAAAAAAAAAAAAAAAAAAAAAAAAAAAAGATGGATAAAGACACCAGATGCCCGAGATTTCTCAGTGTAAGACGCTGCGGAAAGAATGATAATTTCAGAGATGGGACAGTCGCCCTGGAGCTTCACAGCAACCCACCACCACTATGCCTGGGCTCCCATCCTTCCTGCTGTCTTGTTTGACTTCTTGTTGTGTGATAAAGACCATGACCAAAAGCAACGTGAAGAAAGGGTTTATTTGGCTTACATGTCCCGATCACAGCTCATCAGTGAGGGAAGCCAGGGCAGGGACTCTGGGAATCTGGAGGCAGACACTGAAGCAGAGACCAAAACACTGATAATTGGCCTGCTCTCCATGACCAGCTCAGCTTGCTTTCTTAAACCACCCAGGTCCATCTGCTGGGGAGAGGGGGAGACATACCCTGATCACGTCCTGTCCATATCTATTTCTTATCAAGAACAGACTTGCCTACAGGCCTGTCTAATGGAGGTTATTTTCTCAGGTGAGATTCCCTCTCCCCACATGAGTCTTGCTTGTGTTTGGTTAACAAAAAGCTAACCAGTAGACAGTGAGGAAGTCCAACCAGGTGCCCGGTAGTGGAACAGGTACACACGCTTTAGAGACGTGGTACAGGGAAAGGGGGGTGGGGATCAGAGCGAAAAACCATTAATCTTACATTGTTCATTCAATAAATAGTAGCTGACGTCCACAAGCCTGGCCCCTGCTGGATGTGTGCTCCGTATCTTTCCAGTCAGTTCTCGGGCATCTCTCTTTACAGATGTGTGAGACACTTTGTCTCACAAAATTCATTAATTGGGCCAGCCCTGCAGTACTAGTTAACTGTCCCTGCCTGGTGAAGAAATGCCTGTGAGAAGCAACCCCAGAGAGGAGAGTTTCCTATGCTGCTCATTATGAAAGGAAAGGTGGGAGGATTGGGGCTCTCTCTCTCCATGGCAACAGGAGCTGGTGGCAAGGCTTGTCCTGTCTCAGCATATCTGGAAACAGAACCAGAGGAGGGCTATAGCTCTCAAAGACATACCCCTAATACTGTTTGTCCATTAACTATGTCCCCAAAGGGCCCACAGGGAGCCAAGGTGCCAGTCGGTGGGCTGGGGGCACAATTCACATCCAAACTATAACAGTCACGGTTGGTGGGAAGTGAGATTTCAGGTTGAACTCCCGACACCGGGGTGAGTGTTCCTGCCTGCCCAAAGCCAAGCTTCTGGTCAAGACAATGACACTGTTGTACTCAATTCCCACTTAACCTGATCTCAAGGCTGACCTAGTCACCTCTTATAACAGGCACACGCCTATCTTATATGCACGCATCCCCTGATGCCATTTAGGAAGTCTTGGTGAGGAATATTAATAAGGAATATTAATAATAATGTGTGTTTGTTGGCACCGAGGGAGAGTCTCGGTAGCCAGTTGATTAACTCCATCTCTATCAGATGGCGAAATGAACTCTTGCTCTGGGTGGAAGACCATCCCCGTGCTCCCCCACAGATGAGCACAGATTGCTGAGGTTTATGTGGAGAGAACACATCAGTGAGGGGTGTGTGGCGATCCCCAGCCAACCGCATCACGTTTTCTTAGCATCAAAACACAAGTTAGCCTCATCATTGGAGACCCGTAGGTATCTAATTACCAGTTATGGTTGAGGGTCACAGAGCTGTGATGTGATATGTGCATTAGGGCGTTTCAGCTGCTGGCCCTCGCCTTGATGTTTCAGCCTCAGGCTTGTGAGAGAATTGGGAAGGACAGGAAGTCTCCAAGAGCAAGTGTCTTCCCTAAGTCTTGCCTGTTTCAATGTAGGGATATTCTATGGGTCTTCTAATTAATCAGACTCAGGTTAGCCCGGCAGTGGTGGCGCACGCCTTTAATCCCAGCACTTGGGAGGCAGAGACAGCCTGGTCTAAGTAAGTTCCAGGACAGCCAGAGCTACACAGAGAAACCCTGCCTCAACCTCCCCAACACCCCACCTCCCCCAAAATCAAGACTCAGGTTAAATTTTACTTGTAGTGGTCTCTCTGGTAAAGAAGAATCACAATCTAGAGTATTGCAAGGCTCTGGAAAGGGGGAGTGGGGTAGGGTTGGGGGGTACACTATCATAAGACTTGGAATATGGTAGGTGATCACTCACTGAAAATTCTTTATGTCCATTTGCCATGAAGAGTCTTAGTAAGCTTCTCTTGAATAAATAATTATTTATTTGCTCACAGCTCTCCAGCCTAAACAGGACTTAGCTGGGCTTTTCTTCTATTGGTCCCATGATCCCAGAGCTACATCCCCCCCCCCGCCCCCCGCCCCAATGCTTTTATCTTTCTCACCTGGTGGACTTGTACTGGGGCTGGAAATCCAAGATGGCTTCTCTTAACATGTCGGACATCTGGCGAAGCCGGTTGGAATAGTTAGGCCTGAGTTGTCTTTTTTCTTTTGATGCTTGGGCAGCAAGGTCAGTTGTGTAGGTGTTTAGTGTGCAGCTGTAGAGGGTCTTTGATCAGAAAGGACCTGGATTGGTTTATGTACAGTCGCTATTTGTCCTAAGTGTTTGTTTGTTTGTTTGTTTGCTTGCTTGCTTTTTGCTTTTTGTTTTGTTTTGTTTTTTTGTTTGGTTTTCTTTTCCTTGTCAACCTGACAGAAGCTAGGGTCATCTGGGAAGAGGCTCTTCAGTTGAGAAAATTTCCTGTACCAAATTGCCTGTAGGCAAGTCTGTGGGCCATTTTCTTGATTGCTAATTGATAGAAGAGAACCTAGCTTGGAGCCAGGTCACCCCTGACCAGGCTGACCTGGATTGGAATAGAACGGAAGTTGAGCAAGCCAGTAAGCAGTTCTCCAGTTTCTGCCTCAGTCCCAGGCTTCTGCCTTGAGTTCCTGGCCTGACTTCACCCAGGCAGGAGGGGGAGTGAACTGAGGGTTGTAAGAGAAGAGAAACCCAGGCCACCCCAACTTGGGTTTGGTCAGTGGTAGTTTATCACAGCAACGGAAATCCAAAGACAGCAATGCATTCATATTGTTAGTAATTTTCAAACAAGGCATTCTACACTTCGATTTTCTTCTGAGGCCTCAACTTAAGTCTTTACAGGCAAATCTCTTTCCTGCATGCAGAGCTGTTAGACATTTTAAACACTTGCCTGCAACTGGCACCCTAACACCTGAGTGCGTTCTACATGCCAAGGCAGTGTACAAAGACTACCCTGATTCAAGGCAGGGGCAGGCAAGTGTTTGCAGCCACCCCCTCTGGTATCTTACTTCCAGATCCTAAGAGAGCTATAGAGATCTTTGGTGCCAATCAGCAGCTATGACCCCTCTCCAAGTTACCTCATAAAAAGGGGGATTTACAGCAGACGGTGAGAAATGGCCTGGAAATGCGGTGTAACCACCTTTCATCCACACCTCAGGCAAGTGGAAAGACGTTGAAACTCAGGACCCAGAACCACGTTTTACTGATGGAGGTCACGTTGGCCTGCCAGCCACTGCTTTGGGTGGGAGAACTGGTCTATCGGAAGAGCAGCTGTCTCTTCTAAGACCGTGGGTAAGGCGGCTGTCTACACACAGCTGTAAATTGGGCCTCTGGCGTGAGGGAAAAGCTTCTCTTTATTTACCAGTCATTCAAGTGCCTGTAATTACGTGTAGCACAGTGCTTGCACCTGTAGGGATATAACTGTGGCCCTGGGAGAGAAGGCCTGCTTCTTTTAAGTCGCACAAGGGTGTGTCCTGTTAATTCTGGTTAAAGTGGAAAATGGAGATTAAGGGGAACAGGACATTGATTCATGGTGTTCCTTGTGCCTGGAGACTTGGTTTCAGTTGTTGCTGGCTGGCTCACGTGTACCCCCACGTGCTTACAACACGCGTGTCACAAAGGGTCAGAAGAGCTGCATTCTTCCACTGAAAGGCCAGTTAACTCCAAGGAAGAGCTGAATGGAGAAGGGCCAGAAACTGGTTAGTTCCACTTACTAGATTCAGTTCCGTTCCGGGAAGGAAGGTGACAGATTCAGGTCCTCAGGAGGAGGGATTCCTACTTGGATACTTTATCTCCTGACCCCTGTCCTCAGCATGCCTTCTCCTCTCCACACCATGGTCTCTTCTGTTGTTGTTTTTCTAGACGGGACCCGGGTAGTCCAGTAGAACTGGACTCTGTGCAGTTCTGTGTCTTGAAACTCACTCTGTAGGCCAGGCTGGCCTCAAACTCAGAGATGCCTCTCCCTCTGGAGTGTGGGATTAAAGGCCTCTGCCACCACCGCCACCACCACCACCACCACCACCACCACCACCACCACCACCACCACCACCATCACCACCACAGGCTCCTCCCGTTCTTGACCATCTCCTCCTTCCTCGCCCTGTCTTTCCCTCCGTGCACAGCGCTCCCTTTCTTTCCCTCTGGGTCTCTTCACTGTCTACAGCCAGACCCTCCCCAACAACCCTCCACCACAGACTCAGGGATGTGGGGCCTCTCTTGGGTCATGGTGGGCTCTTGCTCCCTTCTTGCAGGACGGTCTTGGGCCTCTGGCTGTCACCTGGATCCTGGGTGCAAGCAAGCGTGCCTGGGGCGGGGGGGGGGGTTTCTCTGGTGTTCCCACTAGCCCTGACCCCACACTTCCTTTCACCCTTTCATTCCAAGCACACATCTAGGTAAAGGGTCCGAATCCCCACCTGGGTGGGGGGTGGGGGGAGCACAGGAAGAAATGTTGGGACCACACCCACTTGCCAAGGTTTTTACTTTGATTCCCAACTCATGCCCTAAATGCTTTCTTGACTAAGCGAGGCCTGGCAAGGTTGAGGACGAGGGAGAGATGGCAGTGGCGGTGGCAGCGGTGGCAGCGGTGGTGGCAGCGGTGGTGGTGGGGGTGGTGTGGGGTGTTTTCTTTTCTAATTTCCAGTCACTCTCTAAGACACAGGCTGCAATGCTTTTCTGCCTCTAAAACCTCCCCCCCCCCAAACACTCTGCACGTGGCCACTAGGACCCCTGCAAAGCACTCGAGTCGCCAAACTTTGAAACCTGCTATTAGCCACGGAATTCTTGGTTCAGTCCTTGGTGGATTCGAGCCATTGAGTTTCTTATCAATTGCCGAATTCCTCTTTAGAAACCTTTTGCTTAACACGCTCGGCCCAGAGGCATTCATTCACTGCCCCAACAGCAACAGAGTCCAGGAGCGCCCCCATCCCCCTCCGGGGAAGGCTGCGGACGGAGCCCAGCCCGGCTTCTGACCAGCAGTGTTACTTTAATTATTGCAAATCCCTCATGGTTGCCAAGTATTAACTGGGAACCTTGCCGGCCTGGCCTGTGGCTTTGTTTCAAGTGGAAGTCTGTGGGCTTTGATTCCCTCCCGGAGGGTGGGGGGGGGAGGAGGGGAGGGGCTTCCAGCCGAGGTGGGTCAGGTGGGGTGCAGGCGGGGAGCAGGCGGTGCACAGGGAGACATGGAGTGGGTCCGGTCGGGTTCCAGGCCAGTTATATATACAATCCGTCCTCAGCGGTCCTGTGGCTTCCCCTTCCTTCTTCCTTCTGCCCAGAGGACCTTGTTAGCCTTCGCCAGGCTGTGAAAGCTGGCAAGGCAAGTGGGACGGACTAAGCATTTGTTTTCTGGTAAGTCAGGCCTCTCTGTCCTGCCAGCACCTTTGGCCTCGTTTTGATCAAGGTGACCAGCGGCACCGGATGCCTTGTGTGTGTGTGTAGGGGGGTGCCGTCTAAACTTTCTCTAGGTGACGGCTTTTAGTAGAGTCACCTGCGGTTTTGGGTAGCGCTTTTGAGTTTCCAAAACCGGCTCTCACGCCTTCGTTATCTCATTGGGTTTCCTCAGGTTGGAAGGAGGGTTTCCTCTTTCAAGGTGAAAAGCTTCCGAAGCTCAGATCCCTAAGCAAGTTGGTCAGCTTTGCAGGGCTACCGAGTGGAAGAAGAGGGAACTCGGCCTTCTGTTCCTTAGTCCGAAGCCTTTCCGAGCTCACGCAGACGTTGTGATGTCTCACTAGTAACCCGAAGTTTGTTGGGTAAAGGGACAGTTTGTTTTCTGTGATGCCATCTCTGCAGAAAAGAGCCGTGAAGGAGCAGAGGGGAGGTAGCTGGTTTTTCCTCTGCATCTTTCAAGGTTGTAACATTTGAAAATTGCCGCCCCGCCCCCCTCCTTTGCTGCCAGTGTGTTCCCAAGGGGAACACAGTAAAAAAGGTGACGACCATTTTAGCTCTTAGGCTAACGTCACACATGTCTTCCTCCAGGACTGGAGAGACTGCTCCAGCTAGGTTAAGAGTACTTTACTTCTTTGGGATCCCGGCTTATACAGAAGTCCAGCTGAGACACCCACACTTGAGGGACTGAAGCAACGACAAGATTCTTGGACTTTATACTCACAGTTGGCATTGTTGGGTTGGTTGGACTGAAGCCTCTAAGCCAACTGAAGAAATCCCCTCTATACGTATAGATTCATTCCTTAAGTTCTGTGACACTAAAGAACTGTGGCTGATGCAGATGGGAATGTTACCTTTAATTTTGCATAGGAATAAAATAATTTGAATTCTTAAAAAAAAAAAAAAGAAAAAAAAAGAGTACTTTTCTCTTGTACAGGCATGAGTTCAGTTCCCAGAAAGCACACGGTGGTTGCAGCTCTGCGTGACTCGAGTCCTGGGAGATCTAATGCCCTCTCTCCACCTCTGCGGGTTCCAGGCACACACGTGGTGATGTACATACATGAAGATAAAACATCCTCTCACATAAAATAAGTTTTTTAAAAAATCAAAAGCACTCATCAAATAGGAACTGGGGTGGGATCAGCAATGTGCCAGAGTGATGTCCCCAAAACCTACGAGGACTTGGGACAGGAAATGGTAGCTGCTTGCATGATGTTTTCAACCAAAGCCAGGCTGCATTCCTCTTACAACTTCAGAACTAAGGACTTTATAACTATCCAATATTTTGCTTTTTAATCAGACTCTAGGAGGCTGGCTTTAAAATGATTAAAGATAGAATATGGGTAGTTCAGAGGAAACAGTAAGAGAGGAAAAAATGTTTCTTTTTCTTTTTGCCCAAGACAGCTCTGGCTGTTATGGACCTCACTTTGAAGACCAAACTGGCCTCAAACTTAGAGATCCATGTGCCTCCCAAGTACTGGGATTAAAGCTATGTTCCGCCACTGCCTGGCAGGAAAGGAAATCTCTCTCTCTTGCATGCATAGGGAGGCATGGGGTAGGATGGTGAATGGGAAGCTCTCCTGGGACCAATAGATGCTGTCTTAGGCCCTGCTCTTTATCCCAAAGCTACACAAGATGAAGTCTGGCAGCCATCAGTCCCTTGAGCCATCTTATCCATTATTCCGGGCCCCTCAAACATTTGTTGACCGCTCACTGTGATTCAGACGCTAAGGGGCCCAGTGCTGAGCAAGCACTGTGATTTTGATGCTTGCCGCGTTCTCCTTAAATCTTTCTTTCATCCTGTTTCCCAGTTGACTGCTTTTCTCCCCTTCCGGGCTCACCTCTAGTTCTCTAGTTCTGATTTCTGATGATTTGCATCATTTTTTTTTTTTTTTTAAATAGTAACTCACTACAAGAGATGAGTTTCCGATGTAGCAACCCCTCCCCATCTTTTCCAGTCCCCACTCCTCTTCAGGACAGGGACCCCCCCTCCCCCATCTTCATACGTCAATACTGCATGACTCCTCCTAGGGCCCATCTTGCCAGGCCAGTGGTTGTAGAGATATATGAATCCCAAGGAAATGCCAGCCTCCATACAAGGTCTTCTGATTGCATTTGCTTTAAAAAAAGAATGCCCTGTTAGTGAGTCCTCTGCCTTAACTGCTTCCTCTTTCTTCCCCTGGCTCCCTGACAAGTATTGGTGTCCTTGGGGATATCTGTGTTCTGTATTGACCTCACTTCTAACTCAAAGAGAAGCCATTTCAGTTAGTGTGAGCTCAAGGACTCACACTGAGAGTTCTGGGACCCAGGGGCTCCCTTCTTGGCAGGGCTTGGTGACTTGAGGTTGTGAGGCTCCAAGCTTCATTGTGATGAAACTTTTAGGGACCACTGTTGGTAAAGCCCAATGGGAAGGATGAACAATGGACCCAGGATGTGCTACGGATTCTGAATAAAACTGAATCAGTCTTACTACCAAACCAGTGTATGGAACAAGCCACTGCACTCTAGTACCCACTTCTGTTGTGGTTTGAGACAGGGTCTGGCTACGTGGCTCTGGTTGGCTTAGAGTTTACAGAGATCCACCTGCCTCTGCTTCCCAAGTGTCGGGATGGAAGGAATGCTAGACTATGCACACCCCTAAGACAAATTTTTGAAAATATCTATTTGAATTTTTCTGTTCCTTAAAATAAAAGATTACTGAGTGGGGCTGGAGAGATGGCTCAGCGGTTAAGAGCACCAACTGCTCTTCCGAAGGTTCTGAGTTCAAATCCCAGCAACCACATGGTGGCTCACAACCATCTAGAACAAGATCTGACGCCCTCTTCTGGAGTGTCTGAAGACAGCTACAGTGTACTTACATATAATAAATAAATAAACCTTAAAAAAAAAAAATTACCAAGGCAGATAGATCCATAGCCCAGGATTCCACATGGTGTTCTGTAGTACCCATCCCCAACCCCCAATACTAGGTTGTAGATATTCTTTGATGTTGGTCACCTTTGTATTCTGGGAGGGACTGGCCATCTTGAACAGCAAGTAGTTTTACCTTTCTCCCAGGCAGATGACAAATGTGCACCGTTGTGATTTTTGTGTTTAAATTTTATTTTATGTTTAAAAAAATTAAATTATTTGATGTGGGGGATGTGGGATGGCTCAGAGTTAAGGGCGTGTGCTGCTCCTGCAGAGGCCCGGAGGTTGTTTCCCACGATAACTCCCAACCTCCCGGAAGTCCAGCGCCTAACCTCCCGGAAGTCCAGCTCCCAACCTCCCGGAAGTCCAGCTCCCAACCTCCCGGAAGTCCAGCTCCCAACCTCCCGGAAGTCCAGCTCCCAACCTCCCGGAAGTCCAGTGCCTAACCTCCCGGAAGTCCAGCTCCAGGGGAACCTGATGCTTCTAACCCGAGCTCACCATACTCGTGTGAACCTATGCTCCTCTCACATACACACAATTGAAGACAAAAAATAAAAAAGAAATCTTTGCCATGCCCCACTGAGGAGGTACAGGTGAGCTGCTTTCTGCTTGAACATCAGCTGAACTTGATTTGCTTTTAGAGCTGAGACTGTGGAGGAACGGAGGCAGCATGACCTCATCACTAAAGACATTCCTGTCTTTGCCCTTCAGCGCACATGCTCCTGAGGGAAATCGACACCATAAAAATGACCAAGTCCCCTAGAGAAAGGACCAGAGGGAGAAAAACTAAGGCTACCTACTACAAGCAGCCTCAGCCTTCCAGAGCTATGAACGAGCCAGGAGGATGCTCAGGTGAGAGCTACTGGGCCAAGCTCTTGAACACAGCACGTGCAAAACTCTAAAAGTGCTCAGGTTAGCCAGAGTGCCCAACTTGTGAGCTGGTTACTAATCCCAGTAAGGTACGTACAAGTGTTCACATTGACATGTGTCCCCTGAAGGAGAGAGAATGAAACATTTCAGGGGATTCCGTCTGAATTTTCCTTTGGGGCAGTGGTTCTCAACCTGTGGGTGGAGACCCCTTTGTGGGTTGTCAAACCCTTTCATAGCAGTCATGTATCAGATATCCTGCATATCAGATATTTAAAATTCATAACTAGCAAAATTACAGCTTTGAAGTATCGACAAATTGGTTGGGGGTTCACCACTACATGAAGAACTGTATTAAAAGGTCACGGCATTAGGAAGATTGAGAGCCGCTGTTCTAGGGCTTGCCCAAAACAAAATGTCATGGACCATCAGGATGCTTATTTTCAGAAGACACATTATTTGTGCCATGCCTGGGAATGTTTAAAGTGCCTCTCGCCTAACTCCATTTGTTTAGAATACATATTCAGATCAGGGGCCAATCAAGGTCTTTGTTTATGCTTATTTAAATAAGTGCAGTCAGCACGCCATATTTTTTTCCAACATCTTCCTTCAGGATAAGGTCATTCATGCCCAATGGTATATGTGAACATTTCAGAACTGACAATTGAGAACTCTATCCCAACCAGAACAATTAGACACTGCACTAGGGCCACTCTGGAGGGCACTGCTTGACAAAGGCCATTCCTACCAGGGTCTCTGAAGCTTCAAAGCACATTGGGTTGTCAGAGTCACAGACAGCAGTTGCACAGGGAAGCATTTTGCTTATTTATTTATTTATTTATTTATTTACGAGACATGGTCTCACTGTGTAGATCTGGCTGTCCTGGAACTCGCTCTGTAGACCAGGCTGGCCTCAAACTCAGAGATCCGCCTGCCTCTGCCTCCCGAGTGCTGGGACTAAAGGCGTGCGCCGCCACCGCCCACTTGCTTGCTGTTCTTATTCCATCTTTAGTATTCGTGAAGGTCATGAGTTGTATGAAAAATATATAATTTAATTCTCAAATCATAGCTTTGTTTTTCTTTTTCCAAAAATATACCGTAAAAAGAATCAAAAGCATGTATCTTGTGGCACACAGAGGATGCAACGTTCTCAAATGAAGGCAGAGATATTAGCCTTGTATAAAAAAAGATCAACTTATCCCAGAGAAAAAGCAGGCAGTGAGAGCGAGTGTGCAGGAAACCGGGAACACGTCCTGGGAGAGCTGCTCCCGCTCTGGAGAATGTGCTGTCGGCGCTGGGTGACCTGGACTGTCTGTCTGTCCAACTGTCCCCTGGGTAAAGGTGTGCTCGCTCAGCTTAGCAGAAGCTACAGCGCAGAAATAACTTGACGACGCACGGTCCAGCAGCGCAGGAGAGGCAAAATGCAGGCTGTGGAATGATCCATCTATTCCCAGATTCCCAGCCAGCATGAGGTGAGGCTTCCTGTAAGACTTCCCCTCACAGATGTATTGGAAAATGTTTCTCTTTTCTGGAGTTTCTCTTTTTCTTCTCACCAAAGGGACGAGTGAAATTCACTTGGAGAGGCTGCGGGACAGGGTTCTGTTCTTCCGTCCACGATTTGAGTTTATCTTAGCAATTCAAATATAGGTCAGAAGAAGTCACTTTATGGAAGGACAGTGACCAGCCACTTAGCAGAAACAGTCTTGCTTATACAGCACTGTGAAAAATACTTTAATAAATACAGTTATCCCCTGATTTACCCGACCCACCCAGCCCCTGGCATGGCCAGGATAGTCCACAATACACTTGGGTATCCTTCTGTGGTCACGGACCCCAAGTTTCCCGAGCACTGGCTGGGCAGGAGCTGTGGAGTCAGTCTTGGGTGGCTGCTCTCGACGTACCAGCGCGCCCTTCCAGGTAGTGGGGCCCCAGTCACCACGGGCAAAGGTAGCTTTTTTTTCAGCTGCCCTGTGACAACTGGCTTTCACATTTCCTGAAACTAGATCTGTGGAAAGAGTCCCTGAAATTAAGGAGAGAGAGGACTGATTAGCTTTTTAAAGAGATGGTTGGGAGAAAATTATGAACCAGAAAGCTATTGGTCCCGGGGAACTTAGTAAATAAAAGAAGACCCAAGACCCATTCATATTGTTCAGCCCCTAGCCCCCTACACACACACCCGCACACACCCGCACACACTCCAGCTACATTGGATAGATGTAGAAATCCACTGTCACAAGGCCAATAAGAAGGGGCTTGGAGAGGTCAGGGGAAAGTTTGGGCTGAATGCAAACCAGCCTGACTGGAGGCCTGACTCCAGGCCCCGGTCCACCCTGGGCTGTTCTCTGCCAAGAGCAGCTGAGCAAGCTGGATTTGTGGTGCCCCCCCCCCCCGCCGCCCCCAATCTCTGATGCCCAGGAAGAGGCTCCCCTGGCCCCTTCTTACCTCTTTTGACTGTCAATTCTGAAGATGGGCTTGTAGAGCTCTGGGATCTTCCGCTCGATCATGGGCCTGAGGCTGTCCTTCAGCTTGTTGTAGTTCTTCTTCAGTTCCTGCTGGTACTCCCGCTGCTCCGCGGTGATGAGGCGCCTGTTCTTCTCTACGGCCTCCCCACACCTGAGGGAGAGGAAGAGGTGGCACATCTGTGTCTGTGCTTTAGTGACTTGGCAAACGGCAGCTGTACGTCTGCTTGAGTACCTCTGCTATTGTCTAACTGTTTCCGTAAGGCCCAGTGCTCGAGCACTGCCTGTCAGCTGATGGGCACGGGGGCTGTGATTGCCTTTGGAACTCATCCATGGACCAGTCGGTCCATTGGTCGGGTCCTAGTCTGATGGGCAATTGGGAAAAACAGGAGGTTGGCACCTCAGTGAAGGGACTGAGTCCTTGAAATGACTTTGGGAGTGCATCTCATCTGCAGTCTCACCATCCCTTTTCTTTTATATCCAGGCCACCATGAGAAAACAGCCTCCAGGCAGCATGCTCCCCGCGATGCTGTTCTGCCTTCTGGCAGGCCGAAGTGAGGGATCCAATTGATCATAGACTGAAACCCCAGAAACCATGAGCCAAATAAATCTTTACTCCTGGCAAGTGATTTTAGTCACCACGATGTAAGGGTGTGTGTGTGTGTGTGTGTGTGTGTGTGTGTGTACAATGTATGTAAACACATATGGTATGTATATGCCTGTGCTAGCACTCACAGGTGAAAGAAGGGCATGGGGTAGCCCCCTCTATCACATCTCTCTTATCCTCTGAGCAAGGTCTCTTGCTGAGCCTGAGGCTTATGGTTTTTGCCGTGGCAGTCCAGCAAACCTTAGAGATGTCAATCCTTCTCCTTCCCCTTATCCTCATTGCTGGAGTGCCTGGAAGGGGTGGGACCATGCCTTGCTTGGTACAGGCGTGCTGGGATCTGAACTCAGGTCCTTCTGTGTGTGCAGCAAGTGCACTGACCCCATAGCGCCACCACTGCAGCCCCACTGAGAGTGTTTTCAACCCTGGTAGCTTATCTGATCCCCCAGAGACCTTTCAAGAAACTGACTGTCAGGCCCCCCTTCAGAGTCAGAACTGCAGGGTTCTGCCTAAACTGGGCACTCCGTTTAGAGCCTTGAAGAAAACTGGCTTACTTGAGAAAATGGGCTTAGAAAAATGCTGCCCAGAGAGATGGAATACAAACTCGCTGTGAGCACAAGGCCTTTAATGAGAAAGCTGTTTTGCTAAATTGAAATTCGAAGTTTATATCACACAAGGCATTAAATTAAGAACCATTCCAGGTTACTTAAGTCCTGAGGCATTGGGAACCTATAGAAAGTTGCCCCCACCCCACTTTCTTAGGGTGCACAGCCACCCACAGGAGGAACAGTTCTTACCTAAGATGAGCTTGTGAGAGAAATGACAAGCCCGAACTTACAGATTCAAATAACGAGGGAGGTGCTGAGTAAGAGAGAGAGAGAGAGAGAGAGAGAGAGAGAGAGAGAGAGAGAGAGAGAGAGAGAGAGAGAGAGAGAGAAGCCGTAACCACCACGGTGTGGCACACACCCTTAATCCTTGCACTTGGGAGGCAGAGGCAGGCAGATCTCCATGAGTTGGCGGCCAGCCAGGTCTACACAGGGAGACCCTGGTTTCCCCAAGAGAAAAGGAATTAGAGATAACACAACAAAGAAAGAAAAAAAAAAAACAACAACAGGGGTAAGGGTAGCCAGAGAAGCCCGCATGAGAAAAATGATCAAACAGAGGAGAGATGGAGAGAAATCAATAGACAGGTTAAGGCAGACACCACCAATGGGGAACTACTGAGAAGGGCAATGATCACCACCCAGAGCTGAGATCAGGGCTGACCGCCCCACTGAACAGAGTACAGCTCACCGCTCTGTGGCGGAGCTGCAGAGTGTTCATAGAGAAATCCTCAAACCCCGTGGTGGTTATCTGACTTCTGGGACCAAACAACTGCAGCTGTTCTAGTTCGGCCTTGACTCCAGACATCCTCCCCTCCGTAACTGTCCCTCCAGGCACAGAGCACAGGGACAGAGCGTGTCCAAGGGACTGGGGTGGGGTGAGCCAGGAAAGCCGAGGAGCTCACTGCACTAAGAGTACAGTTTTCCTGTTTGTCACCACAGGTGAGATGAGGAAGGCCAAAGAGCTGTGCTTGTGCCCATTTGAGAGCGTGTGTGTGTGTGTGTGTGTGTGTGTGTGTGTTGTGTTTGTGTGGGCATAAGCAGCTGCGCCTGGCTCAAATTTCTTAGCACCCTTAACTTAGCTAGCCTTAGTGTGTTACAGGAGACCCAAGGTCACAGGGGTCATCCATTGTAAACTTGATTCCACATACACCATGCACACCCAGCAAACCCCAGCCATTGTCCTGTGTCTGCTCCACCCCTCTGCTGGGGTCACGGGTGCATGCACAGCGACATTCAGGTTTTTATGTAGGTAGCAGGGATTTGAACTCAAGTCCTCGTGCGTGCACAACACATGCTCTTATCCACTGAGCCATCGCCCAAGCCCCAAGTCTCTGCAGGAATGAGAACAATCGGATGAAGTGAGAGAAAACACAGAAACGACTACAGTGCCTCTGATGGTCTTGTGAGCCTGGGAGAGGAGGAAGGAGACGCGTGTGACAACTGTCCGTCTGCGTGTATGAACCTTTCAGGCATTTCCTCTTAGGAAAAGGCAGGGAAGGCTTTGTCCTCACTTGGCAGCCCGGAAGAGGGCCAAGAGGCTGGGAGCGCTGCCTGCTGATGCCAGTCTGCCCAGCCTTCCGGCTGAGTCTATCAGCTACAGCTGAGTCAGAAGCCACTGTCCCGGGGCAGGAGAAGCAACTCCAGACTTGACCAGGGACCTGTCAACAGAGCCGTCCTTACAGGAAGGCTGGCTGGGTCTCCTTTGCACTCTGGGATATCTACGGGCCTTCTGGGAAGCTGAGGAGACAGAGCCCACTGGAGGGGAGGCCCAGTAGTGGGCCACCCCGTCTGCCAGGGAGTCGCCTCTGCCACCTGGAAGCAAGCACTTGGCACTGCCGTCCAGGTTCTCCGACAGCTTCCTCACTGCATTCGGAAGCGGCAAGCAAGTGGGAGAGGCCAGCCTGAGCCACTCTGAGGGGAGCTCGCCTGTCCTTACGCTCATTTTAAACGTTGTCGGATGGGCTGCCACGGCTGGCCTGTCTGGAATGAAGACAGGGGAACTTAAGTGTGGCTGTGTCTTAGATGTGGCGGTAGCTGGTGGCATTGTTTTGAAAGGATAAGGTTGTAAGCTAGGAATCCCCCGTGACCCCAAAGGAGCAGAGTCCGACCACGAACCTCTGGGAGAGTCCCTGGTGCCTTTTCGTCTCCCTCGGCAGGCACAGCTGGGGGCTGGCGGAGTCGCCGTGGGGGGCTGCAGAGCTCCAGCCTGTGGGGGCACTTGGGTCCCCCCATTGCCAGTGGGGAAGGGTGGACGCAACACTGCGTGGCAGCCACGTAAGCGGAAATGACTTAACTAGTTCTTCCGGCCTCTGTGAGAGGCTGATAGGTTCTCAGAGAGCGTGGGTTCGGATGGTTTGAACTGATTGGCTTAGAAGCTTGTGGTAGGCAGGTTCTGTTATAAGTCTATAAAAGGCCAAAGCAAGCCAGTCCGCACTGGGCTTACTTCTTTTACCCTGCGTGGGGAGGCTGTAACCCCCCAGAGCTCTGGAAATTAAAATCCTCTTGCAAATTGCATCAGGTCTGTCTCTCGTGAGTGTTTTGGGGTGCCAGTTACCGAGGCATGGGGTGCTGGAGTACCCCCGTTTTTTCCTTTCGGATCTTACAGTTTCATCCATGGCCCTTTTGCATTAGATGTCACCTCTCCACACTGGTGGTAAAGAGCGTATGCTGGACAGGGTGGCGAGCTGGCACGGACAGCTGGCTCAGATGGCTGTTTGAGCATACTTGTCTTTTTGAAGGGAGGGAGACAAAAGGGATAGTCTGAAGAGTTAAGGCTAGGGGAGCTGGGGAAGAAGTGTAAACAGGAGGCACAGAAGCAGCAGCTTCCGCCCAAAGGCAGGTGGGCACTGCAGTAGCACAAGGACTCATCCGTACTGCAGAATCTGCAGCCAGGCGTGGTAGCTGGCACTTGAAATTCTATCACACAGGATGTTGAGACAGGGGGATTGCAAGGGAGAGGCCAACCTGGGACTACAGAGTGAAACCCTGCCTTAAAAACAAAACAAAACACCAAAACAAACAAACAAACAAACAAACATCCCAGCCCAAACAAACAAACAAACAAAAGCCAGAGTCTTGGGCCCTACGCCACGCTTACTGAACCTCGGCCTGCATTTGATTTAATAGATGCCATTTGCTTCCCCCAGAGCCAAATCGCTCATGGAGAGTTTTGCTATGTTTTCTAGGCTGATCTGGAGCACACTACATCCATCAGAGCTGACTCTACACTCACAGCAAGTCTCCTGCCTCAGCTTGCTGAGAATAGCATTTTTAAGGACTTTGAGTAACTGTACTGGCTGGTGTTGTGTGTTACCTCAACATAAGCTGGACTTATCACAGAGAAAGGACCTACCCTTGAGGAAATGCCTCCATGAGATCCAGCTGCAAGGCATTTTCTCAATTAGTGATCAAGCAGGGAGGGCCCCTTGTGGGTGGTGCCATCCCTGGGCTGGTAGTCTTGGGTTCTATAAGAAAGCAAGCTGAGCAAGCCAGGGGAAGCAAGCCAGTAAGAAACATCCCTCCATGGCCTCTGCATCAGCTCCTGCCTCCAAGTTCCTGCCCTGTGTGAGTTCCAGTCCTGACTTCCTTTGGTGATGAACAGCTGTGTGGAAGTGTAAACTGAATAAATCCTTTCCCACCCATCTTGCTTCTTAGTCATGGTGTTTGTGCAGGAATAGAAACCCTGACTAAAACAGTAACTCTGTTAAAGGATCATTTTAGGAAAATAACCACCTGCCACCTTGCTCTCCGACTGCAGTTTCCAGAGGCCTAGAACATGCTCAGTAGGGACTGGCTAGGGCACTTCCTCTACGCGGTGAGTCCACTGCTGGGACTGAGGGATCCAGCAGAGGGAGTTGAGTTGGTGTGAACCTCCTTCTCTCCGCAAACTTCCTATTCTGTTGATATATCTGCTACCCAGAGCTAATGTGGCTCTGACCCTCCCCAGCCTGGCCTGCCTCAGCCGCCCATGGACTTCTGTGGGGCGGCAGAACCGGCATTCCTGACTGACCTTACAGCCACGCCCGCCATCTTCCTGACAGCCATGGCTCCCTCTCACCATCATCTTTTTTCTTCTACCTGAATATTTGACAAATAATCGGTGATATTTTCCAAAAAGCCTATCCTGCCTCGCAATGGACCTGCCCTTTCTGACCTGTGGATTCCTGTATCTGGAGTGTTCTTAGAGGTCTCAGTACATGCTGCACTGTGTTGCTACTCAGTAATGTCATGCTTTATCCTGTCGTCACGGACACAGGAATGCCAGGACCTAATACTCAGAGCAGACGACTCTCATTACACACCCATGGGCTCTGCGAGGTCCAGCAAGGCCTGCCCACTGTCACCATTGGAAGCCTTCAACCATAATGAGTTTTAAATGAAAAGATACTGTGAACAAAGTCCTTCTAAATAATTAGCCAAATATATATGTGTGTGTGTGTGTGTGTGTGTGTGTATACACACACACACACACACACATATATATTTAAAAAAAACTCTTGCTACAAAAATATCTATTATTAAGCCAGGTGTGATGGCACACACTTTTAATCCCAATACTCTAGAGCCAGAGACAGGAGGATCTCTAAGTTTGAGGACAGCTATTTAACTTAGGGAGTCCCAGGCTAGTCAGAGGTACATAGTGGGACACTGTCTCAGAAAGAAGGAGAGAGAGAAGGGGCTAAGACAGAGAGAGACAGAGAGATAGAGACAGACAGAGACAGAATAAAAGCCAATAAAGTACTATGTAGTAAAGAAAATATACCTTGTAGCAGAACTGCTATCAAAAAGGAAACCAGATATACCAACATTAACAGATGCCATCTATTGTATACACCCATTTCCAGAAGTGTTTGATCTCACACAGCAAAGCTGAGCATTTCTCCAGAAAGCTTGTGATGAGGAACTCTCTCATGTCACCCAACAGCAGCCCTCTAGTGGGTTGTCATTAAATTGGGAAACTAAGCTATAGCTTCCTTTCTGCCCCGCCCACCATGCAAGGCTAGTCCTGTCCCCGGACGCTGCTCCAGGGTTCCGGTTGTAAAGGCAGTTGGTACAATTGGTACATATGCTTCTGACATTTTTCTCTCTCATGAGTGAAGTGGTATCATACCCCATCTCATCATTTTTTTTTTTTTTCTTTCAGGGCCACTGGAGACCTAAGGTAACTAACTGTGTTGCAGGAATCACAAGGCCCTGCTCTAAGAGCCATTTCTGTTTAGGCTAAAGCAGCTGCCCTTAAGGCCAATTGCACCGAAGAAGTCAGTAAGGCAGACGGGGTGGGCATGGGAATGAGTCATCTTCTTCGCAAAAGCCCGGTTTTAGAACTTTCCTAGTTTTAGGCTTCTAAAGTAAGTCGCTGTACAATTTGCAGAACTACACACTATGAATGCAAACAGCTTTGACTTAGTGTGTCCGTAACTACCAGCCCAGACAGAAGCAGGGATGGCCAAGAGCCAGCAGACTTGCTACAGCTCAGCCCCGCTGCCAACTGGCTCTGCGGCCATCGGGAACCTCATCTCCCATCCCCAAACCTCCCATGCCTCGCGTGTAAAGCGAAGATGATGATATCTGTCTTACAACCCGACTGTGAGGCCCAGTGCCATGGCAGCCATGAAGCAGGCTACACAAGAAGTGTTAGTTTCTTAGTGGGAGTACAAGCACTGTTGCTCTGCTGCCCTGAACCTTAAGGTTCAGTGTGTGTGTGTGTGTGTGTGTGTGTGTGTGTACATCACAAGCACCTAGCAGGGTGTGTGCGCGTGTGCATCATAAGTATCTTAGCAGGGTCTCTGTGTGTACACACACATACATCACAAGCATCTAGCAGGGTTCTTAAACCAGAGTCGATGATCCAGTAGCTCTGACTGGTACCTGGGGTATGTTTCTATTTGTTTTTGTAGTGGTGGGGACGACATCCATGGCCTCATGCTGGGCAAACACTCTAGTATTGACCAGTGTTCCCACACTGCCCTGCTCCAGGGTCCACCCCCCTCCCTTCTTACCGCATTATGAACTCCTTGAAGCATAACCTCAGCTTGTTGTGATGTCGGTAGAGCTTTGGGTCAGCTGGAATTTCAGCCAAGAACACTTGGGCCACCTCCAGTGGTCCCTGATGGGGAAAGCGAAACATGAGATGAAATTGGAATGAAAATTAAATTACTTGGGAGAGAGAGAGAGAGAGAGAGAGAGAGACTGACTGACTGTGGGGAGGGCTCCTTCCTTTTGAACATTTAATTTTGAAGCTTGTTTCACTAAAACAAAAGCCTAGGGAGGTCTTGAATTGCTCAGGAAATTGATTCCCAAGGAGGACCCGGAGCCTCAGGAGAACACAGGCTGGTCTCAGTGCATCTTCTCAGTCGAATGCTACATCTTTCCCTTCATAGCACAAGGTCATGAATGTGACAGCAGCAAAGGCTACCACTGTGAGTGGCTGCTCTAAAGCAGGGGCTACCTCTATCTGTGCAAACATATCTGCTTATCTGGTGGCTCCAGTGGAAGAATCATTTTATGTAAACCCTGGTTTGAGCCAGAGAATTCATAGGCCGTCGGAGGCCTATGGTTGTGAGAGTAAATAGCTTCTGCTTTCTTCATTGGATGGAGACTCACAAAAGCAAAAGCCTCCTACTGATGTTCTTCTAACCTTGGACATATAATAGTCTTTCTCTTGCTTGCTACCTCTGATCCCCCTAAGTTGAACAGACTTAGAATTTCTGCAGGGGGATCCTCAGATGGAAGAGGTATTGGCTGAGAAGGACAATGATTAGTGAGTTTTTGGGTGTGGCAGTGTGAAGAGCCAACATCAAGGGGCCCACTAGACAGAAAGTACTGACTGGGCGTGTATGTTTCTCCATCAGAGACAGGCTTAGTTCCACGCTGAACGCGTGTGTGATGGCTATAACAGGAATGAAAACACTAATCTTGTCAAAGCGGCCTGCGAATCCAGTCCCAGATCAATCCTGTCAGTAAGGTACTTGCTATGTTGGGAATACCTGGTACCTAACCAAGGAGATAGATGCTCTGGGCCTTGTCTTATCTACACACACACACACACACACACACACACACACACACACACACGTTCTTAGAATTAGTGCAAAGCTCTGCATATAGCTCTACCTATCCTGGACTCAAGTCAGCTCTCTCTGCTATAGGACTCTAGTCCTGGGTCATATGGCCAGATCTGGTACCAAATTGGAGACTGGGAGGAAAATGGTATCCCTTAAACACAGTCTATTCCTTTCTAGAATTTTTCTTTTAGAAAGTAAGATTGCATGTGGACTGATTCCTCATCAACGCCTGAGAAGAGTAGAGACCACATGAACGAAAAACCAAGCTGCCACCGGTGAGCCCTGCTTACCTGGTTCACAGTGGCTCCCACAGAGCCCTGCAGGACCATCTGCAGCATCTTGGCATCAGGGGGCTCCTGGTGAGTGGCCACGGCTAACTGTAGGGTCTTCTTCTTCATATCTTCAATGGCAACCTCGATCGGAGTCAAAATGAACTGAACAGAAGACAAGCGCACAGTGAGACCATGGCCTCCCTACAGTCTCCGGCAAACCTGGAGGAGCCCTGACCAGAGGCTACGTGGATTTGGAGCTGCAACTGAGGAATGACTTTCAGGGTGCTCTGGAAACAGGTCACCTAGAGTCGGGCTTCCTGTGTACATACATAAGTTTCTCCTTTAAATGATCGCCCTGCCCTTTTCACTTTATCATAAAAGGGGAATTTATAAGATTAAGTAAGTAACACAAAGTATATTAAGTACTGAGGCACAAATTTGATCATAATTATTTCTATATCCAAAGCCCAACTTCTTTCTACATGGCTAGGTGCTTTGGTTGGTTGTTTTTTTTTGTTTTTCCTATTACTGAACAAGTTACTCAGGTTTCAAGGGGAGAGTATAGTGGCCAAGATTTTCTCTCCCATCATCACGTAAGCTTTCACATCTTTTGTACCCTTTCCAGCTCGCCATGATGGTGACAGCTCGTGAAGAGGCTGCTAAGTTCTGGTTCCAGGTCTAGTCCTTCCTGAATCTGATGGGTCAAATCCTGTCTCCACCCCCACCCCCGATTCACATTTAAAGCCTAACCTCCAGCAGCTCCGAAGGTAACCTTATATATAGGTAGTCAAGTTAAACTGGGCTTCTTAGGGCAGACCGAATTCGCTAATTGGTGTCTTTAAGAGATGAGGGAACGAGGGCACAGCGTGTATATAGCACAGACGAGATGAACAGACACCGGGAGATGTCCTTTGACGAGGCCCAAGGCAGGCCGGGGACAGATTCCCGTCAGCCCGCACAAGGAACCAACCTGCCAATTCCCTGACCATGAGCTTCCCAGCCTCTAGAACTGCTAAGACAATACATTTCTGTTGTTTATGCCATCCAGTCTGGGCTACTTTGTTACACTGCCAGAGCAATGGAAAACACAGAGTAGTAGTTCTAGGGCATTGCATACAACTATAAGGGCACTTTTATAAACAATGTATCTCTGTATTGTGCCTAGAATACCTTAGTGTTTAAAAGTCCAAAGCATTAAGCACCACACTAGAATCCTTCCCATCGCCTTTCCGTGGACAGGCTCCTCTGCCCTCTGTGAGGAAGCTTCATCACTTAACTGTGGGTCTAGATGGCTGCTCTCCAGTCAGTTCAGCCCATGCGGCCCCTGCCCCCTGGAGTGGATGGTTTGCAAGTCCTCTACATGCTCACCGACTTGATTAGGCCTGTTATAGCTGTTGTTTTAATGAACAACGGACAAACAGATGACGTAAGGGTGTGGAAAGAGAGCTGTGTCTATGAAGATCAAGCTGGATGCCTGGGTGAGGTGTCATGAAAGTGAGTTGCTATAAAAATTCCTGTCACATTAGGTAGGCACGAGACAACTGGAAAAGACGTTTTGGGCTAGGCTCATCAAGATGCCACCCGCTCACCCGTCAGTTTATGAGGATTTTTTTAAAAGGCCTCATTCTGCATCACAGAGAGCAGACTGAGAACTGGGTGTGGTTTATACAAGAAAGACAATGCGGAGTTGCGATGAGTCAAGCTAGAAGCGGAGAAGGCTGCGGTCCAGGATGAAGAGGTGGTATATAAGTTAACACGGAGGAATTTTTAAAGAAAATGGAAGGTGGGTGCTATGCATAATTCTGAGGTTGGAGAGATCTTCTTGGTAGACTCTATTAAAATGGGTTAAAGTCTTCCAAAGTACACAAGGCCTTTCTTGCCAACATTTTTACTAAGAGCCAAGAGCCCCCTGCACTGCCACAGGACAAATCTGGGGCCCGAAGCAGGTTGATGTACTGGCCGCAGCTGTGCTCCTCCCCCACGGCGCTGCCAGTCCGGGGGCTGCTTGTCTGATTCCCTCTCCAGTAATTTACAATATAACAGTGCCTGAAACACCTCCAGGCCTTTAGGTACATACTCGATTTTGTTTTTTACAGAAGGATGGGGCAGAGTGTGCAGTATTTTGGTAAGCATGAGGCTCTGAGCCCAGCACCTAATCCTGGAGAAAAACACTGCATAAAATACAAAATTTAAATACAGGCATTGATCTCTCTCTGGAAAGATGGCTCTGGGAACTGTTGTCTCCAAGCGTACTGAAATCTGAGGATACGCAGATGTTTGAATATGAAACATACCCACTCAGACTCATGTACTGGGGGCCTGGTTTCCAATAGAAACCTTTAACATAACCAGAGGATGAATCTCTCACGAAGTGTAGAATATGGGGCCTAGCTGGGTGGCAGAGGTCCTTGAGAGCATAAACCTTTGGGGCTGAAGTTTTCCTTGGTCCCTTCCTGTAAGCGTTAGTTTCCTGGTTACTGTGGTGTGCTCTGACCAGCTCTGCCTGGCCTCCTTCACCACAGTGGATGAGACCTTGAAAACCGAGCTACTAGGAATCTGCCCCAAGTTGTCTCCACCAGGGCTCTGGTCACAGCAGTGGGAAACACTCTAAGGGGTAGCAGCAAATCCTTCACACCCAACGCACTGCAAAGCCTGCGCGGACAACTGCTTAACAATATTCTTTTTGTTTGCTTGAGACAGGATTTCTCTGTATAGCCCTTAGCTCTCCTGGAATGCTGTACACCAGGGTGGCTTGAACTCAGAGATCCACCTGCCTCTGCCTCTCAAATGCTGGGATTAAAGGTATGTGACACCATGCTAGACAACAGGTCCCTTTCTATCTGTTCAGAAGAGCTTACATGTATGTGAAGTTTTTATTTTTTTTTTGTTTTATTTTTATTTTATTTTTTTGAGACAGGGTTTCTCTGTGTAGTCCTGGCTGTCCTGGAACTCATTCTGTAGACCAGGCTGGCCTCGAACTCAGAGATCTACCTGCCTCTGCCTCCCAAGTGCTGGGATCACAGGTGTGTGCCACCACGCCCGGCTGTTTTTATTTTTTTTTTAAGGGGGAAAACTCATACAAATTCTGTATATATGTAAAATTTCCCTTCAATATGCCAATTCAAGGTTGGTTGATTCTACGAATTCAAAACCTAAGAATATAAAGGAACGACTATATAGACATCTTATATAAGTTTGTAACTAAAATGGAAACACTGTGATTAAATATGTAAACTATGCTATATAAATAACTTTAAAGAGCTAAATATTTAACACTGTTTTGAAAGGTGTAACTCACTGAATGAAATCCCTTGGTCCCATGAGAGTGAGAAAATAAGTCTTGAGACAATATGTCAAGGATATCTCTGCACAGGCTAGACAACTGCCCTACTGTTGAGCTACATCTCCAGCCTTGGTTTATTCAGACAAGATCTTGCTAAATAGTTCAGGTTGCTTTAGACTTGCTATGCAACCCAGGATGCCCTTAAATTCGAGATGCTCCTGCCTCAGCCTCTGGAGTACTGGGATCATAAGTATGCACTTCCAGGGCTGGTGCATGCTTTTTGGGTCTTACTATGTAGCCCTGGTTGGCTCAGAATTTGTTACGTAGATAAGGCTGGCCTTGAATTCAGCAGCCATCCGCCTGCCCCTGAATCCTCAGTGCTGGGGCTAATGGCGCGTGCCACTGAGCCCAGCCCTTCTCTTCCCTTCTTTTTCTTTGTTCAGGTTTCCCTTCAGTCTCGTGAGGTAGAGCTGGTGTGGAGTCTGGGGGATCACCCAGGTCCCGTCTTCCCAGAGGCGGCCACTTCCGGCGGGTGCATTACCTCCTCTTTCTGGCTGACGCGGATCCTGGTCTTGATGTAGGGGAAGGCGTGCATTGTGGTGAGCACCGTGTTCCGGCGGTGCTGCTCGTGCAGCTCGCCGCGGGGTCTCCCCTCCAGCGTGAAGGGGGTGGTGTACATGAACCGCCGAAGGTTGAAATTCTTCTCGAAGTAGGTCACCCTGTCTTTCATCTCATACTCATCAAAGTAAGGCTCCACAAAAGTGATCTGTATGTAGGCCTGGGGGGTGGGGGAGGGAGGAAGAGGTGAGGAGAAGGGAAGAGATGAGCCACTCAGCCAAAGAGGTGTGTGGTGCCTTGGAAAGGCATGCTGGGACAGAACCCAACACTCCCTTCCAATCTGGAAAACCACCAATGCCAAACACCTCAGGCTGGAATTCAGAATCTGCCCTTTCCCCTCTCCACCCCAGGCAAAGAGAGGCCCTTGAGGCTGTGGAAGGGAACGGTCTTAAGGGGAGAGCCAGGTCCACCTGCAGCCCCTCTAGCACAGCAAAGTCATCCAACTGCTGTTCCAAGGACAAAGATCTCCCTTTACTCAGCGGCTGTCATGGGGGCCTGCTCTCTAGGTAGCGCACATGCTCAGCCTGAGGAACTGCAATAGCTAGGATGGAGCGGCCGGAATGTTCAAATGAGCGCCAGGAATGCAGGGCGCGTGGCTGCCCTGTCAGCCAAGGCTCCTCCCGCAGCCAGATGCCACCCACGCAGGAGCCCCGCTCCCACATGTGGACACAGTACTCGTGTGGGGCCTTCCTTAGCCTGGTGTGCTTATTGCTGCCTTGAACACCCGTGCTGTGATCACCCACGTGAAGGAAGAGGGTAGGCTACTGTGGCGCTTCCATGCTGATGTCCGCCCCTCCTCTGCCGTTTCCCACTCTTTCCCCCAATGATCAAGCTGCAAACACTAGCTGAGGGGAGGGGTTTCTTTGGTGGAGTAGCCGCCCATAAATTACTCATGGTGGTACAGCAGATTGTGAGTACCCATGCTCTGTAAGGAACACCAATAAACTCAAGTTACTAAGTTAGACTTGAAGAGGACCCTTTCTTTGATCTGTTGTTGCCCTCGCTATATGAGGTGAACAGAAACAGACTCCTGTGGAAAGTCACATAACACCAAGAGGGTTGCAGGTAAAAATCAGCCTCAACACGGCCATACTCGAGAGCCACCGCTCTTAACCTGAGGGCCACAACCCTTTCACATCACAATTCATAACAGAAGCAAACTGACAGTTGTGATGTAATGTTATGGTTGGGGTCATCACAACGTGAACTGTATTAAAGGGTCACAGCGTTAGGACGGCTGAGAACCGCTGCGCTAGAGCAACGCTGTTCATGATAAACGGCCAGGCAATGCCCGAGTGTCCCTCTACTGGAGATCCTAAGCAAAGCGTGGCACAAAGTCAACACAATGAATACCACTTAGCATGGAAAGGAAGGAGCGATTTCACCGCGTGAGTCATGCATGGGGTAGGCTGGGCAGAGGAAGCGTGTGCGCTGCATACACACCTCCAGAAAGGCAAGTCTACACAGGTCGGCACTACAGCTCAGCTCGGTGACCACAAGGGCTGAATGAGATTAGGGAGTGGTGGGGGGAGAGAGACAGAGAGAGAGAGAGAGAGAGAGAGAGAGAGAGAGAGAGAGAGAGAGAGAGAGAGAGAGAGAGAGAGGCAAGAGAGAGACAGAGAGAGACGCAAGAGAGACAGAGAGACAGAGAAACACAGAGACAGAGAGAAAAAGAGAGACAGACAGACAGAGAGAAACACACACACACACACAGAGAGAGAGAGAGAGAGAGAGAGAGAGAGAGAGAGAGAGGCAAGAGAGAGACAGAGAGAGACGCAAGAGAGACAGAGAGACAGAGAAACACAGAGATAGAGAGAAAAAGAGAGACAGACAGACAGAGAGAAACACACACACACAGAGAGAGAGAGAAGAGAGAGAGAGAGAGAGAGAGAGAGAGAGAGAGAGAGAGAGGAGTGGGATGCCTGTTAACAAAGAAGAGTTCTTTGAAAACACAAGGAAAAGAATGGGACTGAGCGATGTTTCGGGGTGGGGCGCACACCCAGAGGGGAGGGGGGTCGACTCACTGACCTCACAGTGTAAATCACTTTAGAATAATGAAATCTGGGTGTGAGTCTGGGTCAGGAGTCTCATTCCAAACTCACAGCCTACCCTGGGAATTCTAAAAGCAGGGAAAGGCCGGATGCCGGGAAGGTCACTTGGGCTGGTCCGATGGCCGGGCACACAGCCAGCCTTATCTTCCAAGGACTCCCAACACTTCTGTCCAACGCTCGTCATGACTGCTCTTAGGCCTCAGCTGGGGAATGTCTCTCAAGTGAGTGTTTGGACAAATGCAGAATGCACTTGTATTTGGCCAGTCCCTCCCTATCGGGATCATCTTTCTGCAATCCAGAACTCAGGGACACACACGGAGAGGGCACAGAGACCGGCCTTCCTCCTGACCTCGCACGCTGTGACTCCATTATCGTACAGCTGCAGTCAGGGCTGTTTTCAGTCCTCGAGCTTATCCTGGAGAATTAGCTAACCCAAGGGTGTCTGTCATAAGAACTAAATTTGTAGCCGGCCAGAAGCATGGGCGGTGTGAGAGGTGTGGGAGCCCCAGCTGAGGCTCATGTTTGAAACAAGGGCAGTCTCGAACTTGTGAAGTCACATGCTACATGTGAACTGTCAGCATCAGAATGGGACAGCACTACTGTCTCAGCCCGGGATGGAATATTGGTATGTAAATGAGAACAATGAAGCCTGTGGCCCTGATCTTCCTCCATTACCACAGCAATCCTGCTTTTGGCTAGAAGGAATGCCTGCAGCTTAAAGAATGGGGCCACTAGGTATGGCCAGCCAGAGGCTGCTGCAGTTTTTAGACACACACGCACGCGCGCGCGCGCACACACACACACACACACACACACACGCACACGCACACGCACACGCACACGCACACGCATGCACACACACTAGCCTGTGCATTCGCACACATACACTGTATTTGCCTCAAGTGGGCATGCATTTCTGAAGGCCAGAGAGGGCACTGGTGCCATGCAGCTGGAGTCACAGACTGACGTGGGGGCAAGGAAGCAAACTTGGGTCCTTTGGAGGAGCAGGAAGTGCTCTCAACTGCTGAACCATCTCTCCAGGCCCAGAAGTAGGGATTTTAAAACACGCTTTAAGTAGAAAGTTTACACATTTTACAGAAATGTGCCAATAAGCTGTGGTAATGAAGAAGGCCGTGGGCGGGTCAGATCTCATGCAGGAGTAGCCACTCCGCCATTAGCGTCATCTTGGAAATCTTTCCAATCTTTCCAAGCCCCAACTTTATCTTCTAAAGTAGAAACAACCAAACCTAATCCTAAGGGCTGTAGGGGGATGACAAGAAATGATTTATATAAACACAGAGCTGGTGTGTAGCCAGACTGAGTTGCACAGCAAGAACCTGTCTCCAAAATTCTAAGTGGGAGGGGTGGGTAAAATGAGAACCCTAGCTCAGCTCCCCAGTACCCAGATAAAAGTCCCATGTGTACCCCACTGCTGGGGTAGGGGGTGGTAGGGACAGTAGATCCTGCTGTTTACTGGTCAAATAGGGAACCTGGGTAGAAAAAATAAGGTGGTATAAGATAGAGAAAGACACTTGGTGCTAAGCTCTAGCGTGCACATGTGGGCATGTGTGGGAAAGTGAGCCTGCATACACACATGCATACACTCCACTCATATGACTATGAGCACACACCCCGAACCCCAAACCAAACCATGGTTATATTTGAAGGACTGGGGGAGTCCAGACCCAGAGTGCCATTTTCTACTTCCAGGGTAGAATCTGGTGACTGTTTTAGTATATTTTTTTCCCATACCTTGTTAGGATCCAACTTGGTTTTATCCACAGGAGCAGAGTCTTTTATCACTTCCACAAACTCTGCACCAAAACACTGGCCATAAAATCCCTAGGGAAGAGAGAGAAAGGCCCAGGGATTATATAAAATTCATCTTGAAAGCTTGCAATTCTATGGAACAAGCACAAGGCACGATTTGTTGATTATTGATGGTCCCTCAGAGTTAAGAAGCAAACCTAAGCACTTCCTAAACTAGAAATCGAAGTCTAAGGGGTTCGGCACACTCACATGCCCAGGCCTCCTACAGTGCAGATGCACCCTCTCAAATTCAGCCAACGCCACCAGATTTCTGGAGGCGACTCCATGGGCAGGGCAGGGCATGACTTACATTTTGCATTTTGTACCCTGAAAATTTGGAGAGGCCAGACTTCCCATAACGTGACCGGCCAGTGTGCAAGGAGACAAGAAACATACTTCCAGTCTTAAGCAGAGGGCGTTAAGAGCCTGGGCCCGATGCCTAGTTTTCCTTGTTGTGAAGTGAATGACTTTGGGCAAGCTACCCAACCTGACTAGGCCACAGCCTCTCAGAGTTGAGTCTCCTCGCCTTGGTTGGCAGGACTCAATAGTGCAAGACACAATTGGGCAACACAAGTTCTTAAGCTTTCCAGTCACAAGAGGGGACACAGTCACAACGTGGTATGGCAGTGTTAAGTAGGAAGGAGTCTCAGAGTCAGCTCTTCACGGACCCTGGTCTCTCAGCCTGAGAGGGCTCTTACGTTCGTTCATTCCTCTCAATCTCTGCTTCTGTGTTCTCGGCTTTTCTTTATGCTATCTCTTTTTTACTCTGTCTTTTCAGAACTTGCTACTGTTTCCTACTTCAGAGAGTAGCTGCCAGGGTGCAGCTGGGGCTGGGCCACGGCTGCTTTCCAGTTGCTTTGTATCTGAGTGGAGTGATTCTGTAGTGTTGTCAGATGGCTTCCAAATCAAGATGGCAACCTTCAAGTCAAAAAGCACTACACCCAATTCCTGTGGGTCCACCTTGGTCATATATGGAAGGGGCTGTAAGGAGCAATGGATGCCGACTGAATTTTATACAGTCTTGGAAACTCACTATTCAAGATTTAAACTTTAGACTCTGTAAAGCACACACAGGATTCAAGAGAAAAATGTCCAAGTCGTATGATATTCACTATTCTTGCCTACTCCTCACCATACTACAAATGCAAGGTAGAAAACTTAAAGGTCAGCAATGCACATATTTTAAAATGACATATTGCCTCATTAGGAGGAATGCACGAGGTTGCACACACAGCCTCGCTTTCTCACCTCTAGTCTATGTGAGATCTCGGGGAGCTTCGTAATTGCGGGTTCCTTGTACACAAATTCCTGCTCATCCAAATCCCCAAATTTGGATCCGTAGAAACCGACTCGGAAGTAAGTTCCAAACATCCTCTTATGGTCCTGCCACGGGAGTGGAGAGAAGCATCCTTTAGCTGTGGTTACTGGTGACCCATTCCGGCTAAAAGGACTGGTTATTGGGCTGCAAACAATTTATCCTCACAGTTGGCATTACGAAGATCCCCTCTGCTAAGCAGATTTAATATTTACATAATGAACCCCAGAAAATGATGACAAAAGAAATCCAATGAGAGACTCCTGGGGTCTTCACTTAGCTCAATTTTTAAAATCCTCACATTTCCTAGCTGTAAAGCAATCCCATCTGCTACACTGTATTGCTGGCCCTTCCTTGTCTGATGGAGAGTTACAGCAAAGATGAGCTGAGCTCGGCGGTGGGGTGGAGTGGGGTGAGGTGGGGTGGAGTGGGGTGAGGGTGGGGGAATCTATAGCCAGAGAGATGGTGGCGCAGCATTAGGGCAGGGTCACCTGACACCGGCTAACAGAACCTATGGACCGGGCTCAACCCCAGCTACCTTGTTGATGATGTTGTCGAAGGCCTTCTGCAGCTTGTCGTGAGTAGAGGTCAGCTTCCGGAAATCTCTATGTGCTTCCAGGATGGGGATGACCAGCTTGTAGACTTCATTAACCGTCTCGTACAAGCCTCCCTGGGAAAAGGGAGATTAAAAGGAGATTAGTTAATGCACTGGAAGTTTAAGACAAGAGACCAGAGTTAAGTATGCAAATAACATGTAGGAGAGCGTCTCGGTGCTTTACGGAAGGCAGGCCCGTCTGGGCATCTTCCGAGAGCCATAGCTTTCAGGTCAAACCAGAAACTTGTTTATGGGGACAAGTAAGTAAGGAACATTGCTACCAGGGGGGATGCTTTTCACAAACTGAAAACAGGAGGAGGTGGCCCAGGCAGTGAGGGCCTTGGAGAGGTGTGCTTGAGGCTTTTGAGTTTACCAGGGGTTCTCCTCTAGCAGGGCCGCAACGAGCTAATAAGGTTCTCACCAATAGACTTTCTAGGATTTGGGGAAAATAAGTGTGTGTGTGTGTGTGTGTGTGTGTGTGTGAAAAGTATAATGATATGTATATGGGATATGTAATAAGGAAGCTAGTTTGTTTTTTTTTTTTTTTTTTTTTTGGTTTTTCGAGACAGGGTTTCTCTGTGTAGTCCTGGCTGTCCTGGAACTCACTCTGTAGACCAGGCTGGCCTCGAACTCAGAAATCCGCCTGCCTCTGCCTCCCAAGTGCTGGGATTAAAGGCGTGTGCCACCACCGCCCGGCTTAGGAAGCTAGTTTTATAACTAAAAATTAAGTTAACAATTCTTTTCTGATTTCTAAACTGGAAATCAAAAATAGAGTAAAGGCAGTGAACACAAACACCAGACGTAGACAGTCCGGGGAGGGAGTCTGCGGTGAGGAGGAGAGGATGAGAAATAATAATACAGGGAGGGAAACAGTGCTACACTCATGTGGCTTCACTATGGGAGCTGAGGGCAATGATAAAATGGAAAACTCCACACGTGGCCTGCCACCTTGGCCTGAACTGGAGCTCTGTGCTTTTTCTCTGACTAGGAGACCCAGATCGGGCTAAGGGATGGCTCTGTGGCTTGCGCGGTTCCATCTCTCCGAGCTGCCCTGCTGTGTAGGGGTCTTGAAGACCAGTTGAGTGTCAGATGTGGAAGACAGCAGAGGTCCTCAGGGGCTCCTCCCCTATTTTTTTTCCTGTGAGTGGGAAAATGAGGGACTGAGAATCCGTCTCATCTCTGTGTAACCTGGGCAAACTGTTTCATTCTCCGTGGCTCAGTTTCTACCCCATCAAATAGAAATAACACTGTGAAACTGCTCCTGGCCAGTGGGCGCACTGTGGAAATAAGAGTATGCCCACGCGAAAGGCTTTCTCTCCTCCCTTGGAGAGCTGACGCAGTTATGGACAGTGACGGCTCCACTGGGCCTCACTGGGATCATCCGGCCAGGCCCAGCCCCACCCTGCACGCCCCTGTGAGTGAGCCAAAGGGCTGAATGAGCCCTGGAGACACTGACCGTGCTGAAGAGCTCCGCAGCCTGCTCCAGGAGGCCCACCAGGCCGCTCTCAGTGAAGTACCGGCCAGAGCACACGCCGTCCTCGTCAGGTGACAAGGTGTCATCGGAGACTGCAGACTCCTCAAGCACATTGGAAGAAATATTCTGCAAGAAAAGCCACTGTGAGCCCAGGAGACAGAGGACCTGACAAGCAAGCGACCACAAAACCCAGACAGATGAAGAGGCTGAGCCCCGCGTCCTTCACCAGACCATGATCGCGATTCCACCCGGTGAGCTTATGGCGGCCATTCGTTTTGAAAAGTCACACTGTGCAAACTTGTCACCAAACTCCACAATTTTTAACCGTAAGGCAACGTTCTAGAAAGGACACTTTCCTTAATGTGAAACAACCTTACCGTTAGCGAGATAACCTGAAGGGACAAGTAGGGAGAGCCTTGGATTTTAAGGGCCAGGCCAGTGAGCAGACAATGGATTCCTGCTTTGCTGAAGCACGCCGCCCCCTGCAGTCGTGACCTTGAACCCCTTAGGTGTAAGGTTACACAGGGAAGCAATGGAGACGGTCTTTATGGTTACATAGTTCAGAATCTGCACTCCCCTTTTGTTTCTGTGGTTTTCCTTTATATAAACCATAAGCATGAGAGCCTCTTCCCAGGAAATGGAGTGTCTCGGGCAGGGCTGGCTCAGAGGGGAAACCCAGGGCATAAACCATCAGGCAGTGCTCATGTGCAGGGTCCTGGGACTGCTGACTTGGGACTTGCCTCTGACAGCGAGTTTCTCTTTTACACTTCTGTGCTGCACATACCCCCGCTTGCCTCATCCAAACTCTGATCCTGGCGGGGACATTAATACCTCTGATAGGCCAAGAGCCATTCTTGGCTTACAGCTATGGAAGAAGTGAGTATGGTATAGAGAAGAAATGGGAACCCTCCACCGTGCAGGAGCTGCAAAGGGCACCCAGGTCACGCCTTCCTACTGCTGTGCACGCAGCAGGCAGAGCTCAGCACTGGTCGCACTTCCCCCGGAAGCTGGGGTATACTTCAAAACTCTCAGCGTAATGCTCCAGGCAGTCACTGGTAATTGCTCAGATGCACTCTGTGAAAAAAAGGCTGTCTACCTTCCGACGTGGCGAACAAGATCATGGGAATCACCCTTAGGAACCCATGAGGAGGCAGCCACCATAGACCATCACGGAATACAGTTTTATGAAGGCAGAGTTTTTCAAAGTCCCCAAAAGTCACACAATCTTTTTCAAAATGTGATTTCTTATGATGAACTAATGGCAGAGGGGACAAGAATTCAGCTGAAGGGGTCTAATCACTTAGGATACCAGCACTACCTGTACTGTATGAGATTTTTCTACTCGTAGAGGACTAGGCAGGAGCTGGGCAGCTCAGGAGCTGTAAGTCACGGCGGGGAAAGATTCTGGGTAGACATTCCTGGCTCCAGAGTGAGGGTGTAAAAGTAACAACCATATCTGTGCTCGTGAGCTCAGTGTTGCTTGCACGCCAGGGATAGAATTCCGATGATCTCAGTGGCTTGGCCCTCACTGCCTTCCAAGTTATTTCTCCTGAACATTATCTCTGCTTTACAAGTCTCTCCCAAAGGCTCGATCTTATTACAGTGAGATTAAAGGCTAAAGCAGGGCGTTTAAGAAGTCAGCAGTGGAGGCAGGCATAATGGCGCAAGTCTAAAACCCCAGCACTTGTGAGGCAGAGGCAGATGGATCTCTCTGAGTTCAAGACCAGTGAGATCCTGTCAAAGAGAGAGGGTGAGGGAGGAAAGAAAGAAGGAAAGCGAGAAAGCTGTCATCAGAGGATACCTGTTGCTAATACTGTCTGAATTCCTTTATTCTTCTGTGACATAAAGTATCTTAATTTTCTTTTAGAAAAACACTGGTAATGTTCAGTGTGACTTGTGACTATGGGATAGGTAATCAGATTATCTTACTACTTTGCCCATTATGATTGATTCAGGGAGAAACCCAGGACCTGGTCACCATTATGATTGGTACAGGGGTAAACACGGGACCTGGTGAGAACCAATAAGATGCCCTGAGACTTTCTTTGCAACTCTAGAAAGGAGGGATTTCCCTCTTCTCCCAGTCTTGAATCTTTATCTAGCATCCTAAGTGTGGAAATTCTGCCTATGAATGATGCCCACAGCATAGAAGATGTAGACACTACCTAGGTTGGATGAGCCTGGGTCTCTAGGTCTAGACTGGCAAGTACCACTGAGGGCTAGTTTCCCCATACAGGCCAATGAATTCCATGTCCCCTTAGGTTAACGTGGGCTTGGTATCATTCATTATCCAGCACCCATTTCCAAAGTGACTTCGTAGGATTCTTGGGAGAATGTAGGAATTCTCCCATAGACATCAGCATGGCTTGGGGTCTGTTCTGTATCCAAGGACATGTGGCCCATCACGTGCTGCATGTTAAGAAGCCCATACACTTCACGGTTCCTTCCACCTCCCTTCTCACAATCCTCATTCTTCCCCTGAACCCAGTCTGGGGCTCACTATAATGATCACAGCATCTTGTGTCCTTTATATTCCTATTTACCATTAGTTGTTACAAAATGAGAAACAGAACAGTTAGCTAGATGGTGTCTCTTGCTAGAATATACAGTTCGCGTGGACAGGATGAATGTTCAATGGATGCTCTGTAACAGAAGGAATGGATAGCTGGGCACGGCGGCCCGACCCTTTAATCCCAGCACAGGGCAGGCAGATCTCTGTGAGTTTAAGGCTATGCTGCAAAACCTGAGGAGTGCTGGGCTAGCCAGGGCTATATCAGAAGACCCTGTTTCAAATAACAACAACACTACAGAGGAAAACTAACAAAAGCCAAAAGAAACAGAAAAAGGAAGGGATAGATAAAAACATATAAAGAGATCTGTACACTCCACATAAGGATAACATAGACTTCCCCAGGCGTTCTGGAATTTTATCTCACCTTGGCACTGATCAGACTAAGAAAGGCAACCAATTTCTAAGTAAAATAAGGGTAAAGTAAGACTTATTAGACACAATAGTAAAAGTGAAATTTGGCTAATTTTTAAGCATCAAGTAGTAAATAACAAAGTACGGTGTTTAGGAAAAGGCCTAAGAGATCTCTATTAAACAGCTCGGCGGACAAGCTGAGAAAAGGGTGGCGGTTCAATGGAAAGGGACAAGGGTGTCCCGGAGGAGCCAGAGGGTAGCACTACAGCCGTATGGGGACAGGAGAGGGGACAACACAAACCGCTCAAAGCATCTCTGTAAACTTTCTTATTCACTTGACTCAAAATCAGATGGAATACTTTTATGCTTCTGAAAGAGAACTTCACTGGGTTTTATAACAAACGTTTCTGAATTGAGACTAAAATTTATCTGTTGAGAATGAATCCAAAGAGTAAGTATTTTTGTAAGACAAGAGGCAGCAATGATGGGAGATAAGGCCCAGCTCGAAGATGAACAGGACTTGAGAAGCCAGACGCTCTGGGCTCCACCAGCAATAGTTTCGGTGCCTTTTTCTCTAAGCCTGGGAAAGCTACTTAGAATCGTCTTTCCTTTCTCCTTTACAAAGCATCACAAACTGTGTTGAAGAACAATAATGAGGTCAAAGCCTTTTATCCATCCGTCCATGGAAGTCAAACAAGAGCAATATACACGCTCCCCGAGTCTGGCTGGAGACCGTCCAGGACTATCCTGGAGGCCGCAGGGATGGTCACCTCTACAGACCATATTTCTTTAAGAAAAACTACTCATAGCACGTGTTGCTTACGACTTTTCTGCCCTTTACGTAGCACATCAAACCACACAGTAATAACAGTGCAAGGGGATACCGGGCAGCCCTGGAGGGTTTTTTAGGTCTGGCACAATCTGCCCTTGTGGGCAGCGGGTACATTTCAGGTTATTCTCAGGAAGCATCCATGGAGCCATTTCTTCCCCATCTCAGGTTAATTTGATTTTTTTTTTTCTTAGTTTTGGACGAGAGTGGAGTCCCACAAAGTCGGGGTGCAGAACTGAGGGATTGGTTCGCGAGGGAATCATTACACCAGTGTCCATTCCTTGCCAGTACACAAGCCAAACACAAACGTTCCAGAAAGATCTTTAAAAACTGCTGTCTTGCTTCTTACAGCAGCGAAATAGAAGTAACATGACCTTCCTTATCTACCCGCTTCACAGGCTTGTAGGGATGGTCAAATGTCTAAAATGTCTGAGAATATCTCCCAAAGCTCCTGTTACCTCTAAGTACCATTACTGTAATGAATATGTTTTAAAAGATGGGGCAGCCATTAGACGGGGCCATGATAACACAGGGTTTTTCAACGGTGGCAACACAGACAGCTAGGACCAGATATTTTAACGGTAGAAACATCCTTGGTTTTTTCTTTGTCACATCTAGGGTCACCTGTGGCGACTGTGGACGCACCCCCTCAGGTGGAAGCACCCAGCCCCTGGTCGGATGCGGAGCTAATGTACGTGGCACCTGTCTGTCCCACCTGGAAGCTGACGCTGCCCACGGGCAGGTAGCTGTGGTCCTCCAACATGCTCAGGTACTCGGCCACCAGGGCCGCTGCGTGCACCAGGCACATGGCAGCCTCCGTGAAGCACTTCTTCTTCGTGTGTTTCTCTGCCATGTTCTGGAGCCAGGTCAGCCGCAGGTCAGGCGATGCCTGGTAGCTCTTGGCAATTCTGAAGACAGATTGGGACAGTTTCACGTACGGCCGTTCAACCGCACCACTCTTATAGGGGAGGCGCTTAATTTTCTTCTTCTCTTTTTCGTAAGCTTTGTTATCCCTCATAATATTTTTGTTTATGATTTTAAAAAAAAGAGAAAAGGTAAACGTTTCATACAATTCTAAGTGACGAGGATGTGTTGGATGCCAAGAAAGAATAATTAGCACATGTTTTATGAGGAAAAAAGTCTGATAAAATGATGTCCATTTTCACGGATCTCAAGTAATCCCCTTCCTTTTATCTCAAAGTTATAATGGAGGGGGGAGGGACAAAGTACTGTTTCTCTTATGATGGATCTGAGCATTTTTAACTGTGTAAGTAATTTCTCCCCAAATCACTGGACCTGAAGAGAAAGGGTTTAAAGTACACTGACTTCTAAAGTAAAGCTGTCTCTGTTTATGACTACAACGTCAGCACAGCATGTGGGAAACAATTCATATAATAGCCAATAGTCTTTTCTTTTGTTCTAGACAGAAAATAATACTTAAAATAAACATTGCACTTAGTTAGGGTGATTTTTCTGGAAATTTAGAATGCCCCGACTCCAGCTTTCTGTTAGTGTTCACATATTTCGGGCTGTTACCCCAAACGGTCCCCCAAACGGTCCCCACCCTCTTAGTTATGATAATGACATTAGAGAGGGCTCCACTGGGGCTTGAGAGATGGCTCAGGATCGCTGACTGTTCTGAAGGGCTTGGGTTGATTCCCAGCACCCACATGCTGGCTCCTAACCATCTATAACTCTAGCCCCAGGGCCACATGGTACACAGACATACATGCCAACAAGATATTCATATAAATAAACTAAAAAATTAACAAAAAAGTAAAAAGAAGAAGCCCCACTGAGACAAATACCTAGACTCATAATATCACAAATGTCTTTTCTTTTTCAAGACAGGGTTTCTCTGTGTAGCCTTGGCTGTCCTGAAACTCATTCTGTAGAGCAGTCTGGCCTTGAACTCAGAGAGTCACCTGCCTGTTCCTTGTGAGTGCTGGGACTGAGGGTGCGCACCACCATGCCTGAGCCCACAGCCCTTTTGTCTGTTCAGGAGCATCTACCTGTACATGAGGTCCATGAGCATCTCAGGGTCTTCCTGAAATTCCCTCATCTTCACTGTGTCATATAAAATGCTGTTTAGATTGCAGAGAAGTTCCTCCACCTGCAGAAAAAGTGCAATCAGTGACGTGCAAGGTAAGGCTTTGCTCAGAGAGAGGCGGGGATCCTAGGGAGAGAAGATTCACAGATCTGCTGGGGGCATTGCATCTGTGCAATCCGAGGCCCCACAGGTGCTATGGCCCTGGGATCCATGAGGTGCCTGATACTATCTCCCTCCCCCAACACCGTGAGCTTACAGTTTGGATGAGCTCTGATTATCTGTAAACTGCAAAAGTGGAAACTAGTCTGGAATATCAGGGTGTGAGAACCTACTGCAGAGTAGGCTAGGGCCTGGAGCTAAAGGCAGCCAGGCCCCATCTGTCACATGGGCATCTGTCACATGGGCATCTGTCACATGGGCATCTGTCACATGGGCACTGCGGTGAGACAGAAGGGTAACTGTCCTCCCAGTTTCTTTAGGACTAATTGCATTTGCAAGCTCTTCTTAATTGGGATCTTTCTGGTCTGTCTTACACACACACCATTGCCATTCATGCTCCTTCCTCTCTCTCTCCCTCCCCCCTAAATTCTTCTCTAGGAATTTCACTCCTCTCTATTCCCACATCCCCACACCACTATTTCTTCATTAATCACCTCACTATCCACCTATCCATCTGTGTCTGTCTGCCTATCTATCCATCCATCCATCCATCCATCCATCCATCCATCCATCTATCTATCTGTCTGTCTGTCTGTCTATCTTTTTGGAGTGGTGGGGATCAATCCCAAGGTTTTGTGTATTCTAGGCTCTACCACTGGATCGCATCTGACCCCTGTTCCTCTGTACTCCCTCTCTTAAATCTTGTGCAGTATTTGTTACCACGCACTCAGGTATCCCTTTCTTGGTTTGACTCTTATTGTCTAGGACTATGCCCTCTTAATAGACTCTTGGCATCTTGCAGTTGAGGACGGTGGTGTGTGTACTGCATTTCTCAGGCACTGAGAACATGCAACCATAGGACAGGCTGGAAATATCTGCAAATCACATGTATAAATTTTATGTGCAAAATTTTATTTGCAAAACACTCATGTATGTGCTTATAGATGGTTAATCTCAACTTCATAATAAGACAGAGTTATGCTCGTGGATCTACCTGCATGGGAAAAGGAGTTGTCTGCATGGCTGTGTCCTCTTCTGAATAGGCCAGAATTGTCCTTAGGGACCTTCTCAAGTGCTCTTCATTGAAGTCTGGTGCCTTGCCGACCAAGGATGCCAGTGCCATGGTCACTTGCATCTTTACTCTTGCAAAGTTCTGCAGCAGAAGAGATGGAGCAAACGAGAGAGTCAGCAGGTATCTAACAGGAGGCTGCAGGCCAGACACAAACAGCTCCGGGGGGGGGGGGTTCTTTCATCCCCGTCTTAAGCATTTCCTTTTCTCTCAATAAACTGTGAGCTACTCTTTGCTCAAGATTCACACTGCTGTTGAAATGGGTTGGACGGATCAGATGGTCCATAAATCTATCAGGCTCCCTTTAAATTTTCATTGTGTTTGGGCTGCCGCCACACTGCAGGGCCGACAGATTTGTTCTAAAGTTGGTCACAAGATATATTCTTTGTGCCAAGAGTCTCTTGGAACCTTCTGAGGCAGCATTTTTGTTTGTTTGTTTTGTGAAACAGGGTTTCACTGTGTAGCCCCGGCTGTCCTGGAACTTGCTCTGTAGACCAGGCTGGCCTTGAACTCACAGAGATCTGCAAAGGCAGCACTTTTGAGATTTTTAAATTTGAAGTAAGCAGTAGCTTTCCAAGTCTTTTCTCCCAGGACTGTGGAAAACCACAACTACTTGAGGGCCATAAGTAGGCCCTACGGGCTTTTAAATAGTTCTCCCTAACATATCACGAGGGCCAGGGCTATAGCTCAGGAGTAAAGTAAAGATTTAGCATTGTGGGGTCTTCAGTTCAGTTCCCAGAATTAACACAAAATAGACAAAAATAAGTCAGAGCAAACCAAAATTCTAAGGAGTCTCCATTTCTTCTCTGAGTCCACTTTTCTGCCCGTCCCCCCCCCCCACCCCATTTCATCCGTAAATTCTTTTCTGAGGTTAGAGATCTTCTTTTACAGAATTTAGAATACATTCTGTAAAACATATTCTCTCTCTGTCCCCCAACCCCCATCTCTGGTTTTTGAGACAGGGTTTCTTTGTATATCCCTGGCTGTCCTGGTATTTACTATATAGACAAGGATGGCTTCAAATTCAGTGATCCCCCTGCCTCTGCCTCCTGAGTGCTAGGATTACAGGTATGTACCACCATGTTGGGCTATAAAACATTTTTTTTTAAAGATGCTTTACTAACATGACAGCAAATAAAATTCCAAGCCTGCATCCTTAAATATGCACAAACTGAGGCACAGGTTTGCTATGAAAGTGAATCCACAAAATGTCTATGTATCACTAAAATTCAGGTCCAGGCCAGGCATGGTGGTGGATGCCTTTAAGCACAGCACTTGGGAGGCAGGGGCAGGCAGATCTCTGTGCATTTTAGGCCAGCCTGGTCTATATAGTGAGTTCTAAGACAGCCAGAGCTACATAGTGAGACGCTTTCAGGTCCAGATGACAACAGTCATCTACCATTCTCATCCACAAAGGTCCTGGGACCATCCAGAACTGGTACCATTCAGACTTTAGAACTTCAGACTTTCAGGGCACTCTTTTATGAATCCTGAACCTGCCCCCTGTGTTGTCCCACAGGCAGGACTGCTGGGCAGCACCACACCTTCCAGCCCTGCTGCTCTCAAAGGCTGGTGCTCCTCTGCAGACGCCCTGGGGTCTTCCTCACAGGGCATAACTAAAGCTCCCCTGCGAAGCTCCCCTGCACCCGTGCTTTGCTATGCTCGTGCCCGGTTCTGGACCGCCCAGCCGGTCTGTGCTTACACTGGTGGCCCCAAAGCTGAACCGCATGAGGAGGTAGAGGGTGGCGCAGGCTTGGCTCCGCGTGACGTCCATGCTGCTGCTGCAGTGATGCAGCACCCGCTGACACAGGTCAGCGCACTGCTCCATCTCCTCCTCGAACAGCAGGTCTCCAAACTAGAAGAGACACGGGTGGTCATTAGGCATCCGTCCCTGGGGACTTTCACCAGCTCTCTGGCTGGCTGTTGGGACGTGGTAACGTCTGTCTGGACAAGCCAAGAGCCTGGAGGGTTAACGCGGCAGGCTCCATAGACAGAATGAGCTACGAGCAGTGTCAGACATGGAGGTAAGCGGTGACGTCCACCGGTGGTGAGTCACACAGCTGAGGTAAGGTCTATGTCATTAACTTCATTGTTAGGCAGGTTGAATTCACTGCCGAAGGAGTCACAGCCTTGAAGGACTTACTTGTGCCTCATGGGTTCTTTGGAAATTATTGGTGACTAAGAAAGAGAAAACTATTATAACAGAATTCCGCTCCGTAATTTTTTTTTTTTTGGTTTTTTTTTTTTTTTTTTTTTTTTTTTTTTTTTTGGTTTTTTGAGACAGGGTTTCTCTGTGTAGTCCTGGCTGTCCTGGAACTCACTCTGTAGACCAGGCTGGCCTCGAACTCAGAAATCCGCCTGCCTCTGCCTCCCAAGTGCTGGGATTATAGGCATGTGCCACCACGCCCGGCGTTCCGCTCCGTAACTTTACAAGATCCTACGTAGAAGGTACCCACCCACTAACATTTCCCACAAAGGAGTAAAAGAATCGTAACAGACTACTAACTGTAGTTCTCGGGCATCTGCCAGCATCTTATTATGGTCATTTTGTCACATTAATTAATGAGAACCGGGCAGAGTATTGAATCTCACTGTATCAGGTATTAACGGAAGGGAGAGGAACTGCAGGAGCTCAGCTGACTTGTGCTCTCGTGTCCGTGGCTTTCAGTGAGCGGTCATTGGAAATTTCTATCGTTAGGTCCATATGGCAAGTGTGAAGCCACAGTTTGGCTTCCCCACGGTGAGTTCCCGAGAATCAGCGTGTCTACTTTCTTAGGGGAAAAAGCTCTGACTCCATGCCCTGCACGATGCCGGGTCTACTTGCGGAGCGATGCGAAGTCGGACAAGAACCGCACTCTTAATTAAGAGTAAGAAAACAAGCGTCCCGTGTTTACCTTGGCGATGAGGGCTCTGAGCGTTGCAAAACAGTGAGTCAGGTAGGTGGTGCTCTGATCACAACTCAGGGAATTCACCAGCACCCGCAGGACACCTCCCAGCAGGTTGTCTTTACAGTCCAGGGCGGAGCTTGCCTGGGGGTGGGGTGGGGTGGAAGAACAGCATCACTGAGTAAGGCCGGAGGCGGGAGAGGCTGCTGCTGGTTCTCTTAGAAGACTGATGCGTCTTCTCAGATGACGGTGGTCAGGGCTCCGAGAGCCACCATCCACACTGCCCATTAACCATCACGAGAGCGGGAGCCCTCTTGCCCAGTGTCCCTCTTTTCAAAACGAATTGACCCGCGACTCGTGCCTAATTTAGGATATTAAAGCAAGTTCTAAGGTTCCCCTCCCTCCAGCCTGGGTCGCGGCTTTTGGAATGTTCTCTCTTTATAGGCACGATTTTCTGTCTGTTTCAAAAAACAACTTGGAGCTTCGAGTACAAGAGGCTTCTTGGTGGCAGCTATGACTTCGAAACTGGCCACCGAGGGACTAACAAGAATAATAATAAAATGTATTTTCTATAGTTCAGCTTACTTAGGAAACTACAAATCATTTTGAAGCTTGGTATCCGGTCTATAGCTCTGAGAAATAGCTTGTACAAAGACACTATTAATGCGGTGCTAAATATTTAGAGTACCGAAGTTAAGACACTTTCAAAAGATATGGGAGTCATCCCCGAATGCTCAAGTCCCTCCTATGACAGGGGGTAGCATTTGCATATATAACCCACAATTCTCTCCTGTATTTTAAATTATCCCTAGCTTACTTTCAGTACCTAATACAACATTGAAACATCGTGTCAACTGTTGATATTCTGTATTGTTTAGGGAACAACGATGGGGAACTAAAAAGTATGCACATGTTCAAATGCAGATGCATTTTTATTCCGAAGTGTGTTCCAGCAGTGGCTGTTGGTTCAGCCTCAGGACGCAGAGCCACTGCAACACAGGGCTGACTTGTACTTCCCTACAGTAGGGCTAGCAGCTTCACAGGACACATGACTGTCCTTCAGCAATCTGAGGCTAAAACAGACACCATTTTGTCATGCTTGGCAGTGCCTTTCTACCCAGTGCAATCATAAAGTTAGAGTAGAAGTGAAGACCCATTAAGAGAAAACTTCTGGCTCAGAGAATATAGCCTCTGGCTTGTATAAGGCCTGACATTCTAGCTGCAAAGGTAATTCACTTGGCCAAGGGACCACCCATAGGGTACCAGGTCTGCCTTAACCATGCTTAGGAGATGGGTAGAGTAATTAACCCTTTAAAGGGATAGTGTACTTTTTCTCCCCCAGAACCCTCACCCCTGGCACCGTGGCTTACTGGGTCAATGCCACAAACTGTACATCTCTCTGCTTTTCTACATCACTCAGAAAAGTGTAAATTTTCCCTTTTTACTGTTTTTCTCTTTTCTAGTCATACCTTGGGGCTTGCCAGCGTCCTGGGCTCCCTTCCCTGCCGTGTGACTACCTGTCTGTCCTGTGTCCGACCTCTGTGCCAGCTTAACTGGAACAGCCTCCCTTCCTTTCTCCTCCATGCTCCTCCAAGCAGCCACTGGACTTACAGCTTGTCAGCTTTGAGGATTTGCTAATAAAATTGTCCCTCAGTTTCTACCTGAGTCCATCCTTAGGCTCTTTTATTAAGGAGACTAAAAACCCCAAGAGGGGACCCCAACTTCCCCCATGTTAGCAATTCCTATCCCAGCCAGAGCATTATCCAGCTGGAACTGACCTACCAGGAGAAATCTAGCTCCAATGTTCTTGCAGGTGCTCAGCTAAAAGCCCTCTGTTTCCTTTATAAGTCTAGCGTGTGCTTGGGTCAGGGTAACTTTGAGGGTCAGCTCCTCAAACATCTAACTCTTTCCAAGGGAGTAGCAAGTCAGAGAAGCCAGAGATGCTTCTGACATCTCTGGAATCTGCAAGGTGGGCACTGCTGCAAATTCCACTTTAGTTTAAAAAAAAAATGCATTCCCGAACCATTTCTTATGTCTTTTCCAATTCTGAGTGAAGAATCCCCCTTTCTGATCCCAAGAAACACACCCACGAGCTGGCCAGAGGGGGAGCGTGTGGTCCTCACCTGGATGATGTTTTCTTGCATATCCAGTATGATCAAATTCGCTTCTGTAGCCAGATTGCCACTGATCAAGGCTTCTTGATCTAACTCGGCCTTTGTTCTAAGAAACAAAAAGGACATCACCAATTAAAGCACCGTGTGGCTTGGCCGGGTGCCAGAGATGACAGGCGATGCACCAGGTCACGAAGGATTCTTTACAACAGCCAACCGTGCACTCACACAAAGGCGCCGCCTCCACATACCCGAGGACTACAGGTGTTTCCTGAGATGCGTGTCTGGTTGGGAAGATGGTCTAGTGATCTTCCAAGTCATCCAGAGCCCCGTGGTTATTAATAATGATGGCAATTATAAAAACAACAAAATGGGTTCAGAACTTAATTATTGGTTACTGCTAACAATTAGGTGAGCCCATCAGAGAGCTGCTTACAGCCTCAGGGCCTCGCGTGAGCACTCTCTGGATCTGAATGGGTAGTTGTGGGATGCGGGGGTGGGGGTGGGGGGGTGAGGGGGGTGGAGGGTAGGGCCACAGCATGCTAGAGAGACAGGGTGTGACTTGAACTTGGGGAACACCGGCAAACAATGATGGAACTGGGGAAAGGGAGGGGCGACTCTTTACTACTATATATATATGTGTATATATATATATATATATATATACATATATATATATATATATATATATGCGCGCGCGCGTGTGTGTGTGTGTGTGTGTGTGTGTGTGTGTACATATATATATGAAAATATGCAAATTCTTTTTTTTAATTAATTTACTGGTATGTTTACATTTACAGCAACAGAGCTAGGCATAGTGGTATACACCGGTAGCCAAAAGTGGATCTCTATGAGTTTGAGGCCAGCCTGGTTTACATAGTGAGTTCTGGAGCCAGCCAAGAAAGACTACCTAAGGAAATCCGGTCTCAAAACAACAGCAGCAACCCCTAACCAAAAAATAGCCAACCAAGCACACTTTGACCAACACTGTGCAGTAGAAGTGTACTGGCAACCCCATGCATTGTTTTACATATTATGATAGCCACAAAACAAAAATGAAATCGATGGCATTAGCTTTCCTTTTCTTATTTTTTTTTTCCTTAGAAATGTCTCATTGTGGCTATCCTGGAACACCAGGCTCACCATGTAGACCAGGCTGGTCTGAAACTCACAGAGATCTCCCTGCCTCTGCCTCCTGGGTACCAGAATGAAGGGCATGTATACCAGCACTCCCAGCCAGTATTAATTTTTTACCATATTTTATTTAACCCAATATGCCAAAGATACCGTTAAAAAGTAACAGATATAAAAAAAAAATCAAGGCCGAAATGTGCAATCTTGCATGCAGTTTCATTTATTCTACGCTTCAATATGAAACAGCCACAGACTTCAGGCTTCAGAACTGCATGTGGTTAGTGGCTCCTGTAATGGACAGGACAGATAGTCCTAAGCTGCTGCTAGAATTGTGATAAAGTGCACGTAACCTAGAACTTGGCACCTTAGTCACTTTAATTGTACAGCTCAGCAGCATTAAGTAATTCATACTGTCATGCAGCATTGTCATCACTTCTGGGAGGTCTACCCATGTGGCTCAGACTCGTTCACACAGCCGGGTCACCTTAAAGTTTGGCTAAGCTAGCAGTTCTGAACCAACTGGCAGAGGGTAGGTACCCTTGGGTACTTGGACACACTGGCTTTGGTGGGGTACACCTTCAATCTCAGGGCTCAGGAGGCAGAGGCAGGCAGGCCTTGTGAGTTCAAATGCAGCCTCGTCTACATAGAGAGGCCCTGGAGGTGTGTGTGTGTGGGGTGGGGGGCCAGAGATGGGAAACAGGGGGAGCAACACAGACAGGACTTTGGAAGTTCCCGCAGGAGATTTGAATGTGTAGCCCAGGTTAAAAACTACTGCTCTAAGAGAAACAGAGTTAAAGTAATTAAAATTAAAATAAGCCTAAAGGGAAATGACAGAAGCTGTCTTCTAAAAATTATAACATTCCCAAATAGCTCTAACTTGCCCGGCGGCGTTAACTGCCACCCGGCTGCAGGAGTGAGGGGTCATCAGTCGCTTTGCTAATGAGCGGCCCACCGGGAGCCGGAGCTGCTGGGAACTGGCAGGACCTCCGTGGTCACAGTGCAGACTGCTGACGCCAGGAAGTGGGAAAGGCTTCCTAAGGCAACTCACACAGCCCAGCCAAACACGCCTTGCCACACGGTCCTTGTGCAGCAGATGACCTAAGACCCTCAGCGGTGCTGGGCCTCCGGCACACACCTTTTGGTGTTACACAATGTCTTTACCAGTTACCTCCCACACGGAATGAGCGCTTCAGGCAAGGAGAGAGGGAAAGAGAAAGCGGGGCCCAGTGCCTAGCCGTGCAACACTTCAAATCCACACTCCCTCCCTGAAATGGGGTGCCAAAATGTCCTGACAGAGAATCAGAGTTCTTAAACACCAGCTAGGAAGATCAGAGTGAGCCAGTCTTCTAAACAAAGGGGCATGATTAACAAGACCGACAGGGGTGGGGGTAGGGGTGAGGTGGGGGGTGGGCTCCCATGTGACCCCTGAGCAGACAGTGTGATTCTCTACTTAGCTCTGGCCCAGCCAGCTATGGGGGGGGGGTCTCCCTTCCAAGCCACAGAAGAGCACGTTCTTGCTTAGTGGGAAAGCCGTCACCATGTAATTGGTATCAGATACACCGACTGGCGCAAGGAGCATCCTTCATCGTTAAGAAGCTATGGGTTACCAGATTATTTGGCATGCTTTTCAAAAATAATTATTAAACTGTTTCTAGGAAAATATGTGATATTTTAGAGTACTTTTGACACACGCCCCCCCCCCCAAGAGTCCCATAGATTGACGAGGATGTGATACTCTACGGTAATGGTGAAGACATTAACATTTATTTACTGTTATTCAAGTCTTCTCATCCCTCCCCTTGATGAACACTTTAGACACAATGAAGATGCCCTATCTATGCTTTGTTGTATATGTGGGGGGTCTTAAACCACTCAGCGTTCTGCTCAGTGAATCTGGGATTCACAAGGCCACCTATGGCTTAGGGGGAAGAGAAGATGTACATTATTGATCCACACACATTTCGCTTTAGTGCTCATACGTCTAAGGTCTAAGTTGTTCTCTCCCTCCTCTTTTTCTCTCCCCTTTGATATACCATACACATATACACATGTGTTGGCTGGCTTCTGTCAACCTGACACAAACCTAGACATATCTGGGAAGAGGGAAATCTCAAACTTGAGGAATGGCCTCTATCCCCTTGCCTACAGGCAAGTCTATGGGGGCATGTTCTTGGTTAATGATTGACGTGGGGGGCCCCAGCTCACTGTGGGGGCTGCCACTCTTGGGCAGGTGGTCCTGAGTTATATAAGAAAACAGGCTAGCAGGCCACAGAGAACAAGCCAGTATGCAGTGTTTCTTCTATTCTCTGCTTTAGTCTCTTTCTCCAGGTACCTGCCCTGACTTCCTTCTGTGATGAACTGTCAGCATGAATTAAACCCTGTCTTCCTTAAGTTGCTTTTGGTCATAATGTTTTTATCAGAGCAATTGAAAGCAAACTAAGATAACACACACACACACACACACACACACACACACACACACGGTATATGTTACAATCCAAGCAAGATTATTTTTCACTTTCTTTTTGCAATTTTTTCTGATTATAATAGATAAGTGCAAATCCAATGTAGGAAACCCAAGAAGTGTTAAAGAGAAATTATCGATCACATTTTTAAAATCCAAGGATCATTATTATTATACCAATGTTTTGGTAATTTCTTTGTGGTCTTTTAAAATGCAGCTACTGTATGTAACTAGAGATTAAAGAGCATACTCTAAAACCAAGCATCTGCCATGTCCACTTAGTGATTCCATAACATTGTAATGACCTGGCACTTAGTTATGTACTTCCAAGTCAGATAAAACATATTCTTTTTTTTTTTTTTTTTTTTTTTGGTTTTTTGAGACAGGGTTTCTCTGTATAGCCCTGGCTGTCCTGGAACTCACTCTGTAGACCAGGCTGGCCTCGAACTCAGAGATCCGCCTGCCTCTGCCTCCCAAGTTCTGGGATTACAGGCATGCACCACCACACCTGGCTCAAAACATATTCTAAAATCAAACCTATTTTGATGTTTTCAAACAATAAAATGTAAAGCCACTATAAATATCTCAGAGTATCCACCTTTGCACCCATTTTCATTATGGAAATATAGATGCGGGGTTGCAAGGCTGGACACCAGGTCCTGCTTTCTCTATTCCTCTGTTCCTCACCAGTTGCTTTCATTCACCGGGGCTGCGGAAACTAGGTTTCTTTGAACAGTGTTTGCATGTTTAGGAGCTGAAGCCACAGCTTCTTATACCGCTGAGCATCCTGGGCAGCTGGAGCCGTATTTACACAGACAGCATGCTCCCTTTCCTTACTACCCTCGGGAGGAGGATGCAGTTGTCCCAGTAACACAAGTAGCCTGGGAACGAGAGCCGAGACCGTCAGTGTGCCCGGTGTGAGCGGGCGGCAGGGCGACTCACTTGTCCAGCTTCTCGTTAGCCTGCCGCCACTGTGTCTGCTCTTTCCTCCACCTCAGATTTTCACTCAGGCCTGGAAACCGGTCAGTCCCTGGGAGTTAAAGAGACACGCGACAGGAATTTGATTAGCATGAAACCCTTTACGATAACCAAAAGTCCAGTGCTCAGCGGAGCTGAGAAGCATCAGCAGAGTCTCCTGGTCATCAGAGTCTGTGCTGCTCTGAGGAGACAGAGCCGCCACGCCTAGGTCTGTGGCGATGGTCTGCCTTCCACAGTTCTCCTGGGCAGGGAGGCTCCCTGACTTGCTGGAAGGAAGGGCGGGGTGTCCGGTGAAGGTGCTGAGAGCCCTCCAGAGCCCACGCCCTCCTGTCACTGTTTTCGGGGAGTATTAATCACATTAATCATATCAAAGTGATGACTGCAGGTGTTTGGGTCACAGGGGCCCTAGGACAATGGAATACTGGCCCTCTTTTTGGGAGACTTCTCTATGCAGTATCGTCTTGAATGACTCAGGGATATGATCTTGGGCTGAAGAGCCCTCCAGTTTGTTGATCACGTCCCCTAGAGGGGCTTTAAAACTAGGGAGACAGTGTTTCCTCCCTAAAACACAGCATTTGGGGGACACTTTCAGGGTGACGCTTTCCCTCAGAGGTGGAGAACAAACATTCTACAAGACAAGCGCAGGATCCCAGGACCTGCTGTCCCAGGGAGTGTCGTGCAAGGGTGAAGAGCTGCGTGGCAGATGGGAGGACTATGGCACACCTGGAATGCGGCGACGCATCATCTCCCCACGGGCCCCTTCCCCACGGAGCAGGGCCTCTTCCAGCTTGGCCTTGACATCCCTTGACTTCTGCAGGACCTGGTTACTGACTTTGTCAGAACTCTGCTTTCCCTGGAAGGACAGAGGTAGGAACATGTTTGGCTTAGTGGGATCTCTGTAGAGGGAGAGATTTGTCCAAAGAGAACACATCAGAGTCACGGCGGGGTGTTTAGATATATACGCCACTTTTCTGGGGGCTCCCATGGATAAACCTTTATTGGCAGACACAGTCCACTGCAATAGGCAGACATTCTTTCCACGCAGAACGTCACATCTGCAGATGCAGACAGGCTGTGGGTCGTAAGACAGAACAGGAAGGATGCTCCATGCGGCCATTGCCCACAGGGAAGAGTAAGAGGACAGGAGTGACACAGCTAAGACGCCCCACACTTGCCTTGTATTCGAAACAGGAGACACAGATGAACAGCAGGTCCAGAATCCTGTTGAGCTGCATGGAAGGCAGGTCAGCGATCCACTTCCTGATGAGGCTCTGATCAGCATTTTTCATGATCCACAGGAAGCAAATCATGAGGTGGCGGGTGGTGTCTGCACTCAGCATGTTGTACTGCTTATAGGGCTGGAGGGGGGGTGGAGGGTGGGAGGAGGGGGAAGAAGTCAGGCATCAGGAAAACTTACAAGTCTAAGATATGAAAACCTCTCAGAACCCGGTACCTACTTCCAGCACAAGGCTGGGCACCTGCCTTCAGCAGCCCTGTCTTCCAGAGGCCAGGGCATGCGTGCTTGGTGCAGGGCTGCTCAGTAGAGACACACTTGGCAGAGTTTGAGTTAAGCTAGGAACCACTGAACTGAGCACTGTCTGGTGCCCCGCCCTGGACCTTGATGGCTCTCTCCAATATCAATGATGCAAAGGGGCTTTCTTGCTGCTAAGATCTCCAAGGACTTCTTCAAGATGGCTAGTAGAGGACTGGACTGAGGGAAGAGAAGTAGACTGACCAGGTCTCATAAAACAATCCAACAGTTCGCAGTTGGGTTTCACATCAAGATCATGAGCTGGTTAGCCCATGCGTTGCTATTTTGTTTCTAACCCAATTCCCCGGTAAAAGAAAGCTCAACTCAACAGTTAACAAAACAAGCTACAAGTCTAGATTGGGCAACCTCCCACCACACTACTCTGTTTCCATCTATATTATCCCATATATTTCTCCATTATATTATCCCATCTATATTTCTCCAGGCCCCCAGCTTCTCTCCCTGCTGCCTCTCCAGTTTTCTTTTCCGTTGCTCCTCCCCTTCCTGTTTTTTACCCCGTAGCTCCTCCCCTAGATCCTCAGCTCCTCCCACTTCCTCCTGCCCAATCATTGGCTCAAGCCTTTATTTAACAAGTTAAGGTGGGGAGAAGGTTCACAAGGCAACTCCTCATCTGCAGCCCCTCTGAGGAGTGGAATTAGCATCAAAATACAAGCCCAGGGCTATCCACAACACCCATGGGTCAGGTTAGCACATGGGTCAAGTCTGTATGTTTGCAAAGCCATCTGCAATGAGACCGACACTAAGATTCACTTGAGTGTGGGTGGGTCCTCAGGTCAAGTACTCTAATAGCCTTGGGGAATGTTCACTACTGAGTGCTACTCCGGACAGATAACGAAGTGCAACTGACCCCTCCGCTTCATGTGGCGCGCCTAAGGCGGGCTGTGGCAGTAACATTGCAATGAGGAATTTGTGAGCTGTGTGAAGAAAATCTTAGTATTGGATATAAGTGACAGATGACAAACTTGCTTCCACTTATGTCATTCTGAGTATGACTCTAAAAAGGGACAGTCCTCCTCTAGAATTTCACAGGGAACACATTCTAGTAGGTGAACTTCGAATTCTATACTCCTTACAGGCAATTAATATAATTATATAATATAAAGGCAGACACTGCTCTGAGCATGTAACTTTGGTAAGGCGGATCCTTCAAAGGTAGAGTGTGACCTAAGGCACTGTGTCGTGAGTAAGATTAGTGTTGCCAGGGCTCACGTGTCCTGTTTCCCTGCTCCCCAACCCTCCTGGGCAAGCGTGAAAGGGGCGGAGACTGCTAAGTGCTAGAAAAGCCAGCTAGTAAAGAATAATTGTGTCAAGACCCTGCCTTCTCGGAAGTAAACCAAAGCAAGTCTGCTGCCGAGTCAGACATGATGCTGAGATGAAAAATGAAATTGACTGCCTAGCAGTTGCGAACGCCTGGTCACTTCAGACTCATCCCCAGGATCACGGAATAAATCCCATCAGGTCAATTAAGAACGAAACAATAACGATGCTGAGCTGATGATGAACTATGGCTTTGACAAGAAACAGCGCATCAGCAAGCAGGTGATTCCCACCTCGAGTGCAGCAGCGGGCACATGCCACAAAGATCCCCTCTGTCAGGGGACAAATCCCAGACTCCCCGGGGGCCTAGGAAGGCTGGTTTCTGTTTTGGAAGCCTCTGGCCCCTTCAGCCATTTATTGGAGGCAAACAGTAAGACTAATAAACACATGGAGTGAGCCCCGCCCACACTCAATGCAAGGACGGACGCCTCGGTTTGATCTTCTCGACAAGGATTTCAGACTCCCCGATTCTCATCTTTGATAGCTCTCTAAGCTTGGCACACCGGGACTGGCTAACCCTGTCACGTGCATCTCTTGCTGTTCCCGTAGCTATCTTATCTGATCTGACGCGTCACTGATTCCTGTATCTCGGCGGCGGTGGCGGAAAGCATGTCTGTTCTAAGCTGGCTTCTATCAGAAGTCGGGAGGAGGTGACACCAAGAAAATACACTCAAGAAACGGACAAGCCTACCAAGGAAGACAGCATCGCTCCGCTGGTCTTCAAATTAAAGTGATTCCCTGCTATGGCCAGGGCCACATTCTGGTTGATTCCATTGGCCACGTCTTGTTCTTCGTATGAGCCGCTGGCACGGCTTCTTCCACTTCGAGCATCTGCAAATAAACATGGCCATGGGTGCTGTCAAGCCAAAGACCGCATTCTCTGTCTTCATCCCCACAAGCAGCAGATACATCTTACTCACTAAAGTCAGCGTGCAATTCAAAACCGGATATATATCTACATGAATTATTCATATATAGAAAAAGCAGACAGTCTTAAAGCAAAGAAAATGTTGAGCGTAAGCTTAGGCTATGAATTAATTTTTCAGATGGTAAAAAAAAAAATAAAAGCTTTTAAGGGTTTGTAATACTTTTTTCTGGGTTATGATACTCTACTTTAAATAATGATTCAATGAACTATAACTACAGAATAAGTACCCTGTAGAAATAATATGTCATTATAGTAAATCCTATACTAAGTTATTACGTTTCAAAAGTCTAAGAAAATGCTAATTTATTATTATTATAGACATATCTGTTTTTACTGAAAAGCTGAACTCATCAAAGTTCACTTATGGTAATCGGTGGGACTGAGGTTTGAATTTTAGATATATCTTTAACATCTTTTTTATTTTTTATCTTTATTTTATTTATCTTATTTTTTAAAAAATAATTTATGTGTTTTGCTACATGTATGTATGTATGTATGTATGTATGAACGCCACTTTCATGCTTGATGCTCTAAGAGGCTAGAATCGGGCACTGGATCCCCTGGGACTAGAGTTCCAGGCCTATGAGCTGCCTGCCACACGGGTGCTGGGAATTGATCCTGGGTCCTCTGGAAGAGCAGCCAGTTCTTTTAAACATGGAACTGTCTCTCCAATCTCTCCAGCCCCATGAGAAGTATCTTTAAAAAGAAAAATAAGACTTTTAAAAACTTTACCTGTAGGTATTGGTGCCTGCATATATCTGCATGTATGCATGTGTACTTTGTGTATTTGGGGAGGTCAGGAGAGGGCATCAGATCCTCTGGAACTGGAGTTACAGGCAGCGGTGAGGTGCAGGGCACCAAACCCAGATCCTTTGCAAGAGCAGCAAGTACACTTAAGGTCTGCATCATCTGTCCAGACCCTGAGTTGTCTTTTTAAATACTTATTATTACTCTATGTGTAAGAGTGTTTGCCCGGCATGCATGTATGTTCACTGCAGAGGACATAAGAGGGTGTCAGATCTTGTGAAACTTGATTTATAGACAGTTGTAGGCTACCTGGTGGGGGCAGGGAACAGAATCTGGGTCCTTGGCAAGAGAAACAAGTGCTCTTAACCACTGAACTTTCTCCTTGCTGTTTTGCAGGTGGGATTTTTGTTTTTGTTGTTCTTAATAAAGAAGAGAAATAACTACTTCCATAGCAGTGTTTGCTTTTCACTCTACGATGTGTATGAGTTAGAGGCTCTAGGCGATTGGTCTCTGGGATTGTGTATCTGTTTGTATATGAAGGATGTGAGACTATGTTTGTGTGTGCATTTGGAGGGAAGGAGAGGACTTTGGGTTTTGTTCCTCAGGCACCGCCACCTTTGTTTTTCCTTCTGGCTGACTGGACGGTGTCCAGGGATCTTCCTGTCTCACCTTCCCAGTGCTGGGATCACAAGTGCATATCACCATGTCAGAGATTTATGCAAGTTCTGGGAATCGAATGCAGATTCCCATGGGTGGCAAGCTCTTTACTAAGCTAGCTCCTTAACCCCAGTCTTATTATTTTATGAACTAAATAACTGTTATTGTTATGATTTTACAAATGATTTAGTCAAGCATGCCACTGCACTTGGGAGGAAGTGGCTCATGGTTCAGATGGCTCTCTAACTCACTGGCTCATGGTTCAGATGGTTCTCTAAGATTTAGTGGTTCATGGTTCAGATGGTACTCTAAGACTCAGTGGTTCATGCTTCAGATGGTTCTCTAAGACTGAACGGTTCATGGATCAGATGGTTCTCTAACTCACTGGCTCATGGTTCAGATGGCTCTCTAACTCACTGGCTCATGGTTCAGATGGTTCTCTAAGATTTAGTGGTTCATGGTTCAGATGGTGCTCTTAACCACTGAACTTTCTCCTTGCTGTTTTGCAGGAGGGATTTTTGTTTTTGTTGTTCTTAATAAAGAAGAGAAATAACTACTTACATAGCAGTTCTCTAAGATTTAGTGGCTCATGGTTCAGATGGTTCTGTAAGACTCAGTGGTTCATGGTTCAGATGGGTCTCTAAGACTCAACGGTTCATGCTTCAGATGGTTCTTGAAGACTCAACGGTTCATGGATCAGATGGTTCTCTGACTCACTGGCTCATGGTTCAAATGGTTCTCTGAGACTCAGTGGCTCATGGTTCAGATGGTTCTCTAAGACTAAGTGGCTCAAGGTTCAGATAGTTCTCTAACTCACTGGTTCATGGTTCAGATAGTTCTCTAACTCACTGGCTCATGGTTCAGATAGTTCTCTGAGACTCAGTGGCTCATGGTTCAGATAGTTCTCTAACTCACTGGCTCAAGGTTCAGATGGTTCTCTGAGACTCAGTGGTTACTGCCTTGTAAGGTTGGCTTGGGCTCAGGCAGGCACTCTCCAGACTCTGGCTTATTTACCAGCAAACCCCAGCATGGTAACCTCTACAGTCTCACAGAGCAAGGACTTCTGGGAAGTGACCAGAATGCTGGACTCCCACCTATATTCTCTGGCTCACACTATAAGAGGAACAGAAATTCAAGACATGGGATTTTTTTTAAATTCATGATTTTTTTTAATAGTTGAACAATTGACCTCTTGTTGCCAAAAGCAAATAATTTTCTGCTGCAACATAATTTCCTAATATGGGTTTCCTTGGACTGTGTGTCTGTTGATTGGTATAGAGCAAAAAGTTGTTTGATTTCAATTACTCCCTTGTAAGCCTCACAGAAGAGAATGAACAGGTCTATTTGAAGGCAACAGAGCAGCAATCCCAAACGAGAGTAGATAGCTCTGTTATAGTTCATCCTTTTGGTGCAGTTAAGGACCATCATAAACTAGCAGATCAGTGAATGATCAACAAATAGTTTCTGACCAAAAAAACCAATATAATTATATGTCTTAAAAAAACTGTCTGGGTCAAAAAAAGCTTTAGAACCCCACTGGTGAGAGCCCTTGCTCCTTGAGTGGGAGGCATCTGGCAGGGGCCTCGCTGGCCTAAGGCAGGAAACAGATGCCTACCTGTAAAGTCACAGAGCTGTGGCAGGGCGTCCAGAATGATGCCAACCAACGGCAGGTAGAGGGCGGCGACTTTGACTTTGACTTCTGGTTTGAGACACCGCGGATCCAGGTCGTGGGAGCTCAGAAGGCTGTGGATGGCACTCACGGCTTTTCTCTGTACTCTGCTAATTCTGTTGACATCACAGACAGAAGGCGGGCTATGGTGAGGGAGACCCTGTGCTCTTAAACCAGGGTGTCCAAAAGGATCCCGGGCAATGCAGTGATGATGTGAAGAGCAAGCAGAAACAGAGGACAGGCATCCAGTGTGACAACCCTGGTCCACACTTCAGCTTGCTGCTTCCAAGTTCACCCTACTGGGTACACACTTCTTTCCTTTTGGATACCGAGTAATGCTCCATTATGCACAGAAAATAATTTCATTTATCCATTCACCAATTGATGAATGCTTGTGTTGTTTCTATTTTAGAACTGTCACAAATGATGAATGCTTCTGGGCTTTGTGTGGTGTAAGTATGTATCTCTTGGGCATATACCTTAGTCAAACTACTGGAACTCTGTAGTTTTACCTTGAAAGAACCATGTTGACTCTCCTACCAGCTGTGTCTGAGTGCTACATTATGTCTTTTCTTTCTTTCTTTCTTTTTTTTTTTTTTTTGCAACCATCTTTTTTCCTTTTTTTTTTTTTTTTTTTTTTTTTTTTTTTTTTTTTATGCTGGGAATTGGACCCAGGTCTCAGCATATGCTAGGGAAGTGGTCTACCACGTAGCCACACCTCTACCTGTCTGTATTTTTATCGCAACTCTCCTAGTAGGCAGAATGTGGTATTTGATCATTGTTTTAAGGAAGCATTGCCTGACTGTTAGTGATTCTGGACATCTTTTCATGTGCTTATGACCACACTTTCTTTGGAAAATGTCTATTTCAACCTTTCGCTCTTCAAAAAAAAATTAAGAAGCACATGCCTTTAATTTCAGTACTCAGGCGGCAGACACAGGCAGATCTCTGTAAGTTTAAGGCCAGCCTAGTTTACATGGTAAAGCCCAGAACAGCTAAAGCTATATAGTAAGATCCCAGTGACAATTTTATAAGGATCAAAACCAGATGCTAGGGATGTCTCCAACTGGAAAATAGAAAATTAAAAATTACTGCTAATGTGACTACACAAAATACTTTTAGAAATTACTTAAACCCATGCTGTTTGTTAAAAACAATTTAAGAAAACCAAAATGGGGGTTGCTTATATTGGAAGGCAAATTCTTATGTGTTCAAAATTTCTTCTTTCAGAACCTTATCAGCATATAGCCTAGGGCACTTTCTGTTGTGGAGAAACTATGTTAGTTAGAGGACAGAAAATTCTAAGGACATTGGAATTTAGTTAGAGCAGAGAGAAGATGATGGAATATAAGCCATGAGCCAGCAAGTAAGGCTGGGCCCCGCCATACACCCAGGTGCTCAGGTATGAACGCGGGGAGATTCCCAAGACCCATGCCTCTGGCATCTGTCTTTGCCTGGGAAGGCTTGACCATGAGAAGTGTAGTCTAGACACAGGATAGCTGCCTTCTTAACTGTCTCTTCCTTTGCCAGCCTTGGACAGTGGCGTTCTGGTATTTCCTCTCTGTGTGCTTGCTTTGTCAGAGGGGACCTTGTTAGGGCTGATGGTATAGCTTAGTGGAGGAGTTCATGCTTAGCATGTACAAAGCCCTGGGTTCCGCCTCAGTAGTCTCCCCTGAAAAATGGGTTTACTCCTAGCAAACTCACTCAGCAAAGCATTCTCTGCAAATTCCGATCAAACAAGGGACTTTAAAACGTCATTTTGAGGCAGGTATGGTGGTGGTGCACACCTTTAATCCCAGCACTTGGGATGCAGAAACAGGTGGCTTTCTGAGTTTGAGGCAAGCCTGGTCTACAAAGTGAGTTCTAGGATAGCCAGGACTACACAGAGAAACTCTGTCACAAAGATAAAAAACAAACAATAGAAATTTGGGGCTGAGATGTGCCTCATTGGTACAGTATTGGCCTGTGGTGTGCGAGGCCAATTCTCTCAGTTCCATTGCCAGTGCTGTAAAATCAAGCCCATTTCATGAATCTTCTAATCCCCTTGCCTCTCTACACGCCATGGGTACCATTTTCTCAAGACAGGAGCGCATCTTCTTGGAACTGGTCAGTGGTAAAGTTCTGAGGTCTGGCTGTATATGTAAGAAGTTGAACTGGAAACTTTGTTAACATTTTCCCTTCAGGCTCCATTCTGGGCGTCAGGTACTCACCCATCCCCTTCGGCGTCCAGGGCGACCGCCAGCTCCGTGAACAGGAGCCCAGTGAGAAAGTGCTGCTGGCGATACTCCGGGGTCAGATCGAACATGCTGGCAATCTTTTGGTCCTGGAAACTGGAGCAGGAGCTCGAGTTCTACAGAAACACAAACGACAGCTTTATGAGTATTAAGAGCTGGAATTAAAACAGTGCTGGCTTGCATTTACGGAGCTCTGGCCAGGCAGCACATGCACGGACTGGACAACATGAATGTGAAGACGAAGCACTCGGGGTCTGTTGAGAAACTAGGCTAGAGGTCAAGCTACGTGGCAGAACATGGACCTAATGTCACTAGGTCCCCAGAACAGCAAAATGGGAAAGACAGAAAAAAAAAAAAAAAACCTAGTTAATCCCTTCCTTGCCTGTCCAATATCAAAAGTTGCAGATGAATGGCCCAGGATACATGTAGACTGAGAAATAAGAACTGTACTCAACCCTGCAGTGTGGTCTGTTTTGCCAGAACCCTTTCTGAAGGTCGCCCAAGCACAGTGTCTGGATGTTGCTGGCCTGAAATCAGAAGCGGCCACTCCTGCCCTGTGTTCTTACTCCAGGAGCATGTTGCCCTTCACTAGAACAGCAGAAGTAAGTGTCCCTGCAAGTTCTGGCGCTTTGCTGAGTAGGGGGGGCCCTGGGTCTGTCAACTCCTTGAGGCAGCCAGAAGAGGAGCATGGGGAGAGACCCAGGGCAAGGTCAGCATGGGGGAAGTTATAGGATTCAGCCCACAGAACGGACTACAGCAGACAATAGTAAATACATTTGGAATTGATCCCTGTAAGTCATGTGTGTCCCAGATCACATTATAATGGTCATGGGGCTAACTTCAGGTATATCATCTGGCACAAATAGCTAAGTGGACGATGATGACGACGACTACTACTACTTCTCCTTCTCTTCTTTCTCTTCCTTCTTCCTTTTCTTCTCCTTTTACTTCTCTATTATTATTGTTATTGTTATTGTTATTGTTATTATTATAAATGAGGTTTCACTATAATTCCCAGGCTGATCTTGGACTAACTTCTGGGCCCAAAGGATCCTTCTCCCATCCTTAGTCCTGGAATGTCAGGTGCTTATCACTGCACTTCACATTAACAACAACAAAAAGATCAGATAAGCCTTTCCCTTTGTACTAGTACCAAGGATATACAGCAGAATCATCAAATCGAATCTAATCTAATACCATCCTGAGAGCTCTTGCCTACTGCATGTGCTTTGTTCCCCACATCCGGATTGGGGCTGGTAAATAACATTTCCCTATGGGCTTTGTAGAGGACACTAATTCCTTGAGAAACCTCTGGCACCGAGGCAGTTAGGACATTTCCACGGTCAGACCTTGGTGGGGTCATTACTTCTCATGCCCCTCTCCTTCCCCCACTTCTTCCTTTGTAAGCTGTTTGACAAAGAAACTAGGCTAGCACAGCGATTCCAAATCTCGCTGGATTTTGGAACCCTGTATCTGCAAATATATCAAACCTGTATTTACATACTACAGTGTATAATAATCCGTTAATGTGGACAAAGGAAGACTTGAGACTTACCTGGGTTTCTTTGTGAGGCTTATAGCTTTCTTCCTACACTGTTAGCCTCATTAGGGGCCCTTGGGCCAAATTCCTTGATTTGTAAATGACCAACTCAGACGCTGCAGCTTCAGGGAACCCTAGAGCCCATTTCCGGATCAACTGATCTGTTTCGAATCGCGTGATTTTCCTCTAATCAGTAAGAACAACATTTGTGGGCGACGCACGATTGAACTAAGCTAACGAAGGAAGCAGCCGGCCCCTCCCTGTAGTCAGCAGGCTACCTGGGAGGAGATGGAGGGGCAGGGAGAGGCTGGCGCCGTGTCCGTGTTCATGAACAGGAGGTTCAGGTTGAGGTAGTGCTCGTGGCTGCAGAGGATCCTCAGGAACTCCAGGCGCATGGAAATGAGCGTCGGAAGGGTGTTCAGCTTGGCCGATAGCTGAAAGCAAAGAGGCAGAGTGTTTAGTGTGGGGTAACTGGAGCTGAGTTTAACAGACGCCAGCACAGTCTTCCTCTGCACAGTTAGACATCAACTGGAGCGAAGGTTAACCCGGGAGAGAGCCACAGACGCCGGTCCGGGAGCTCCAGCCGACTGTTACTACTGTTCTTAACAGTAGTAGGCCCCAAATGGGAACTCCTGCTGCAACCTTCTGGTGTCTAATCAACGCTGCAGCAAACCCGTGTAGAAAACCAGCTTGAGATACGGCGTCGGCATAGCACAACTGAACACACAGCAAATTCAACCGTGTCTAAGAAAGAGGCTAAGCTACAAACTGCCACCAAGAAGTGACAAAGGGACAGTGGAAGGCAGCCTTGCGCATGGCAGGAGGCCGTGTGCTGTGTGCGGCCTTACTTCTGTTCTGGGAGAAAAGTGGCCCCGCCCCGCACAGCTACCCATGCCCTGCTGCTCTGGGATCACCTCCCCCCATGTCCATGCTCTGAAAAACAGATGGACTAGTATGTGACGGGCACATAGAGCTCAGAGCCCAGCAGTTCTGGAGCACTTTCTGGGATTCACTCTGATGGGATCTGCCACAGGGCAGGCAGGTGGAGGTGGAGGATGGGAACGCCTCCTCAGGAGTCTCTTCTTACCCAGGACATCCTTTGGAAAACTCAGGGCTTGATTTGGCTTGGAATGGGTTGTTATAGAAATGATTTTTTAAATTTATTTTATACAGGTGAGCACACCATCCATGTCTTCGGACACACCAGAAGAGGGCATCAGATCCCATTAGGGAGGGTTGTGAGCCACCATGTGGTTCTTGGGAATTGAACTCAGGACCTCTGGATGAGCAGTCAGTGCTCTTAACCGCTGAGCCATCTCTCCAGCCCAAGGGGTGTTATATAAACAAGCCAGGGACCATCTCTAGGTGTTGGCTCTAAATGTGTGCTTTCTCACTACTGACGTGCCTACCACACCAGCATACACCAAAATTGAAATTTTACACATTCAATTATTTGAAAATCAGTATCCCAAAAGATTTTTGAGCACTTATGGGGGTTTCCAATACTTAAGAAGTAATTCCCTCTGATGGTTTGAGAAAGTATGAGAAACAGAACAAAGTAATGCCAAGCTTGGTAATTTCGGATTCCCTTTTTGGAAGTGTGTTGACAGATATGTGCTATATTTGTGTTTTGGACATGGTAGCACATGAAACACAACACATTTAATGTTAACTCTGATCTCCCAAGCCCCGAGTGGATGTAGACAGCAAGTATTTCCTATTTTCTTGAAAGAATTTTCAATGCATCAATGCTTATGATATATACTAATATTTCTTACCAAAATCTCCATAGATGACATTAAAATTAGTTATCTTTTCTTGATTATTCCAAAAATTTTCAGTTTGGATTAATCTTCAAATTTTTAGGGCATGGACGTTTATGAATAGACTCTCTAAGAAAGCTTCTAAACAGATAATTTTGTTAAATTAGGACAGAAATGTTAGCTTCAGATATTTGAAAAAAATACTCTAAGTGAATGCGGACAAAGTATTGTGGGTCAAATAATTTAATATAAATATTAATAATAGATCTGTCCACTTTAAAACTATTTTTACCAGCTAAAAATGGTCTCAGATCTATTTTATCAGCAACGAACAATAGATACCTCTATATGTGAATTTATTACTGTGGGTGTTAAGCCTTATTTGAATATAGGCTAACTCATTCCATAATTCCTGTGGAAGTAGGTCTCCCCAACCCCATTTTTTTTATTGGATATTTTCTTTATTTACATTTCAAATGTTATCCCCTTTCCCGACTTTTCCTTGATCCTGGAAACCCCCTATTCTATTCTCCCTCCTCCTGCTTCTATGAAGGTGTTCCTCCACCCACCCACCCATTCCTGCCTCCCCGCCTTCAATTCCCCTACACTGGGGCATTGAGCCTTTTCAGGACCAAGGACCTCTCTTCCCATTGATGCCTGACAAGGCCATCCTCTGCTACATATGTAGCTGGAGCCATGTTTGGAAGTAATTTTTGAAAGCATTAAACCTTTTTATTTTGTAATTATAAAATAATGCATTTGTGTATTGGAAGAAAACGTACAGAAAATTTTCAAACTATTTTAACTCTGAAGAAGAAATCTCCAAATTAAGAAATTATTAATATAGCTCTAAAATAAGCCTTACAATCACAAATGCACATGAGCTGTTTGATATATAATTTAATACATAAAAGCATTGTAGCTAAATTATTTAATAATATTGCTAGAATGCTATCTCTCTAGTTTCATATAATACTCTGAACAATTGTTAGTTAAGAAGAAATCATTTGATAAGGATTTTCTGCCTTTTTAAAGACAAGGTTTCACTATGTAGCCTTGGCTGGCCAGAAACTCCATATAGACCTGTCTGTCCTTGAACTCACAGAGATCTGAATACTTCTACCTCAGTGAGTGCTGGGATTAAAGTTAGCCACTTTATAGTTTTAATCAGAATTTATGGCCAACTAATTAACAAATATAAGTACCAACAGTATCTGCTAAGTGCTCGCTGTGCACTAGTTCTGTGCAGTAGTTGTCTCAAGCGAGAATGTGACAGACCTCTGTGCGGCTGCATCTCATGTCTCCTATGTGACCTTGAGCAACGGCACTGGTGTGCAAAGTCAAGGGTCTTCTGGATTTCCTTTTAAAGAGGAGCTCAGCGGGTTGTGGAGACGGCTCAGCTGTTAAAGGCTAGACTCACAACCAAAATGTCAAGAGCAGCTCAAACCCAAGCAGATTTCCAGCCTTTAGTCCCTACTTTGCAGAGCTCATGAGCCCTTGATGCACCCAGATTCCTACTGTGCTGCAGAGAAACCTCACGGGTTACCCACTAAACACACAGACACAGACAGACAGACAGACACACAGACACAGACACACACACACACAGACATACACACAGACACCGACACAGATACACACAGACACCCACGAGAACGCCTGAGCTTTGGCCACTCCTGGTTCCTTGGATGGTGGCTCCTTGCTGGAAGCTTCTGGATGGTTGCACTGGGAAGGGCTTTTTTTCTCTCATGAAGCCCAGTGAAGCTCCCATGTGTTCTGGTTGCCTCTTTCTCCTTGATAATGTACCATACCCCTCAAAGCTCCACCGAGGAGAACCCTTGCATTTTGCAAACAAGGAAACTGAGAGGCACAGAAATGGAAGCATTTAAAGCCATCACATTACTAACAATTCTGAGTCTCAGTGATGATGGTGGCGATGGCGGCCTGGGAGAGGGAATGGTGGTTGTTGTGGCTGTGGTGGAGAGAAGAAATATGGAAGAGGTTGTACTGGCTGGTTTTGTGTGTCAACTTGACACAGGCTGGAGTTATCTGACAGAGAAAGGAGCTTCATTTGGGGGAAGTGCCTCCATGAGATCCAGCTGTGGGGCATTTTTCTCAATTAGTGATCAAGGGGGGAGGACTCATTGTGGGTGGTACCATCCCTGGGTTGGCAGTCCTGGGTTCTATAAGAGAGCAGGCTGAGCAAGCCAGGGGAAGCAAGCCAGTAAGAAACATCCCTCCATGGCCTCTGCATCAGCTCCTGCTTCTGACCTGCTTGAGTTCCAGTCCCGGCTTCCTTTGGTGATGAACAGCAATGTGGAAGTGTAAGCTGAATAAACCCTTTCCTCCCCATCTTGCTTCTTGGTCATGATGTTTGTGCAGGAATACAAACCCTCACTAAGACAGACCAACAATAAGTGGTGCTTATATTCTTATTGCTAGGACATTCTAATAGGGAACAGTCAAGAAAGAACTATGTTCGAAACTTTGGGGGAGGATACTGGGCAAGAAGGTGCACATGCCTTTAATCTCGTCACTTGGGAGATCGCGTGGGCTGATCTCTGAGTGCCTGGTTTACATAGTTCTAGGACAGCTAGAGTTATATAGTGAGACTCTGTCTCAAAACAACAACAACAACAACAACAACTACAACTACTACAACAACAACAAACCTCTAGAAAAGAGTTATCACTTGTGCCACATTAAAAAACAAAAAACAAAACAAAACAAAAAACCAAAAAACATGTGCTTCAAGCTCCTGGAAATTCAATCTGAGTTCATCAGGTATTTAAGATTAGAACCTCACACCACAATTTAATTAATAATTCTAATGACTGAAAAGAAACCTTGTATTTTGGTTTCTCCCCTTCTCCGTGTGTGTGTGTGTGTGTGTGTGTGTGTGTGTGTGTGTGATCTGAAGGTCAGAAGAATGTCAAGTGCTTTCTTTCTGGCTTTCCAGCAAGTCCTTGGGATCTGCCTTAGCTCCACTTCCAACGCCTGTCTCCAGAAACACTGGCATGCGAGGCTCACGTCACCAGCTCTTAGGTGGGCGCCGCAGCTCCAAACCCAGGTCCTCATGCTAGCACATGAAGCCGTCATCGTCCCAGTCTCAAACCCTGGATGCCCTGATCGAAGATTAAAGGCACAGTCCTGTGACTTCTCTTAGAGGTCAGCAGGAGGAAATCAGGCCTCCAGGAACATCCAGTTTCCCCAGCCTGACTTGTTGCCTGCTTTGAGGCGTGCTCCAGGGGTCCAGGGGGATCGATCCAGTGTGGCTGCAGAACCATGCTGTACAGACGGTGAAAGTCAAGACGTGTGGGGACCACACTCTGTCACGGAGGCGGGAAGGGCGGAAGCCGCGGCCCCGGGGCGCTCACCTGGCTGCAGTAATGCTTGATGAGGTTGAACACGAAGCCTCTGTCCATGAGTGAGAGGAGGTCGTACAGGAAGAAGGCCAGGCTGATGTTGATCTTCTCCGCCTGCTCACTTTCCTGTAAGACCAGCAGAGGCCCACGTCATACCGGTTAGCCTGGGACTACCAGGTCCCCAGAGTGAGCACCGGGAGAGGGAGAGACTTGTATTGGCTCACCATCCTTCTGGGTGAAGTTTAATTCTAGATGTACTTTTTCCATCGGTCTTGTTTTATATATGCAAAACTAGAGGTGTATTATCAACCCCATTCCACATATACAATTTGGGGCTCTGAATTTTCACAGTTTAAATTCTTACGTACTTAATAAAAATAATTTAAAATGCTTTTAGCTTAAAAAAATTTTACTATCTAGCTCAGGCTGGCTTTGGATTTCTGACCCTCTTACCTCAGCCTCCAGAATTCTGAGAGTATAAACATGTGCTACCATACCTGGCTGACCTTTTTCAATTTTCAATTTTGTCTTTGTTTTGTTTTTGAGACAGGATTTGTCTTGTGTAGCTTTCCTGGAACTCACTCTGGAGACCAGGCTGGCCTTGAACTCTGAGATCTGCCTGCCTCTGCCTTCTGAGGGCTGGGATTTAAGGCGTGCAATACCAATACCTAGCTTCTGGCTAATTTTTTTTTTTTTTTTTGGTTGGGAGGGAGTGTGCAAACTAACTTGAAAAGCACTCACTATCTTCAAAGAGATAGATTCAAAACATATTGTAGATTTATTTATTTTATGTGCATTTTTAAGCCATGGCATGTTTTTTTTTGAGGGACCAAACCTGGTCTTCTCTTTAGGAGTAGCTTAGCTAGTGCTCATAACTGCTGAGCCACTCCTCCAGTCCCAGGAGATGGCTTCTTAATTTGTAAGGATTATTAAATAAAATCCAGTCAGGATAAAAAGGCTGAGGAATTTTTTTCTATTCCAATTAGGCAGAGTTCTCAGTCTGAAAGATGTCAGAGTCACACATGGGAGGATGAATTTTTTTCAAAAATTGAAGCCAGGCTAATTTTTGGCTTTTGTATGGTTTTTCTGTTTTATTTTTCTTATTATTTCACAGTGCTCTTATTTATGAGAAGATTTTACATAGTGAGTTCCAGGACAGTCAGAGCTACATAGCAATACCCCGTCTCAAAACAAACAAACAAACAAATAAATAAATAAAAATAAAATGGTTCGGATTATATTTATTTGTGTGGCGGTGTTAAACATGTGTTATGGTGCATGTGGGAAGGTCAGGAGACAGTTGCTGGCTCTCCACTTTGACCACATAGGATCCGGGCATTGAACTTAGGTCCATTGGCCTTGGTGGCAAGCACTCTATTCTCAGAGCCATTCTCCTGCTGGCCCATGGCATTCTTAAGTATATATGTTTTTACATTTTAATTGTGAAATGATTTCAAGTTACAGACCGGTACAAAGATCATACGCACAAGTCACCAACACTTTACATTTTGCAAACCACTGTTATCTTTCTTTCTGCACATAAATATATTTTTGAAACCATTTTCAAGTAGGTGGCAAATACCCACTATTTACTCCATTAGACTGCAGACTGAATCTCCTGAGAGCAGGAGTATTTTCTCTGATAAAACCATTTAAGTGATAAATCGCATTGCAAGGTCCTTACAGCAATCTCTAGTCACAGCCCAGAAAATAGTCCAGCATATTTTAACTGTTGTTATATTTTATCTAGTTTTCCTGTGAGCTTTATATTATTTTTCTGCTTATTAAAGTAACACTGTCAAGGCAAACAATTTATAAAGTGGAGCCACACGGTTACCTTCTGAGGTTTCACTAAAAGGGCTGCTATCTCCGAGGTGACCACATTAACAATGGTAGTTATGTCATCTTTGAAGCGGTCAGAGAAACGAGTCCTCCGGAAGCTGTCCCGTTTATCCAGGTTATGGACATACTGCGCCATGCTTTTCACCTACAGAGGAATGGGACAACATCAACACAGAGACTGGGGGCGTGCTTGGACAACCTACACAGGGGGAAGGGCTGGATGGAAATCTTCCACGATGGACTTTCTGATACTTTATTGATGCTGGTGGTGTTCAAGATGGCTCTGAACTAGGAAATGCTTCTGACACACGGAATGGTTGCCATGGTGGCGGGAGGTGGGCAGTGTGCCCTCTTCTCGAGCCCAAGGCAGGGGACTCCTTTCATGATGCTGCTGGCAAAACCTGGAGCTTAGCTGATTAGTCATAAGACACCCCCTTTCTCAACAGCCTCCGTTCTGGACACAGAGGGAGGCTGAGTCCTCAGAAGCACACAGGCTGTTACAGTTTATGATATAAGACACACAGGAACTACTTTATAATGCGGTCTGGGCATAAAGTCTTCTTTTCCTGAAACTACAGTAAGGAGAACAAGGAGAAAGGGCCCTCCTATGTTGAGTTTAAAACTCAAACTTTTTTTTCCCCTAAAGCAATAGTGAACCTATAGTTCACATTGAGTTACTTTCTGCTTCTGGAAATTAAAATGTAAACTATATTATGGGATGATCAGGATTTTGTTGGCTATCTAGAAATTTAACCATTATATAGAATGCTGCTTCTGAAGAAGATAAACATGCATTTTTGAGATGGGTCTCATTATGAAGCCCATGTTGGCTCATCTAGGGAAAATTTTGAGTTTTCTTAAGCCTAACTTATAGTTAACCAATCTTAACCAGTTTTATGCCTCCTATTTTAAAATCTAGATCCTGTATAATTTTTGGGTTCTTCCCGGGCCAGGAGATTCCAGGGTCATCCTTGGACGTCATCAGAGGTGGAGTCCTTACAGCTGGGTGAGTTTGCCGTTTGGAACAGTCTGACTGGGAAGATGGGGGGGGGGAGGTCTGCCAGCTGTCAACTTGACAGCATCAGAAATCACCTAGGAGATAAGTCTCTGGGCATGATTGGGCTAACTGGAGTCAGGAGGTCCTGCCTGCTGTGCCGAGCACTATTCCCTGGCTGGTTTCCAGGCCGAGCAAAATGGGAGAAGGCAGCTGAGCACGGTATTACTCTGTTCCTGACTGCAGATGCAGTGCGGCCAGCTGCCCCTTGCTCCTGCTACCACTATACCCCTACCCTGATGGACTGTATCAGTGAACCGTGAGCCAATGTAAACCCACCCGTCTGTCTGTCTGTCTGTCTGTCTGTCTGTCTGTCCTTCTTTCCTTCCTTCCTTCTTTTCCTCAGAATATTTTATCACAGAAACAGGCAAAGTATTCCCTCCACTGGGATTTCTCATGGCTGTGTGCTGACACCCTGAAATCAAGTTCACGAATTTGTCCGGGCTAGTCAGAGCACAGCAGCAAAAAGCAATTGCTAGCTGGGCCTGGTGGCACCCACCTGTAATCCCAGCACCCGAGAGATGGCTGGCTGCAGGAGAATTACTACTACTAGGTCAAAGTCTAACTGGTCTCCATAGTAATTTCCAGGTCAGCCAGGGCTACAAAGCGAGACCCTGCCTCAAAGCGAGCAAGCAGAGACATCAGCCAATACAGGCAAGCACCACAGACAGCAAGCAAGCAAGCCAACACCCAGCAACAGAAAAGCACTTTCCTTTGACGCTGACCCACTCACACCTGCCCCATCTGGTGTCTTGGAAACTGGCTTCCACTCTGAACAAGAGCTTCGAAGCCTTTGTACACTAACAGCAGAGTTCTGGGTTTTGAAACATAAACCTGTCAAGTCCGAGACAGACAAGGTACAAAGAGGAGGCAATGCAGGAAGGAAGGGCAGAGGCGGCTTTCTGATCCATGTTTCGGATAAAGCCCTGACTAGCTGAGGGCAGATCCAACAGTGGAAAACCCGATGTTAGGACCATGGTTTCTCCTAACCTAAAGGCACTTTCTAGCCCAGGTCACAGAGATGCACACCCGAGCCCGGAGACGACCTGAACGACGGGTGGGAACAGGGTGCAATATTTGTGTTAGATAAAAGTATCTCTCTCACTGTACTTCCGGGGAAGACAGGGCTTCTTTGTTCAGGTGACCCCAATCCTGCTCCCCGGCTGGCTAAGCCACCCTAGCGCCAGCCCGTGGACCTCATTGTTGCATTCGGCTCCAGCCTGCCGAGTTTGGCCATCCCACAACCAAATAAATAATTCTCACAATAGTACTTCCCACTGTTGGCCTGTGTCCAGACTGTCAGCAACCTGCCAGCTCTTGTATCCCTGGGTCTTCACAGAAGAGCCCAGCAAAAGCATCAGCGGGGCTTAACCCATTTGTGGGGTTTGGAGAAGTAGAAGAAAGAATTTCTCCCACATATGCCTCTGTGGCCCATTCTGAGAATGGACACCTTTCAGAAAGAACCCCCTCGTGCAGGATGACACGTCCAGAGGACTGAACTAGGTCACCTATTTACCTCTCAGCCTCCAAGGCCTGAATCTGTGGTTTCTAACTGCTCGGGGCTCATTCATTAAAATGTGTGAAACGCACCCAAGAGGACTAAGTGTACCGGCTCCGGTGACAGAGTTATTGTCCATTAGCACCCGGTGGCCGGCACAGCTGGAGGTGTCAACCTGTCCCTCGGCTGCCTGAGCCACAGAGAAGCTGTTCTCCTCTTCCTTTTGGCTTTCTGAGAATCAATCAGCTAGGTAAGTCTGCAACGGTACACGGAGGCCTGAGGTGCTGCCTGGGTCTGGGATCAATGATCTTTCTATGTCCACAATAGCTGCCCCCCCCCCTGCCCCACGGCTTCTTGCCCTTCTCCATGTGGGAAAGTTCAGGAGGTGTCTGTACACTGTAGCAATGGCCTCTTCCCCATTTCCCTTATGGCTTCTGGCTGTACTGGTGACTGGGAGGCTGTAGCCTGGGGTTACCGGTGAAACAGCCATTTGTCACTCCTACTGCCACAGAGTGGTCCTGGCATTGTCAATGTTTTTCTGAGGCTCCAGTCCCTGCTGTGCGGATCCTCTTTCTGCCTCTAGATTTCTCTAGGCCCCAAATGCTCTGCTCCTTCTCTGTGATTTTTCAGAACAAACAAGGCTAGATAACCAAAGGATTCAGGCAGCTGCAGCACCCTGGTGTCTCTCTAGTCTTTATTGGCTCCTGCAACACTGCAGACACCCTGGGGTGAGGCCTTGTGATAAATAAATACATCTCAGCTGCTGGGACCCTGACAGAGCAGCTACAGTCTGTAGAGCCCTGTGTATCTGCTGTCCTGGTGGGCCTGCATTTGGACCAACCCCATGGACGTGCTTTGATCCGTGGGAACTTTTGTAAACTATGTCATCAATGTAGCATAGGGGGCCATAGAGGTAAAAGGAGCACATTAACTTTAGATGTCCCCTTCTCTTGGGCCAAACAAGTCTTAGTGAACAATTATACTGGTTAGAAGCAACTGTCACCTTTTCTGTGATTCTTAGCTCCTCGTAGTTATAAGCAATGAAGTAATACCATCAAAACCCTAGACAGACTTGGAAGCTCTTCTGTGGCTGCTGTTCTTCCTCTTACCCTCTCTGCAAACTCAGAGACAATGCTTTAAACATATTTAAGACAGTAGCTGGCATACATAAGTAGTATGCTCAATTCACTCAGGATGTTATTTTTCTTTTTTCAGGGGTGCCAACTGCTACTGAGGTTACTCAATAGACAGAGTCATTGTTATTTCTTCCCAGAATACAAACGTGCCTTTAAAATGGAGCTACAGGATGCTCCGTGGAACCACTCAAGCTGAACTCATGATAATGGAGAACCAAATAAGTCACACAGTGTTCCAACTGGGACTCTGGAATGGGATGGGTTGGCCTCCTGTCAGTCAGAATGATGGACTGAGATGTTTAAACTCTGAGCTTCTCCAAGAGGCAAAGTAGTGAACAGAAAGAAAACAGACTTGAGAGTTAGAGAAGGAGGCTCCACCTATCCCCAGCTGAGCAAGATGGCGCATCTCTCTAGCCCTGGTGTGTGCTATGGGGGGAAGTGGGACTCTCACAGGATTTCAAGGATGGATTCAGGAGCCTGTGGAGTTGCTACTGGATCCCTCGTGTACCTGGGCTTGAGTCTCGTCCCCAGGGATGCTGGTGCTTCTCCCACAAGCAGGGTGCTGCCCAAGATCTAAGAGTGGTCAGAGGAGGTGTGTGCAAATGCGTGTTAGTAATTACGACACCTCTCATGAAGGCAAATTTAGTTCTTTGTGGTCCTTTTTCAGTCTGCAATTTTGACTTGAATTTGGGATTACTTTATGAATTATTTATAGATGGATCACGGCCCAAGTGGATCTTCTCTGAGGGGTCGCTTGAGAGTCGGTGAGACGGCAGACAGAAGCAGGACACACAGAATGTGGTTTTTGTTTGTTTTGTTTTCTGAGATGTGGTTTTAAAAATTCTTTCTGTGCCTCATGAAAAAGAGGGGAATGAGTTTTGTTACCAGTTCATTTTGTGCCAGTCAGCAGAGCTCATGTCTACCCTGAGGATGCTATTAACTAGAGTCTGGCAAGCTGTAGACACGGGCCTTAACCAGCTTGGCTTGTAGACTAAGATCTGGTGCTGAAATTCCAGAGCCCTTTAGCTATGGTTAGGACTCACAATGTAGAGGTGGTGGGAATTAGTACACTGTAGGCATGCCTTGACGTCACCTGGGAAGACAGGTGTTTCCTCCACCCCGACAGGAAGAGGATGTGAAGAACCTCATTGGTTCTATCAAACATTCCCATGTGATTCTGGGGTCTGAGTCGGTGCACTGGGGTCACTCCCAGACTAGGCCTTGGGATGCTGACACTCCTGAGCATTCAAATCCCAGACTATTTCTGTAGTAAAAGGCTAGATTCTTAACCACTACACACCATGCCTGGCTTTCTCCAGATGTGTGGTGTCTTCATTTCCTTTGACCCTTTTCTCTCTGTCTGATTGTTCAGTATTGCTGTTTTCTCTGTCTTGGATTTCAATGGAGGAAACTGAGCTCAGGCAGAAATTCTACTCCTTTTTAGAGGAAGGAACTTAGTAAACAAGAAGCCCCACCCCCACTCAGTCGTTCCTCACCTGTGGTTTCACACCTTTTCCATTTAACATCATTTCACTCTGCATCTCCACTTAGCAACAAAGCAATGCTGTGCTGGGGACAGAGGGTGGGAGGAAAATGCTTGCCTAGCCTGCACCAGGCCCTGAGTTGAATCTCGAGTACTACAGTAGAGAGGTGGGTGCATGTGCACACGCCCCACACACATGGAGACTAAAGCAGGACTGGGTTTTGGACGTCTTCCTATGAAGGGGGGTGATTCTGATGCTTTGATCCATAATCTGTGTGTGAATACTGAAGGTCCTATTCCCCAATTGGTTCTTGACTGATCAATAAAGATGCTAGCAGCCAATGGCTGGGAAGAGGAGGTGGGACTTCCAGGTTCCCAAAGGCAGGCTAGGAGCTGCAAGGAAGGAGAGAGATTTGCCATGCTTTGGAAAGAGAGCAAGCCACCAGGCACATGAGATCTCGGGTGGAGTGGCCATTGGCTGCTTCCCCAACTGGGCTGGGGGTAGCAGGCAAGAGATTAGAAATGCAACTAAGCTGAGGGCAGATTTAGGGTACCGAGCAAGGAGAAGGTAACTAGGCAACCAAGTTCAGTGCAGATTTAGAGATGTTGAGCTGGGAGTGAAAAGAAGGCACTCTAGCAAAGGGAGGCTTAGAAGTGTCCAGCCATTGAGCTAAAAGCATATTAAAAAGAAGTGCGTGTGTGTGTGTGTGTGTGTGTGTGTGTGTGTGTGTTTCATCCAAGGATCCAAGAGAACCAGGGGCTGGTAGTGCTGTCTGCCTAGAGCTTAATTAAAGGGGATAGTAGAAACTCCACACTACATCCCTCTGTTGCTTTCTGTCTTATGACCTAGGGGCTCTGTCTTTGTTTGTTTGTTTGATTTCTTTTTTTTTTTTTTGAGACAGGGTTTCTCTGTTGCCTGTCCCAGAACTTGAATTTTTTTTATTTTTTTATTTTTATTTTTATTTTTTTTTGGCCATGCTGGCCTAGAACTCACAGAGATCCTCCTGCCTCTGCCTTCTGGAGTACTGTGATTAAAGGTATACACCACCATTCCCGCGCCCACCTAGGGACTCTTACTGAACCAGAAGGTTGCAGATCTGGCTAGGCTGCCTGGCCACTGCACTCCTGGCATTCTCCTGTCTGTCCTCCAATGCTGGGGTTACATGCACATGCAGCCACGCCTAGTTTTGTAAGTGGGCTCTGGGGATTTGAACTCAGGTCTTCATCTTGCAGAGCATGTGCTCTCTCACCCACTGAGTCTTCTTCCCAGCCTCTGTTAATGGCCTTTATGACAAAATCTTTTCATGTCCATTAATAATGAAGTAGGTATCAGCACTATTCTCATTATAACATGGAGGAACAATAAATGTACCTTTACCTGTTCTGCTGGGAGACTGACTCTATAGGTAGGTAAATTTATATATATATATATATATATATATATATATATATATATATGTATGTATACACACACATATATATATATGTGTATACATACACACACACACACACACACATATATATATATATATATATATATATATATTTCATATTCTTCCCAACTACTATTAGTATAGCTGGTTACTGCTTGTACAATATCAAGCACTGAATAATGAAGATGGATCATATCCTAGAAATCCAGTAGGTAAGACAGAAAGCAATGGCAAATTGCACACAGTGCTAGTAAGAGGTGACTGGGGTCTCCAAGAGGAAGCTAGTAAAGTTGGGACACCATTACTGAGTAAGGCGGCCAGAGAAGGTCTCTGCAGGCAGTGGAGTCAGAAGACAGAGCAGAAAGTGTGTGGAGGGTGGGTAGTAAAAGGTAGTCTGTGAGAGGGAATTAAAAAAAAAAAGGCTTTAGGTTAAAAAGGCCAGGCCTGATACTATCCAGGAACTAAAAAGGGGCCCAATGTGGCTAAATGAGGGGACCATGCTTTGAGGCACAGGCACGCCTTGGGATTATACAAGGGCATTTTAGCTATGGTGTCTTTTAATGGCACTTTATTTCTAGCATTCTGAAGACCACAATAGACACTGTATGACACTGGCTGCCTGAGGTGTGTGTGTGTGTGGGGGGGGATGGGCTGAGGGCAAAGATGCCTCAAGAGGCACCTGAGGAATGATGGCAGCTTGGTCAGGTGGGACCCATGAGGAGATGCAAAGATGGGGGTGGGTGGTGGGTGGGTGGGGCTGACTGCTAAGGTAGAGTCGATGAAGTCCAGTGGAAGATGGACATGTGTGTGTGTGTGTGTGTGTGTGTGTGTGTGTGAGAGAGAGAGAGAGAGAGAGAGAGAGAGAGAGAGAGAGAGAGAGAAGGAGAGCTGCATTTCAAGGAGCAGTCCCGGGCTTAGGCTTGGGTTCAGACGCAGGAAACTCAGCAGAGCATAGATACAAACACAAGACTCTCACCAGAAGCTCGAAGAAGAACCAGGCGTACTTGAAGACCGTTTCTCTCACTAGTCCGGTGCTGACCACCATCTGCAGGGCAAGCTCCTCATGGAAATGCTAAACAACAAACGAACAAAACCCAGGCTGTGAGGACAAGGTCAGTTAATACCCACCAACCCCCCCTTTCCTTCTCTTCAGATGCAAAAGCTGAGAGGTATGTGTCCAAGGTACCCCAGGCCGCATGGGTTAATGAGTGGAACTCTGTATTAAAACACACACACACACACACACACACACACACACACACACGAAAACATTTTAAAATGGAAAAAGGGAAGAAGCTAAGGATTAAAAGTAAAACTAATAACTCATTTTGGTCTGCTTGATACTTCTCTGATTCCAAAATGGAACGCCCTTTGTCTTGGGGACCTCCTCCGTGCCGGGCAAATCAAGCCAGTGCCATACCAAATAAAGGCGAAAGCAGTGGCCAGGATTCCTTTGGTTTTCCTTCCCTTATCTTACACATGCATGCAAAGCATACAACAGACACAGACTCTTCTGTGGGTTTTCCACGGCCAGGAGTGTGAAAGTGGAAGTTTCAAAGTCGGCTTAAAGGAAAAACTGATTGTAATATTGATTGCTCGTGACAAACTTTCAAACTATCCACAGGATGGGGTGCGCAACATGAAATTTACCACGTCTTAAAGACATTTAATTTGAGGGCCACTTATCTAAATTGAAAGGAGACACGTGGAGAAATCTCTGAGCAGAGGTCATGGTATTGCAACTACTTTCTGCAGTAAGTTCTGCTCGCTGACTGGTTTCACTCCTTCCATGCGGTAGTTTAAACCTTAGTAATCCTAGGGCACGGGAGCACATCTGTGGGCTGATGTAGTCACTGTGCCATCGGGGAGGGGTGGAGTTGAGTGTTGACCCCGCTGGCTGCCAACTGGGCCCAGGACAGCATGCTGCACTTCCGCCCTCCCATGGGAAGAAGGACGTGCTCCACCAGCCTTGGCGTTCGCCGCTGAAAGTAGGTCAGTCTGTCTGCCCGAGTCTTATGGCAGGGAGAGATTAGACAGGGATAAGCTGCTTCTTAGTGTAATTTATGTTGCTTACCGGACAGTGTTATTGTAAGAGCACCTTGCTCCAGAGGTTAGAGAAGAGAGCCAAGCAGCAAAACTGTTTGCTGAGCTCTGAAGGCAACACCCTGGCTAACTTTCCTCCTGGGAGAAAACCAACTCCCTCCTGGTCATTCCGGGTCAAAGCCAGCCAACCGTAAAACCAACCGCAAAACCCAACAGGTGGTGCACTGAGGAAGTCAGACTTTAGTAGGCAAATATGTTGATTGTTTCAGTGCTTTATTTTATTTTCAGACAGGACTCACTATGTAGTTCTTGTTTTCTAGAACTCTCTATGTAGATCGGGGCTGGCTTGAATACACAGAGATTTCTCTGCCCCTCCAGTACTGGGGGGGGGGGGCGGCGGTTAAGGACTGTGCCACATGTTCAGCCTTTTTTTTTTTAAAGATTTATTTATTTATTATATGTAAGTACACTGTATCTGTTTTTAGACATCCCAGAAGAGGGCATCAGATCCCATTACAGATGTCTGTGAGTCACCATGTGGTTGCTGGGATTTGAACTCAGGACCTTCGGAAGAGCAGTCAGTGCTCTTAACCGCTGCGCCATCTCTCCAGCCCCACATGTTCGGCCTTTAATAATAGGTTTTAAAGGAGAGCAGAACTTGGGATCAGTGGCTGTGACAGCCTAATGCTAAATTTTAGGGTAGGTGACAAGTTAGTTTTGGGGCTAACCACATGTTCCCGTCACCTTCCCTCTCAGAGTTGACTTCTGGAAGGTCTTGCTGATATCCACGCCGGGATTACTGCACGGTCTACAGTGTAGGGCTCAGCGGCACCTCCTGTTTCCCATCCCTCACTCCTCCGGGCCGAAGTGAGCTTCATGTGCATGTTACTGCCTACAGCTAGTGCATCCTTAAACAAGGACCTTGGGTGGGAATAAGGACCTCAACCTCCTGGGTGCCTGGCAGAGAAGGACACACGTCAGACCACTGGTTTGACAGCCTATGTCTCTCCTGACTACCCCCACCATACTGACCAGGAAGTTTTGATGGTTTCAGGAATTCCCTACTTCGCGTGTTTTCTGAACTCAGAATCGAGGCTGATGACAGGTCATCCTGAGGAATCGCTCAGGCTGTTTCTGAATGCACTTGGTCTCAGGCAAGATCACTTAGTCAAGGAGGCATATTACTTCATATAGTATTGAAATAATCTTAATTCTTGCCACTTGCTTTTGTTAAGGATGAACTTTCTCCAGCTTACCTTCTCCTAAAAAAAATGAGGTGATCTCGAGGGGTCTCAAAGATGGATATGTAAATCAGTACCAGCTGGTAACTTGTTCGAAATCTAAGTGCTTAGGACCTAGCTCAGATGTACTGAATGAAAAAACAGCAGGAAAAGGGGCCAGAAAACAGTTTATAAAACCTTTCAGGTAATTCAGATGCATGGTTAGATGGAAGAACCACTGAGTTACTGAGCAGTGAAAATGTAAAATGATAAAAAAAAAGAAAACAAAGAGACCATTCTCTCTCTCTCTCTCTCTCTCTCTCTCTCTCTCTCTCCCTCTCCCTCTCCCTCTCCCTCTCCCTCCCCCTCCCCCTCCCTCTCTCTCTCTGTGTGTATGTGTATGATGTGTGTGTATGATAGCTGGGCAGGAAACAGAAAGCACTTAGTGTCTATTTTCAATTGTAATATGAAGACACAATTGAGTCCTTGTGCTGGGATTATCCTCATTCCGCCCTGGTCCATACCTTTTTGCTGACTGGTCTTGGGGCTGCAGTGGAACCTGGAGCATCACTATTGCCAGAGCAATAGTAAGACATCCGGCTGCAGTTGCGATCTGCTACCTGAAACATATAAACTGTGATGAGGACGAGGTGGCTTCCTGGAAATCACAACCTCAGACTTCGTTTTGATTATGTGTTATTCTTTTTCTATACCAGGACCAAAATAATAGCCACATATAAATACAAAACAAAGCAAAAAGGGTACATTAGATCACTTGTTCCTGAGACAGTCACTGTCAATAGATTGATGTGCGGCGACATGGAGTTAAAGCATAGTTAAAACACAGGACCCACTGTGGGAGGATGGCAAAGCCCAAGCGGAGACTTCTGGATTCCCTTAGGGGATAAAGCGGGGTGCTTGGTGAGTGGCCATCCTACAGAGGTGTCGACAAAAACAGACAGACAGACAAACAAACAAACAAACGGACAAACACTAGCTTCAGTGACAAAGAAAGGCTGCTCACTAAGCAGAACAGGGGAGAGTTCAGAGGTCATTCTGGAAATGCCCCTGACTGGGAAGCGCTCTATTCCCACTGTAGCCCAGCGAATAGGAACCTGAGGTTAAGACAGAGAGAGAGCCAGGGAAATTCTCTTACAATCTGAAGTGCCAGGCAATTTATGAGGGGAGAGGGGAGACAAATAAGTTCAGGAGGAGGGGACACCTGAGCTTCAAAAAGCATAATCAGCATGCGACATCCCACCCAGAACAGGCACAGAACAGACAGAAACCTTGTGGTCTGTACAACAGATTGGTGCTAGGAAAATTCTCTTTTCTTGGAAGCTGATATGCACAGCGACAAGCCATTTTAAACAGACTCCTGTGAGTCAGGGCCAGGGACCCTTAGAGGACTGTCCTTCCCTGCATAGCTCACCCTGAAGACTCAGAACTGGGCAGAGTTCTACATGGGAGGAACTCCAGACTGGAGTGAGACTCATCGGCTCCCCAGGAGTGGACAAGCAGTGTGTGAGGACCAAGATTTGATGCTGGGGAGAAGAGGAGAGTCCTAGGAGGCCAGAGGGCTGAGGAGACGGGCAGATTAGATGTGCTTTATCCATGAATGTTGCTACGTAGGCAGCTGCCTACAGGCACCCAGGCACATAGCGACAGACAGGCCACATATAGGCAGGCACTGGCACAGGCACAGCCACAGAAGGTAAACCTGCATAGGGGCCACATGAAGGTAGGCACACACACACAGGCAGGCCAATGAAAGCAAAGGCAAAAGGGAAGTCCTCATATTTACTCAGAATGGCACAGAAGTGACATTCTTCTAAAAGAGTTACATGGCAGATGAGGTCACCACTTACTTTTGGGTTCCCTGGACATCTGTTGCCAGCCATTTTGTGCTGACTCGCAGCCCTCAGATGCCCAGCACCAGCTCTCTCAGTTCATGGTAGCTATCCATATCATACCATGTTGTCTGAAATAAACTGGACTGTATAGCTCTTTGTTCCCAACATGGTAGCAAATGCTTAAAGGTACTATGGTGAGCGCCAGGAGAAAGCTTGGTGACAGTCCTTTCCAGTAACCACAGACTGAAAGATTCCTCTAGTTAAAAAAAAACTTACTGCATGGCCCATAAACTAGACTGGTTGTGTGGCAGACAATGAAAAGATAAATGTAGGAAACACACACCATAAAGGGTCTGCTCCCAGCTGAGGCCCATACCCACACACCCAGAGAAGGGACAGTGGGATGCTACACAGAGATAGGACCAACACACGCAGTCAAACAAGCGACTGCATCCGAGTACAGCGCTCCCGCTTCCAGGTGTGTGACCACAGCGCCGGTCTGCTTCCATACATAGCTAGCTACATAGAGACAATTTACACTTGCGTTCATACTAAGCACACAAAGACCATTCTTCCCGTGCTGAAGATTATGCTCCATGCCCTAAACATGACCTAACCCACTAAGGCACGGCTCCAACCCAGTGGGAAGGATGGGTAGTGGAATATTTCAATATTTGTTTGAGATAGATAATCAACAAATCCAACCAGTATGTAATCCCAGAGGTACAAGTCTCGCTGCAGAAACATAAGAGACTTGAAAAATCGAAGCAACGTGACTTCTCCAAAAATGACTGGTTCTAAAGCAATGGATTCTAATGGAGGTAAATAAGATGATATCCCAAAGGAAGAATTTAAAAAGACTATTTATAAGAATGATTAATGACTCTGGGCACTTGGGAGGCAGAGGCAGGCGGATTTCTGAGTTCGAGGACAGCCTGGTTTACAAAGTGAGTTCTAGGACAGCCAGAGCTACACAGAGAAACCCTGTCTCAAAAACAACCCCCCCCCAAAAAAAAGAATGATTAATGACACTAAGGACAACATAAACGCATTTATGAATAAAGGAGACAGCAATAAACAGTTGTATAAAGAAGGAAGTCAATACAGGACAGGAAAGAGAACTCAATAACAATGTAGAAATGATGAAAAATAATAAATTGAAATTTGGAAATGAAGATCTTGATAAATCAAACAACAACAAAAACCTCAGCAGAAAGCCTTACCAATATAATGGATAGAAGATCCAGAATTAAACTCACAAAGAGTCACATGTCACATGTTACAGCCATGTAACATTGGATTAAAAAAAAAAAGCCTCTTCAGTAAGCGGTGCTGGGGAAACTGGGTATCACATATAGAATAAGGAAACGAGATCCTCATCTCTCATTTCATACAGTGTATGAACGTCAATTAAAGATGGAAGGAAGAATTTAATGTAAGAAACTCCAAAACGGTTAGTGTAAGACACAGAGAAAACACTTCAAAATGGCAGCAAATGCTCTGTGCAAAGAATACCGAGAACTGGCGAATGGGATTGCTCGAAACGAGAAAGCTTCTGAACAGCGAAGGAAGCAACCAGAGACAGCCCACAGGGAACCTTTGCTATACATACATTTGACAGGGGGTTAATTAAGGGCACTAAATACCAAAGAATGGGACAACCCAGTCAATAAAGGGGCTAAAGAACAGACGGTTCTCCAAAGGTGAAGAATAATTGGTTAAGAAACACACGAAACATATACGGGATCTTTAGCTATCAGGAGAAGGCAACTCCAACACTTGTGAAGGTCAGGAGTTCAAGGCCAGCCTGAAACATACTGGATAAACACGGCGCCTTTAGGTGGGGCTGAGAAAACTGGATAGCACATAAAGACTAAGGACACTGGACCCTCCCCCACCAGAACAAAAGGAGGGAAAAATAAAAGCGTTAATGAACCGGTCATTGAGATTCTATCTCGCCCTCACTGAGGAGAGCCATAGTTATAGGAAGGGTGTGGTTCATGAGCTCCTCTGAGGAGCTATGGACAGTTGATGGCTTTTGGGGCAAGAGTTACTTTTCTTTCTGGGAGGTAGCCTCTGGTGGGTCACCACACTCCAGTGGATGACCCTGGGCCATGATTGTATATCTGGGCTGCACAAATGTGGCTCACTAAACAACAACAACAACAACAACAACAACAACAACAACAACTAGAAAGTAAGGACATGAAGTTTGGTGTGGGCAGAGAGACAGACCTTGGAGGAGCTGGGGTGATATCATGAAAGGGCTTGTCTAAAATTCTCAAAGAATTAATAAAGACTGAAAAGAGACTAGTTATTAAGAAAATGAATGTTAATAAAGTGCTGGAGAAGGTGGATGGACTCCTTGCTGGGAGTGTAAATTGTTCAGACCTTATGGAAACCAATATGGCGGGAGCTCTGACACTGGAAACAGCACTGCCCTCTGACCCAGCTAACCACACTCGGGCTGTGTACCTGAAAGGCTCTCAGTCACATGCTGGAAAGACGCGTGCACATCCATATTGATTGCACCACTATTCACAATAGTCAAGCTATGGAAACATCTTAAGTGTCTAGTAGCACATAAAGAGGTAGAGAAGGTGCTTTATGTATATGCAATGGAGTGTTAGTCAGCCACAGAGAGCAAGGTTATATTGTTTGCTAGAAAACAGGCACAGCGGGAGACCAAACCATTAAGTGAACCCAGCCAGACTCAGACAATATGGCACGTGTTCTCGAGTTTGTAGTGCACAGTTGTATATGACACTCGAGTCCATTAGATCCATGTGAGATGAAAGCAGAAGGGAAGTAGACTACTGGAGGGGACCGAGGGGGGAGGGCAACTGCACACAATCTACTTGGAACTATAAAACCATTGCATGTTCAATGAATATGGACAAATAGACAAACAAAACACAAAATACCCGTCCCGCTTTAATAGTTCTAATTAAAGCGTTCACATCATCAGCTCTGGAGAAGTACTGTAAAAGCATCCGACAGAGGTAGAGGTGGCGCAGTGCTTAAGAGCACTTGCTGTTCTTGCAGAGGACCCGGGTTCGGTTCTCAGCACACTCACATAACGGCTCACAACCAACACCTCTTCTGGTATCTTCTGGCACATGGTATGATCATAGTGTACATGCATGCATACATGAAGAAATGCTCTACACATATATTAAATAAGTATTTTATAAAAGTATTTGACAAAGTCAACATAAGGCAATTGTGGTGGTTCACGCCTGCAAACTTAGCACTTAGGAGGCTGAGTCAGGAGAAGAGCTGTGAGTTTAAGGTTGGTCTGAGTTACATACTAAATTCTAGGCTAATCTGGGTTACACAGTAAGACGCTATGTAAAAAAAAAAAAACTAAAACAACCAGGCAGTGGTGGTACATGACTTTAGTCCCACCATACCAGAGGCAGAAGCTGGTGGATCTCTGAGTTGAAGGTTAAATCTGGTCTACAGAGCGAGTTCCTTCCAAGACGGCCAGGTTTACACACACACACACACACACACACACACACACACACACACACAAAACATGTCTTAAAAACAGACAGACAAGCCGGGTGGTGGTGGCCCACGCCTGTAATCCCAGCACTTGGGAGACAGAGGCAGGCGTATTTCTGAGTTGGAGGCCAGCCTGGTCTATAGAGTGAGTTCCAGGACAGCCAGGGCCACACAGAGAAACCCTGTCTCAAAAAAAAAAAACATAAAAAACAAAAAACAAAAAACCAGACAGATAGACTAGTCACCCCAAACTTAAAACAACACAAAAAGATTTGGGGGAACCAATAGTTCCTTCCTTGTGCTAGGAGAGCAGGGAAAAATATGAGAACAGTGCCCCGCCGTGGTTTAATGTGGTACTACATCAAACAACAATGGTCAAAACCCAGTCTCAAAGGCTACGCTCTATTCTCTCTTTGGACTAAATTTTCATCCCCTGCTACAAAATAATCAGAAAAACTTGACCTCAGCACATATGTAGAAATTTAATATTTTCATTTTTATTGATAAAAATATAAAAATCAAGGCTGTCAGCAACAGCCACAACCACGTCTTAGCAAATGTATTAGCAAATAAAAAACAGAGCAGTGCTGCCCCCTGTTTAAAGCAGCTCTTCGGCAGTGAGGTGGGAGCACTCATTTGGAGCATTTGCTCACTTCTGGGTCAAACAATAACAACAGGGACACATTTACCTCAGTTTTTGAATAAACTAAAGCCCCCTGGATTATGAACGCTAGAGGGCTGAACACTGCACGTGAATTGAATATTTTGGTTTTTTGTTTTGTTGTTTTGTTTGTCTTTGGTTTTTCAACATGGAGTTTCTCTGTGTAGCCTGGCTGTTCTTGGACATGCTCTGTAGACCAGGCTAGCCTCACACTCACAGAGATCGACCTGTTTTTGCCTCCTGAGTGCTGAAATTAAATGTATGCGCCATCATGCCATCACCACTGCTGGACAATTGAAGACGTTAGCTAAGCCATAGGAAAAGGTCTTCTTCCTTTTTTTTTTTTTTCTGAAACAGGTTTCTTTGTGTAGCCTTGGCCGTCCTAAAACTAGCTCTGTAGACCAGGCTGGCCTCGAACTCACAAAGATCTGCCTGCCTCTGCCTCTGCCTCTGCCTCCCATGTGCTGGGATTAAAGGTTTGTGCCATCACTACTTGGCCTGAACTGCAGGTTTTAAAAATCCCAACTAAAATATCTATTAGTCATTGAAACTGTCAAGATAATTAAAGCAAAACAAACAAGGAAAGTCCATGAAACTGTCATATCAGGAGGAGGAGCTCACTTGGTCGAAAGATGCCTTGTGGGCCCTGGAGAGGACCAGGGAAGAGGAAAATAGACATTAGGGAAACTGAGGAAATTGGAATAAAGTAGAAGCTTATGTTAATGATAATTATGCATTAATTTGGCTCCTAGCTGTGACAAATATACCATTCCAATGTAAAACACTACCGACAGCGGAACTGAGTCACCACGTAGCGATGTTCTTAATGATTAAATGACTATTTCAAAATAGATACAAGACAGGACTTTAATTGCTTCTAGCATGAAGAAAATGATGTATGTTTGGGTAGTGGGCATGTCTACTCACCACGCACTGTATACACGGATTGAAACATTATACAGTACCCAATGGATGTGTCTAACTGCTCTGTGCCAATTAAAAATGAAAAACAACAGATTCCGAGCGCTTTAGAAGGCCTACGTGAGAACTGAAATAAAGACAAAATAAGGCAGCAGAGAGGGTTTCCAGTGCCACAGTTCAGCAGGAGTGTGCTATCACACACTCAAAATCACTGTAAGAGTACGTTAGCATTCTTACCACCAAGGAATGGTGGATTACGGGGTGCTAAACATTCTAAGTACCATGACCGGATCAACATATGACATACTCATGTAGGAAAATATCAAGCTGGACCCAGAAATGCATACAGTATATATCAACTAAGAAGCAAAACAAGAGTACATGTGTTCCCCCCTACCCTGAAACCCCCCAGGGCTTGCCATGCCCCTACCTTTGAAGACATGATGTTTTTAACTTCCTCATCGGCTGCACAGTGTGTCCCGGCCAGGTCTGGATTGCTGCTGCTCATCACACGGGCCTGCATCAGCTTAGAACTCACCGCGGCCGCAGATGTGCGTCCATATGTGTGGTATCGGGGGTCGGGGACTACAGTGGTGGGGCCACCTGTACTCCAGCAGCCAAAAAGGCGTCAACAGATAGGACAGAGTCAGTTACAGAGCTCGAGAAAGACCCACCGATGAAGGGGGTGGCAGGGGGATGTAAGCCTGCCAGACGGGGCCTGGGGAGGAAGCCTCATTCTGCAGCTGTGAGGGGCAGGGGGGCAGTGCTGGGTGAGGCGGGCACGGTTTCAGGTGGCGGGGAGTGGGGAGGGCTGTGGGGAGACTGGAGACACATGCTTGGAGTTTCTGAATTCTCAGGGAAAACAAGAAACAGGAATATTTTTGTTTGATCAATATTTGAATGATGAAATCTTGTAAGTCTTGGAGGCAGGTCGTTCAGAATCGAGTCACCCACAGCCATCTTTGGAGGATGGGCACTAGTAATATTTCAAAGTGAGTCCACCTTTGGCTTAGAAATTGGACTGAAATTACAGATTTATGTAAAATATGACTGCAGAGACTAAAGCGGTGCCAAGTTTATTTGGATGTGGGATTTTAAAAAGTCTACTGATGGTATTTTCATACATCAGGCTAGCCAGGCATTATGGGTCACGGCCTATGCAAATAACTAAGAAGAATAGTGAAGTGGATTATTATTAACTTAGCTCTGGGGAATGAGAACTTTTTCAGGTAATGAAAAGTTTAAGAACTTCCAATGGCATCCCTGCTGTGGGACAGATACTGTTTTCTTTGCTGTTATTCTAGAATCTTACAGCCCACAGTTCTCCATCTTTTAAAGCAGATTCTCAAGTGGATCATAAATTGGCAGTGGGGCAAAGGTCCCTGAGAAGTTACCGACTAGGCAGACACAGCAAGCACAACATAAACAAGAGGGAGGGAGAAACATCTAGAACCTTTTGATTTCAGCACTTATCTAAGTTTTACTCTGAAAACCAAAACGGAACCTTCAATCCTTTTTTTTAATGTACAAAATTATTTATTTTTAAAATTATTAAGTCAAATAAATTCTTATTTAAGGGATTTGATTCCTTTGCTGTCCATCCAGGTCATCTGGAAATACCCTCCTCAAACGTCATCCACTTGTGCTTTTCCGCCCTTTATTTTTATCTGTCCTTGGTTTAAAGCCACTGTCATCGACAACTTCTAAGTTCTTAACCAGAAGATTTGAGGATTTCTTCAATTTACTTTAGGGACCCTTCTTCATGGCAGTGGTCTGAGGTGGCACCCTGCCAGATACCTGCCCTGCCCCCACCCCGCCCCCGCCCCGCCCCAGGAAGCGGTACCTGGCTTGGGTGCATCCCCCCCTACGCCCCCGCCCCGCCCCGCTCCCGGAAGCGTACCTGGCTTGGGTGCATCCCTGTGCAGCTCAGGCAGCCGGAACACATAGTGTACGTAGGAGGCCAGCAGGCAGTTCCTCCCGTGCTGGTCCTTCCTCAGGTCCTTGCTGTTGTGCAGGCTGTTGGCAATGGCCACCACAGACTCGAAAGCAAACTGGGAGAAGTTTGCTGAGGAGCCAAGAAGAGAAGAGAGAAACTGAGGTAGATGTTCTCAGGCTGGTAACAGTACATCCGGATCACTGACCACCTTAGCCAGGCAAAAGAAACACCCATGGAGGCAGGTACATTCCAGTCACATCCAGTGGTCCAGATCTGCTCTCCACAGACGCGCTCAAGTTCCCTCTGTGTAGCTCAAGCTGGCCTAGAACTCACTGAGATCTTCCCGCTTCAGCTGGAATTACAGGCACGGTAGCATAACCCGCCATGCCTGGCTCACATCTCTTTTTCTCTCCACTGCAAACAGCACAGTTTCCCCATAGCCCGGACATGCCCATGTCCTTACACCATCGCTCTCTAACCTCAGCTGAAAACTGGGTGGCTTCTCCAGATGTTACCAGCACCGCCTTGGGCTTGAGCCTTTGACCCTACCTCAGACTACAAGAACCAGAATCTGCATTTCAACAGGACACCCAACAGATGTGAGCACAATGCACAAATCTGTCCTCCAGCAGATCCTCATAGAGGTACATTTTAAAAACAGACACAGGCTGTGTCATTCCCCATGGCAGCTCCCTGCAATCTGTCTGTACTCTGTTGGTCTGGAGCCGGTGATAATTTGGCTTTAGCCAGCTCTGTGCCTGTTTCTGCTCAAATTCACCGATGTCCTGGTGAGGTGGCCATCAGATTATCCCATTGTGTGACCATCCCTCCTTCCTGACTCAGATCATGCTGTCCTCCTCATCTGGAGTGGCTTCCTTGCTTCTTGCTACAAAGTTACACTGATCACAAAAGTCAGACCACACCTTCCATGCTCAGACTCCTGCACAAAGCCCGCAATGCCCCACAGAGACAGGAATCCAAACCCTATCGTTTTACAGCTATGCCTGGTGGTAAATGTAGCCTCCTGTCGAAGGCCTGGAACCAGCCCTGGCCTAGGGCATTTCTCACAATCGTTCTGTGCCTCCTCCTTCCCACACGGTGCCTTCCATAGCACCAGACAGAGCAGAAGCAGGCTCCAAATGAAAGGTCTCGGGCTAAGTCCTTCACTGTCTCCATGCGCACATGTGTGTACGCAGGTTCCTGTGTGCGTGTGTGTGTGTGTGTGTGTGTGTGTGTGTGTGTGTGTAGGCCCGATGCTGACATCAAATGGCTCCCTCAGTTGTTCTCCACCTTATTGTTTTGATACGTGGCTGTGATGGCTGGCCAGTGAGCCCCAAGGAACACCACCAGCAAGTACCCGAACTGCAGCCCCACCCCACAAAATCCTACTTAAAAACATCTTAACATTTATTTATTGGTGTGTGTGTGTGTGTGTGTGTGTGTGTGTGTGTTCATATGCCATGGGGCAAATGTGGAGTTCAGACAAACAACTTGCGGGAGTCAGTAGTCTCCTTCTACCAAGCATGTAATAACATCATCAATCAGGCCTGGAGACAGGCACCTTTATTCGCTGAGTCATCTCATCAGCCCTACGAACCCATTTTTAGTGTTCTTTCTCACCCCTCCACTCCCCTTCTTTTCTTTCAAAAACACTTTTTTTCCCTTACATTTACTTATTTTATTTCATTTTGTGATGTATATGAGTGTTTTGCCTGCATGTATGCATGTGTACCATTGTTAATGCAGTGCCCATTGGGGTCAAAAGAGGACATCAGATTCCTTTAAACTGGAGACAGACATAGTGTGAACCGGTTGAGTCTGGGAACCTGGGCCTTTTGCAAGAGCAACAAGTGCTTTTGATGACCAAGCCGTCCCCCTAGCCCTTCTTCCTTTCTTAAAACATGTAAGGAGGCTGACAAAACAGTCCTGGGCCTGACTTCATGTCAAATGCTGCAAAAGTCGCTCCCAGCATTTGTGGATTTGCGAGTAGTCATGATTCGTTAGGCCAAGTGCGCCTGCCTGCCTGCCTGCCTGCTGCCCGCCCGCCCACCCACCCGCCTGCCAGCCTGCCCACCCGCCTGCCTGCCTGCCTGCCCCATCTAGCCAGGCCTCCTCCCCTCCCCCAGGCCCTTACCTGTTTGGCCAGCAATGACCATGGGCTGCACAGACAGCTGGAAAAGCTTGTCCAGCACCAGGTGGAGGAAGAGCACCAGCGGCTCCAGGCGGGAGGAGTTGAGGCAGATGATGCTGAGCTTGAGCTCGTGCTCCAGTGTGTTCTCTGTGATCTTCTGGTCCAGCACACGGATGGGGAAGGTCACCTGGCTCTCCAGGGAGTGGCAAAGGGTGAAGAACTTCTCCAGGTGGTTGTCCTGGGAAGGCAGAAAGGAGAAGACTCTCGGGAGGTGTCACTCTTCAACACTCCCCCAGGAGCTTGGCGCAGTCCCTATTATCAAGCAATAAACCAGGCTCCAACTCATGCTGTGGGAAGTTGGTGGACTACGCACCACAGTGTCAAGAAAGGGCACAAAGCACATAGATAACCCTGACGGTGGCAGGCAGGCCTTGACGCCCCTTACCTGGGTGTGAACGGAAGAAACAGCTTGCACTTCAATATTAAATACCCCCTTATGGCCCTCGGCCCACTTAATGGGGGGATTCTGTAAAGGGACTTTCTGTGTTAAAGAGAGAGAAAGAGAAAAGATTAGCAATGCGATGTCCCTTTCCAATTGTGAGCAAGCAGGACAAGCAACCTGTCGGGAACGGCAGGGCTCTACAGACAGGGAACGTCCATACTGGACTTGGGGGTCAGAGGCCTTTGTCTCAAGTTCAAGTCTACAGCAAACTAGCTATTTTTCACACAGAGAAGTCAAGTACACACACACACACACACACACACACACACATACACACACACACACATACACACACACACACACACACACACACACACACACACACACGGGTGGGGTGGGATGGGGTGGGGGGGCTGTTAGCATTTGTTCAAATGATGGAAGAGTTAGCTGGGTGATCTACCTCTAACCTCCTATTCAGATCAATGGTCTTTGATGCTAGGAATGTGGTCATGTGATCTTCCTATCAATCAGAGCTATCAGGACAGAGACTGGGAATTTGAATGGGTGTGACTGCCAGAAAGTACTTCCTTTGTAGCAAAGTGTTTCCAAGTGGCAGTCCTGCCCGGCTCCTGCATGCTCAGTAAGCGGTCTCCATTTCATTTACCACCAACACCCACTTCCTAGGTCTCAGAAAGCTCCCATCGGTATTATGTTTCCCTAGAGAGATCAGGGGGTGCCGGAGCAGAGAGGGCCTGGATGGGTGCTGCGCCTCTTTTGTCATAAGGACAGGAAGCATCCTATGCTTGCAAGGACAGGCCAAGGGGGCAGCGGTGGACGTCTCTGAATGACACAAGCTGGAGCCCAAGCTCACGGAGCTCTACTTGGCCCACAGGGTATTGGGCCTGTTGTGAACTGGTTGTTAACGTTTAAAAGTCAGCAAAGTTCATATAACGGGCTCATTTCTAACTTGAGAGCTGGGGCATCTCCCAGCATGGTACCAGTGTGTGGAGCAGAGGCAAGCCATAGCCTTTGAAACCTGTGCACAACCCCCAGGACAAAACATTCCACCAGGAGGACCAGCCTCACTTAGGTGCCCTGCTGGATTCCTGTAGACACTGGAGTTTGCATTTGTGATCTAGAGTAGTGACATCAATAGAAACCCAATGAGAATCAACATTACTTTGTCATTGGAGAGAGAGGGCTAGGGAGAGAGAGCATGCATGTGTATATGCACATACAGAGGCCGGAGAATATTTTTAGGGAGTTGTCTCTCTCCTCCTACCATGTGGATCCTGGAGATGAAGATCGAAGCCAGGTCATCAGACTTGGTAGCAAGCACCCTTCCTTACCCATTGAGTCACCTCACGGGCCTCAAAAAATTTAAAGTTTTTGGGAGTCCACATTAAAGATCATTGAGGGCAATTTCAGCAGACTATCTCATTTAATCCAGTATGGCCTAACTATTTCCTCAATGAAGTCAATACAAATTATTAATAAAAAATCTATCTTTGCAATACCAAGTCTTTGAAATTCAGCTCATATTTTACACTGACAGTTCCGAGTCAGAACTGGCCCACTCGAGATCTCGCTAGCCACTTGCTACTGCTGTGAACAGCAATGAGAGGGGCTGAGGGTGAATCCACAGGTGGGAAAAAGAAACTAATATTTACTTTAACATTAGTTAGTGTTTGATAAGCACCATCTCAATTAATGTACACTGTACCTTATAGTCAAATATGGACTTTGTTTCATCTTTGAGAATCAGAGGACAACCATTTTATCATGTACCTTGCATTATATACAAGCAACATGACCACGCTCGTACAGCTGGAGAGTAGAAGATTGTTATTTGAGATTTGGATTTGCCTTAAAACTCAGTTTAGAATGGTGTGGTGTTGCATACTCGTAGGGAGGCAGAGGCAGGAGGATCAGGGGAGTTCATAGCATTCTTCGCTACTTGGTGAATTTGTGGACAGCCTGGCCTATATGAAACCCTGTCTTTAAAAAAAAAAAAAAAAAAAAAAAAAAACATTAAAAGCCGGGCAGTGGTGGCGCATGCCTTTAATTCCAGCACTTGGGAAGCAGAGGCAGGTGGATTTCTGAGTTCGAGGCCAGCCTGGTCTACAGAGTGAGTTCCAGGACAGCCAGGGCTATACAGAGAAACCTTGTCTTGGAAAAAACAAACAAACAAACAAACAAAAAAACCCCAAAAAATCCCCAAAAAACAAAAAAAACATTAAAAAAATCAACAAAGCAACAACAAAAACTCAAGTTTTGTACTGGCTGGTTTTGTGTGTCAACTTGACACAGGCTGGAGTTAATCACAGAGAAAGGAGCTTCAGGTGAGGAAGAGCCTCCATGAGATCGGCTATGGGGCATTTCTTCAATTAGTGATCAAGGGGGGAGGGCCCCTTGTGGGTGGTGCCATCCCTGGGCTGGTAGTCCTGGGTTCTATAAGAGAGTAGGCTGAGCAAGCCAGGGGAAGCAAGCCAGTAAGTAACATCCCTCCATGGCCTCTGCATCAGCTCCTGCTTCCTGACCTGCTTGAGTTCCAGTCCTGACTTCCTTTGGTGATGAACAGCAGTGTGGAAATGTAAGCTGAATAAACCCTTTCCTCCCCGACTTGCTTCTTGGTCATGATGTTTGTGCAGGAATAGAGACCCTAAGACAGGTTTTATTCATGCTTTTGGGAAAACAAAAAACAAAAAAACAGAGGAGTTGTATCAAATTGGCATGTGGAACTTAAAATTGAAAAATCAGTTTTGTTCTTTTGTTTTTGTTTGTGTGTGTGTGTGTGTGTGTGTGTGTGTGTGTGTGTGTATGATGTGTGTGTTTCCTGTTTGCTCTTCTTTTTTAAACAAAGGCTCACTCGGCTTTAGACTCAGTGTTCTTCCTGCCCCAACGTCCCTCAGACTGGGATTACAGCATGCGCCTCCTTGCTTGGCTCTGGAAAGGCTGTTGTGAGGGGTTACTGCAGATACTGTATGCCGAGGACATAAAGGTAAACTGGAATGCCTCCATCCTTAGGCTAGCCTGTGGTATCAAGGGGAACAAGGTTTAGTGTAAAACAGAGGGAAAGGGCCAGCCTGGGCAGGTTTCAGAAAATGGCAGGGGAGGAGGACTGTGAAGGGTCCAGCTGAATTCAAGGTCCTGGAAATTTCTTCAACTTTAAACCCAAAAGAATTAAAGGAAGAACTACAGGTGGTCTGAGCCCTAAAACATGATGAGTGTAAAAACATGATCCTGGTGGTCACGGAATGGAGAAAGGATAATATATTCAGGATTACATGAATATTTAAGGACCTCTGATTGTATTGTGATAGAAAGAGTCATATATCTTCAAGATACATGATAAAATATTTACGAGTAAGATGATCTGCTTAAAAACAATCCTCATTGATGCAGACCTCTACCAACGGGTGGAGAAGTGTGACACTGAAAGCGTTCTTGACAAGGACGGTGTCCATCACAGGTGGCTCAGCCTGCCTCCTCATCTCCAGAACCCCATGCAGCGCACACAAGTCCAGGCTGCACTGCCTCAGGTGCACGCTGCGCCTACAGCACACCCTGGTGTGGCGGCATCTCAATGAGTACGATATTCATCCCATCCAGTGGGAACAACGCGCTCTCAGAAAACACGGCTGTGCTTGGAGATGAGAGCCCTGGAGAACCCAGCGAGTAGCATCCCCGGGAATGGGGAGTGGGTGTGGGAAAGTGATCCTAGAGCACAGCAGGAGAGGAAGCAGGGCTGGTTACCTCAGCAGAATGGATGGAGTAGTTGGGTGGTAGTTTTTCCAAGGCAACTGGCAGACAGTAGGATCCGGTTTGAAGACGTTCGTTTAAGAGAATCGGCAGCCACTGAAACAGATGGCGTCAAGAGCAGAGAGGGTTTTACGGCTGAACGGGAGGCTGAACGCGACTCGGGCGATTCATCTAGCTCACAGCCATCAAACAAAACTAAACAATGATTAGATATTGACCGGCTCTCCTGGCGGCGGTTTCAGCCCCGTCCTTTGCACTGTAAATTCCCTGAGCTCTCCTGAGGTGGTGATGGCTGTGATTTGCTGCTTTCTGGGCCCACGTAGTAACTAACCCCTTTTTTCTTTATGGTCGCTGTCGACTCCTGTCTGAATATCAATGTTCATTTGCCTTTCGTGGTTTATAAGAAATAACATTTTTCCCCCCTCCCTGAAGAGCTAATTCTACATGGAAAGCACTTACATTAAATGTGGAAATAACAGATATTGGAATGGTTCTTTTCTTAAATGTTCTTTAGAGATTTACCGCCCACCAGCTTTCCCTGGGAGGAGCCTGTCTTTCTCTAAGTAAAGCTGTTTCTACTCTCTGTTGTAATCTGCACCACGTATTTTGCAGCTCCTGACAGGAGAGAAGCAGGTGAGCAGACTGCACACGGTCGCTGCAGGGACCTTGGCTGGCACCCGCCGGCCACTGCACGGGGAAGCAGCGCGGTGAAAGCGACCCACCGAGTACCCCAGCAGGCTTTCTCCTGAGGCGCCCTGCTTCTGCTGACAGCTGATGTGGTAGAAGGTGAAGAGGAGATGGTGATTCACCGTGAGCTTGGCAGGGAGCTTAATTTTCACTTCTTCATAAAAGTCAGGAGACCTGTATCAAAAGCACCTTGGATGCAAATCACTTCCGCCGAAGGATCACTCCCGAGGTATCCACTGCCTGCCCACCCTTGGCTTCCATAGGCCTGCAGGCTGAGGGGCTTTTTATTCCACATTATCCTGCTTCTTAGCAGTAAGGCCTTGCGGCCACACTGACACAATGAGAAACATTCCACCTACACGGAACTGTCAAGGCTTTGTTAGACAGAAAGGGCTCTCCCCATATGATAGAGAAACCCAAGTCAGTCTGGAGAGGATCAGATTCTATGGCTATGGTCTCTTTTCCCATTTCAGCCCCAAGAACAGGCCTGGCACGTGGCTGTCCCCATCAGTGGACTGTGCTAAAGCTTCCCAACATTACCCACTTAGTCCCCTTGACAAGCCAGGCCAAGGTTCACAGGAAGCCCCTACAGGAGTCCCGTTACAGGCCAGGGTGAAACCCATAGTGAGTCCCTCCTCTCCTGTGACATGTAAATGAGGTGGGATAGTCAATCCCATGACTCACTTTACTGACATAATCAAATATACCATTTTTCCTTTGGTAGACGACAAGATGACCAAAGAGAGTTGGGATTTGTTTCTGGCCCTCTGGATCTCAGACCAAGTGAGAAAATACTCTTCTTTATTCAACACTATAAAAGTGTCCCTATCATCATCATCATCTTGTAAATAGTCAGAATTATATTAGATTTGGGAAGATATTTCCTATCAAAGCCTTAGTCATTTATAAAAAGTATGCATTAGTGGCACAGGACAGGTGTAAATGTCTCTGCTCCTCTGATACCATGTTGCGAAAAACAATTTGGGAAAATCACTTGTGGAGTTAAAAACCAAAAACCTAGGGGATACTGTAATGGTTGTAGTATATGTTCAGGACTCTGGAATATACTTACTTATTATGGTATGTAATAGCTGTGTACACTTCCTGCAGAAATTCAGGCCCATTGGACTTCCCAAAGATGACCTGTTTGCCAACATGGAAGGAACCAAGTTAAGGGGGATTTTGGACTCTATGAACATGTGCTACACACCAACAGGATGCTGCTCTCCCAGAGCTGTGGTTTATAAGTTAAGGCCAAGTCCTGCCACTGGCCCAACCATACAAACCAGAAGTGGGGTGAAGGGTAAACTGAGGCTTTTAGGGAATAATGAGTGACCAAGAACTGGAAAGTCATTTACTGCCTCTGTGCATGGGCATACATGACGTCACATTCATCTGTGCCCAGTGAGATGCCAGCATCTCTGCCCCTCCCAGGACAAGGACTTAGCCATGTGGGTGACTGGAGTCTCCACTGCCCTGGCCAGCTGTGTGCAGAAAGCTCACGGAGTCTGCTGTAGCCCCGAAGGTATGTGATCTGACTGGAGAACTTGCAGCAACCTACAGACCAGGCCCAGGGCTTGGCGAGTGGAGAGCTGGCCTACATTTACCACCACTGTCCCTTGGCTGGGGACACTGGCCACACGCAGGGTGTGCACATACACGCTTGGAAGCCTGGAGTGGTGGCCTGCCAGGGCTAGGGCAGAGGGGACTGGGCGACCCCCAGACCTCTCTTCCCTTCCAAGCACCCTCTCCCTTCCACCTTTCCTGCCACTGTTGCAAGAGGTCACCTTGCATCAGAGAAGAGGTGGGAGAGGGGGCAGACGTTTTAGAAAGTAGATACATGGGGAAAGATGAAATAATTTCCACCAGACAAGGATGTGAGAGAAAAAGCCCAAACCTCTCTGTCTCCTACTCTGTGCTTAGGCATTCTCCCCGAGACTCCTTGTGTTGCAGGGGCTCAAACCCAGGACCTCCATGCATGCTAAACTAGTGTTCTCAGTAGCTACAACTGCAGCTGAATATTAGCTGAATTCTAGCATGTGTGTGAATAGTAATGGCTAACCAACTGTGCCATTTACTAGCAAATTCTGGTGTTAGGGGGCCTCTTAGATAATCCTATTCTAGCCATAGTTTATAATGTGACTAAGGATAAGAGTCCATTCCCAAAGGTGTTGCGCTGCTGTGCTTATTTCACTGGGCTTTGCTTCAGCTTTGTCCTGAATGGTTCTACTCACGTTCACCCAAGTGCACGCGTGGAAGAAATTCAGCCAAGTAGTGATCACTGAGCCACCCACTGACTGTGGTGTTAGAATGGCCTCGCTCTGGAGGTAATGTGGAGAGACCCTACACCTGACCTTTCAGTCTTTTTTAAATGATCTTCAGTTCCAAGGTGTGGCATCTTACAAAAGCATAATGTGGGAAAGAGACTTATGACTGGCGCTGGTTCCCTGCCATTATCCTGTGGACAATTCTGGACCAGCCAGAAAGGTTCCTGCATGTGTGGAGTAGGCTATGCTGGAACAAAATATTCTGTTCATTGAGTCAGATGTGTGTACTGGCTAGTTTTGTGTGTCAACTTGACACAGACTGGAGTTATCATAGAGAAAGGAGCTTCAGTTGGGGAAGTGCCTCCATGAGATCCAGCTGTGAGGCATTTTCTCAATTGGTGATCAAGTGGGGGAGGGCCCCTTGTGGGTGGTACCATCTCTGGGCTGGTATTCTTGGGTTTTATAAGAGAGCAGGCCAGGGGAAGCAAGCCAGTATGGAACATTCCTCCATGGCCTCTGCATCAGCTCCTGCTTCCTGACCTGCTTGAGTTCCAGTCCTGACTTCCTTTGGTGATGAACAGCTGTGTGGAAGTGTAAGCTCAATAAACCCTTTCCTCCCCAACTTGCTTCTTGGTCATGATGTTTGTGCAGGGATAGAAACCCTGACAAGACAGATGTGGCTCACTGGTAAAGCCCTCGTCTAGCATCATCAAGAGACCGTAGGTGTGTGGTGGACATACTCTGTATCCTGAGGAACTCTTCATTTCATCCCTGCGACCAGGCAGAGGGGGCACAGCCCAGCCAACTCGAGGCAGACACTCCCCATCTACTTACCGGCATAGCATTGCTGGGGTCTTCTCCACACATAAACTGAATCTTTATTGTAATGTTCCGGGCAGATGCTAGCTTGTTAGCAAAGTTCAGTCTCTGTGGGTACACGTACAGAAGGTTTCTGGAAAAGAGAGAAGCCAATAATCAGCTGTCAATGTTTAGAGGCCACTTCTGCTTTTGTTTAAGCCCAAGAAGTTGCTTTCAAAGGTGGTGGCAGACCATTGTGTGTGTTTTTTGTGAGACACCAGCGCGGCATGCTGTGGCCAGGACCACAGGGGCAGGGGATGGTGCAGCTCAACAACCACACTTCGGACCTCAGGTTCAGGTGTTGCTCTTTGAGCAGGTGACCATGAGGACAGAGGGTTGTGTCAGCAGCTGTGACAGATGCATGAACCTTGTATTAGCAGATGTAGATGACAGTCATTCGATGGGGTTGGGTCACACTATAAGTAGGTAACACTACGCTGCCATAAAGTGTCTCCAGCTAGAAGTGACTGATGAAATGAGGGGTCTCTAAGGGACCGTTTTAAGCCAGGCCATTCCAAGTGGAAGATGATACAGCTTTGTTATTTTCCAAGGTGTCTTCTGCAACCCACGTCCACATTACTGTGATGACCCCTTTTGTTGTTTTGAGATAGTAACAAATGCTGTTGGGCTGTCTCTGTTACCGTTTAAAAAAATGTGTCTGTGTGGAGAAATGGCTCCATGGTTAAGAGCACCTGAATCACAACCATGAAGAACAGAGTTTGGATCCCAGTAGCTAGACAACAAATGGGCATCTGGAGAATGCTTGTAACCTCATGTCTGACGGGGGGGGGGGCAGGGTGAGGGGGGATGTAGAGAAAGGAGGCTCTCTGTAGCTTGCTGGCTTCCTGCCTGGCAGACCTGAGCTCTCGATTGAGGAATAGACCCTGCCTCCATGCAATAGGTTGGGAGGGTTAGAGAATACCTGACATCATCATCATCATCATCATCATCATCTTCATCTTCATCTCAGAGAGCCTGCACTTACACCAACATGTACATATACTCGCACAGACACATACACTAACTATCTGAATACGGAAATACATTTCTTTAAAGATTTGGCAAAGTTTTCATTCTCAATACATACCACTAAATTATTAATGTCACCAATTGGGTCTAGTATGCTTCACTAGAAAAGAGTGAGTGAGTTTTGCAGTCAAGTGTGAGGTAAATGAATAGCTGAGTGGAACTGCTTCTGATGGACTGTGAAGAGCACCCCCCCCCCCCCAAGAAGTCACTCTGGATCAGATGAGCACAGAAAGCCATGCTACAAATCTAATCCCAGTGAACCACTCAGGATAGGAAAGTTCATGTTCAGAATCCCTGTCCTGGTCTGGAAAGAAGAGGAGATGGGATTTCTAAGTGTTTCAAAATGTGTATTTTTCTGAGCTAAGTAGATAGCACCCTAGAGAGGCCAGATTTAGGAATTAGACCTATCCCTGTCTCCCACTTCAGAATAAATTTGAAAGTTTTACTGTGTAATATATTTCATTAGAAGTCAATCAATAATGAAACAAGAGTATTTCACAGACTACTGTCAAATCTCATTTGGTTTTCTGTTAGTATTAAGGCTGAGTCCATTAGCTTTGAGGTGGTTCACTCTACCTGCTACGCCTGTATTCTCCAGTCTGCTCTACTCTTTCTAACCCCAGTGCTATTCAGTGTTAACAGGTATTTGGAGAAGAGAAGGTGGCAGGGTAACCAAACTACTGGGGAAGCTTGGGGCAAATTAAGATAAGCAGGCTACTGTGTACCCTGAATGCCTTCCACCGGTGGTTCTCCACCTTCCTAATGCCGAGACCATTTATACAGTTCCTTGTGTAACAGACTGCCCCCATCCAGAGAGTTATTTTCATGGCTACTTCATGACTAGTTTTGCTACTATTATGAAGCATAATGTAACCATCCATGTTTTCTGTGGTCTTAAGAGTCGCAAGAGAAAGGAAGGGGTGGAGACCCAGAGGCTGAGAAACACTGCCTTATATTCCCAGATATTTAGACCTCAGAACTCATTTTATTTGGCTGGCCTTTCTTGGTATATTTCAGAACTTTTGCTTGAAGAAACACCGAAATAAGGGTATCTGACTAAAGAGGAATGTGTCAATCCAGGAAGAAATTACAACGCAAGGATTCTTCTGAGCTAGGTGTAGGAGTAATACTTGTGTAATACTAGGTGTAACACTTGTGATCCCAGAGCTCAAGAGGCACAGGCAAGAGGATCATCGCAAACTTGAGGCCAGCTTGATGTACAAAAGGGAATGTAGACCAGCCAGGGGTACATAGCACAAGTCTGCCTTGAAAATAAAAAATCAAAAGACAAGACAGGACAAAACCCAAGGATTTTCTACTCAAATATCTTGTAGTAAGGAATGCTTTCAGGTAATTCAAGAAGAAAAATCAATATTTGGAATGCTGAAGAACACGGGAGCTGTTGGTTTGTGTGTAAAGTTCAAAGGTCATAGGGGCAAATACATAGCATTCTTACGCTTTGTTGACCCTGGGTGCCTGGAGACAGGATGGGGGTGAGCTTCTAGGGGCTGGTAGAGCTGCAGTAGCCTTTCTAGGCCAGCCTGACCTCACACAATAGTATCACCACCCTGGATTTTTGCCCTTTGTTTTATTTTTTTTATTTTTTTATTTTTTATTTATTTATTTTTTTTGTTTTTGTTTTTGTTTTTGTTTTTGTTTTTGTTTTTGTTTTTTCGAGACAGGGTTTCTCTGTGTAGTTCTGGCTGTCCTGGAACTCACTCTGAAGACCAGGCTGGCCTCGAACTCAGAAATCGGCCTGCCTCTGCCTCCCAAGTGCTGGGATTAAAGGCGTGCGCCACCACCGCCCGGCTTTGCCCTTTGTTTTAATCTGTCATTATCCCATTCTCTTATTGGCTCTCATTCCTGTCTACACCAAATACTTCTCATACTCACATGAAAAGGAACATAAGACAATAGTCTAAGCTTAATTTCAATGGCCAGAGTATTCAATGAGGTGCAAATATTGGAGCATACACAGCCTATCCAGGACTGCAGAGGACGGGTCACAGCACAACAGAGCGACTGGTGTAGAATCTGGGTGTCTTCGAGTTGCAGGTAGCAAGTGCAAGCCAATGCTCTCTAAGATGAGACGATCACAGCCTTTCAGGATGAGGTGGGTTCATCTGTGGGTCGGCCACCGAGAGCAGAAGACCTAACATCCTCCGCATCTTCCCTGCCCTCTGCTGTCTCGGTGGACCTGCCGATCTCATCCATCAGTCAGAGTGAATCTGATACAGTTGAGGAACAGGGGCCATCAAGAGTCTGTCTCGGGAGTCCGGACTCCTCTGCCCATTGCTCCTTCTTGTTTATCCTCACGGCAATCACGTCCATGAGCAGGTTAATGTTTGTCGAGCAGCAGGGCTAGGAGATCTTGAAGAGGGTTAATGCTGGAGCCGGAGAGCAGGGATTGGAATCCATCTTTGCTTCTTCTACCTGCACAGCTTTGACAGATGCTGTTTCTGGAGAGTTAGACTTCCCACAAAGGCACCAACCAATAGACTTTGGGAGGGGGAGGAGGCTTACTGCAAGTGCCAGGCCAACCTGGGCTACACAGCAAGAGACCCGATTTCAAACAGCCAGAGAGAAAGGGAGAGGGAGCAGCGGGAAGGAAAAAATAGAAAGGAAAAGAGGGAACTTACTCACAACGGCTATTAGAATGACAGGTTCTTCCACATAGCTGACAAACCAGACGTGCACTGCCCTCTCCCCTCCCCCACCCCCATCCTCTCCACCCCAGACCACCTTCCCTTGTCATCTGGAGCACAGAACTTCCTTCTTTCATTCTTTTTCAAAAACGTCATTTATTTTTCCATGTATGGATGTTTTATCTACACGTATGTCAATGCACCGCATGTGTGCCCAGGTGTATGTATGCAGAGGCCGGAGAAGGGTGTTGGAGCCCCAAGGACTGGAGTTAATAGATGCTTGTGAGCCTCATGCGGGTGCCGGGACTGGAGCGTGGGCCCTTTGGAAGAGCGCCCAGTGCTCCTAACCTCGGAGGCATCTCTCCTACGCAGCAGTTCTTTCTCACTTCACTTTTGCTTCCCAAAGAGGGATCTTTGGAAAATATCAAGAGCTTCTGTCAGGTCCCTCCCCACAATGGTTTCCCAAACTTTTATTGTGGGTCTTACTTGACCTGGTTCTTTTTCTTTTTTTAAGATTTATTTATATGTGGCTTCGTGGGCATGCCTGCTGTTCTTAAAGGTCAGAAGAGGACGTCAGCTCCCCTGAAATGAATTATGGATACTTAAAAGACACCATGTGGACATTGGTGCAATGTCCACATTGCAAGAACACTTTGCAAGAGCAACAAGTATTTTTTTGGGTTTTTTTTTTGTTGTTGTTGTTTGTTTTTTGTTTGTTTTGTTTTTTGTTTTTGTTTTTTTGGTTTTTTTTTGTTTGTTTTGTTTTTTGTTTTTTGGGTTTTTTTTTGTTTTTGTTTTTTGAGACAGGGTTTCTCTGTATAGCCTTGGCTGTCCTGGACTTACTCTGTAGACCAGGCTGGCCTCGAACTCAGAAATCCGCCTGCCTCTGCCTCCCAAGTGCTAGGATTAAAGGCGTGCGCCACCACCACTCGGCTAACAAGTATTTTTTGTTTGTTTGTTTATTTGTTTTTTCTGAGACAGCCCTGGCTGATCTGGAACTATATAGACCAGACTGGATTCAAACTTACAGACACCTACCTGTCTCTGCCTCCCAAGTGCTAGGATTAAAGGTCTGGGCCACTACATCTGGAATAAGGACTCTTAACTTCTGAGCAAATTCTCTAGTTCCCTGACTTTATTTTACATTATTTTTTTCCACATTTACTTCTTTTGACTTAGTATATTTAAAACACACTCCTGACCATCTATCTCTCTAGCAGTTCCCACAGTGACCCCAGCTTTCTGAATACTGGGGATTCAAATCATGTGGCACAGCCTGCCAGTTTCCTCCTGACATCTTCTCTCACTGATCTGCACCACCTCCCCACATCTTCTCTCACTGATCTGCACCACCACCCCACATCTTCTCTCACTGATCTGCACCACCACCCCACATCTTCTCTCACTGATCTGCACCACCACCCCACATCTTCTCTCACTGATCTGCACCACCACCCCACATCTTCTCTCACTGATCTGCACCACCACCCCACATCTTCTCTCACTGATCTGCACCATCACCCCACATCTTCTCTCACTGATCTGCACCATCACCCCACATCTTCTCTCACTGATCTGCACCACCACCCCACATCTTCTCACTGATCTGTACCACCACCCCACATCTTTCTCTCATATACAAACACAGGCTCATGTCACTTTATAGTCACACCATTCTATCTATACATGATTATGATTATGAAAGTAATGTGTTGCCATGGATGTATTATGTGCACAGGTTTCACCACTGAAGAGCTAAAAAGCATAGGAAAGTATTTAATACTAAAGTATTCCTCTTTAGAAGAAAAAAGCAACCATTCATTATTCCTGTGTGAGGGGAACCACGGTAAAAACTTAAGTAGCATATTTCTATTTAGTCTTTTCCCTCATACAATAAATACTTTTTTTTAAAAAAAAAATCAAACTATATACAACTTCATCATGTTTTAGTGTTCAATACCATTTTCCAGTTATTAGATATTCTTCATAATCATGATTTTAATGGCTGAACTTTATTTCATATAATGAACATGCTGCAGTGTATGATAGTCCCCCAAAGCACATTTATATTATTGTCTCCCTTTCATTGATTATAGAGCCCTGATGAACACTTTGTGTCTTGATCCTTTGCCATGCCATAGACATTTGAAAGAATTCTTTTAAACCCTGGAATGCTCCGGTTTTCATCTTTAGATTAATTGATAGGCACTGATCATCTTTGAATGCTGTGCTTGGGGGAATAATGAGCTAGGGTTTGAAAATGCCTTGAAATCGCTGGATGAAGGGCGTGTGAGTCACTCTGGCGGTGCCTGCTGGATGGGACAGTGTGGCTTGCTGTCACCACTCTCGTCTTAGGCCCCAGTAAGAGGGCACCACAGACCTGTCCCTTACAACCCAACACCAGTCAACTGTTTTGCACAGTGCTTCTGAAGGGGTTGCTGGACCTTTGGTTCAAATGTCACCAGCACAGCTGCTCAAGATTCTGCACACACACACACACACACACACACACACACACACACACACCTGAAGAAAGAGACTTAGAGAATTTGGTCCAATATCCCCCTTTTCAGACCATGAAACGGACTCCTAGAAAAGTAGAGTGACTTTGCCTAAAATGTTTTTGGGAAGATTGTTTTCCTAAGGACCACCATATTTCCTGCTGACAAGAATGCTGAGTAATGAATTTGGCAGAGTAGCATCTCTTACAGAATGAACAGAAGAGAACTATAATGCTTTCTTTTGAGAGGGAAGATCACTATGTCTAGTCTGTAATCTAGAGCTTGTATCAGAGAAGAGTAATCTTAGTCACTCGGTCAACAGATGCATGTGATTTATAGAATAAACTAGTAGTAAGGAAACTTGTAAGAATTACATTATTCAAGACCCTGTAGGAAGACATCCACACTGTAAGCAGGAATCCCTTGCATGAAGGAGGAAGCTGTTTTGACAGGTTCTGTAATAACTAGAGGCCTCATGGATATGAGGAATTCAAGCCTTATCTTACTTTTCTTCAAATGTGATCAAAGATGTTTTTTACTTATAAGCATCACAGCTTAGAGAAGGAGAAGGTTGGACATAATCCTTCCAAAAAGTGTTTTAAGGATCCTTCAAATTACTTCTCTTGATTAAGCAGCTCTATAGGTTGCTGATTCTTCCCACGGATTCAGAAATATGCCATTTATACACGTATGTATGTGTATGTATATTGTGTATGTGTATGTATGTATGTGTGTATGTATATGTGTATGTATGTATGTATGTATGTGTGTGTGTGTGTGTGTATGTGTGTGTATGTGTTTATTATCTTGCAGTGTGTGGCCGTCAAGCCTAAGGTCCTACACGTGCTATGTAAGCACTCTTATCACTGAGCTTTATCCTTAGCCCTCAGCTTAGTTTAAAACTCATGCAAGGTCCAGGATTAATTGTGGAACTATGGCCATTCATAGATCAAACTGTGGCTTGAACTCTTTTTTTCTTACCATCTTGGTACTGTCCTCTATTTCCCTTTTGGAGAACAGGTTAGCTCAAGGGAACATTTTAAATCCACAGTGTAAAAACTCATTAGTTTGACTTTTCCTAAGTTTCGTCTATCCCTTATCTAGAAGTACAAGAAAAGAAGGAGAAAAGCTCATTCCTACCCCTTTCCCCAAGACAACACACAAGCACTTTCTAGAGGCTTCTACAGCTTGGCTAGGATCAAGGAGCAAGTTGGCTATCAGAAAGCATGTCAGCTTCTGTTGGAACAACTGGACAATTTAAATGTAGCGGAGCTTCAAGATCACATCGGGCCAGCAGGAAAGGAAGAAGAGCAGAGCACCCTGAAAGCCAGACAGGCTAACGGGTGGGATAAAGCCTCTGTCAGAGGGACAAGCTGGTCACAGAGTGAGGTCCACGGAGAACATTCATGAGCCAGTGACACTCCTGGAGCACACGCTGCTGCTGCTGAGCTCCTCAGGGCTAATGAGCTTTCTGTGCAAAGGTGACGGATGACGTCATAGCGAATAGCTTATCACTGATCAGGTCAGGGGACCATGACGCCAGCAGGATGGAAACTATGCCATAGGGAGTAAAGTTTATGAAACCAGAGACAGTTGTCTGGTTAGTACGAGCCGAGTGCAGACTAGCCCTCCGTGCGGTACTCCCATGTCTCCACTCCGGACCCGGGTTTCCTAGACCACCGTGTGAATGAAACATATCTGTGTTTCGTAGTTCTGCACTTGTCAGGGTACATACACAAGGAGGGCCAGTCAGCAGAGCCAGAACACAGGCCTCTGGAACTCTTGGGAGACTTTACCACAGGCTTAGAGATCCCAACACACACCAAGGACCAGCTATCACTGTTCATGACCAACCCTGGACTCTTCTTTTCAATGCGTATCTCTTTGAAAGTGGATCTGAGGTGAGTCAAAGGTTTATTTTCCATACATGATGTTAGGTGAAAACCCAGAATATAACTAAATAAACAAAGCAAAATCAAGCAAGCAAGCAAAACAACAACAACAACAACAACAACAACAACAACAAACCCCACCAAAACCCAAATGCCCCCCAAAACGAAAACCAAACCAAACCAAATCAAATAAAACAAAAAACACTCTGACAGTCAGGGCTAAAAAAGAGGCAGAACATGAGGACATGTGAAAACAGGGGCTGGAAACGACTGGAAAATGAAAAGTAGTAGGTTTGATTTTGAAATGGGATTTAAATTTTTTTTTTAATTTTTTTTCTGTTATTTCAATATGCAGCCTTTGATGAAGTAATGGTATTTAAATGCACTTTTTCTTAAATGGAGAAACAAAGTACTGACTTTCTATTGTGTGGGCTGTCTTCTTTGTACCGGTTGTAAAAGGGCTGATGTCAACTGTCACGACAAGAATGCCTGTGAGTGGGGCTGGAGAGATGGCTCAGTGGGTAAGAGCACTGACTGCTCTTCCGAAGGTCCTGAGTTCAAATCCCAGCAACCACATGGTGGCTCACAACCATCCGTAATGAGATCTGATGCCCTCTTCTGGAGTGTCTGGAGACAGCTACAGTGTACTTACATATAATAATAAATAAATCTTAAAAAAAAAAATGCCTGTGAGCACGCTGTCATTCCCAGATCTAGAGATCTCAGCAGAACTGCAGAGCCTGGAGATCTGGGGCCTGGATCAGACCCTCTGGACTGTTCTCGCCACCTCTCACTTTCTCTGGCTTCTGTGTCTCTCCCGCTTTCTCTGCACCTTTAATTCGCAGGTGTATCTCTCCCTGCCTCTCCCCAGTTCCTCATCTCTGTGCTTTCCTGAATACCACCCCTCACTCTGTCACTGGCTCTGTGACAAGCTGATCTCTGGCCACCAGGTCCCCTTGTCATTGAAACCTGTTTCTTAACACTTTTGTTGTGGTTGTTGGTTCAAGACAGGCTGTTATAATGTTATACAGAGTATATACAATAAATGAGCATATACAATAAATGAGAAAGTCAGTATATTTTAATATATATTAGGTAACACATGCTCAGATGCCTACAGCCTAGGGAAATCTTAGGTCTTAGATATGGATTCTGGAAGCTGGGGGCAGAAAAATAAGTTTTTCTATCCTAGAAATAGAAGTCCACATGACTCGGCTCTACTGCTTGTGCATACATTCACCTAAAAGTCTCTATATCTTACTACAGAGTCACTTGCTCATCTGTGTTCAAAGTGGTCCTATTCACAATGGGAAAGAAATGGAATGAACCCAGATGCTCATCAACAGATGACTAACTAATGAAACTATGGTATATATGCAGAATTTTATTCAGATTACGAAATCTTCAGGAAAACAGATGAACTGTAAAACATAAGTGAGGTATCCTAGACCCAGAAAGCCACATGCCAACCCTTCTCTCCTATGTAGATCTTAGGTTCTAACTCATATTTATGCTAGCATGGGTGTGAACGGAGGCCAGAAGACAAGAAAGGGAACCCTTAAAGGTGGCTGGGACACAGAGCACATGTGATTTAAACGTGGAGTAGGGAGTACTGGGGGCAGAAGGGGTAGGGACAGGGGGCAGAGAGACAGAGGGTGGAGGGGGACTCACCAAAAAATGTGTATGAAAAATTGGAAGTCTGCTACTCTGGAAGCTAATAAATCAACATGAAGGTAAGATAATATATTAAAAACAAAAACCCCTATAGGAGTCGGCTAGCAGGCTCATTCACCTAGTCAAAGGACCACGGTGCTGCTACAGCAGACATGCAGGCGAGCCGACTGCCCCACTAGAGGCTTCTCTACAGATGGAAAAGTGGGTGCCCTTTACCTCCTCAGCAGCCAGAGGGCACGCCTGACGCTAGCAGATGCCCTGATGCCTACTAATGTTATCATCTGTGGTTAGCTGATGGTCCTGATGCAAGTCTTCAGAGGAAAGCGGCAACCCAGATACACCATTTAAGCGAGGCCCATAGCCACGGAGGTGGTTCTACTTGCCAGTCACATTTCGCTTTCTATTTTAGATGTAATAGGAATGGCTGACACTCCACATTGACTATGTCCGGGTGCCGCCCCTCAGTGTCAGAGAGAAGCTTTAGGGTTTTAAATACCCGAAGAACAAAGTCAAGTCGGAAATCTCAGAACTCAGGAGTGGTTTTTGGTTTTTGACAGCGTTTCCTGTAGGTAGTAGTCCTTGGCCTTGAAGATAGGTGCTGTCCGACTCTGCCTTCAGAGCTCCGTATTTTATGTGTTGTGGGATTACTTAGGAAAGCTACCAACCTAGTGTGTCTGTCTTTAAGTGGAAGTGTGCTTTGCAAACTCACGTTTACAAATGCTCTACAAGTCTGCCACTGCCAGCTGTCCCGGAGAGGAGCAAGAGACAATTGACACATGCATCACCTGGGAGTCAGTATGACAAACACCATACCTGACATATTCAACTTCGAGAAGCACTGGCCCAAGAGAATTAGTTTGTTTTCAATCTGCAGACATATGAAGCCAAATAGATGATTGTGATTTTTTCCCCCTCTTATTTAGGCTTCACTGCTAGGAAGCTCAAGGTCAAAGCCAAAAGCTTTAAAAAATATTTTGTGTATCAACGTTGTCCAGGCTTAGATGGATTTCTCTTCCTTTATTTTCCATATACAGTATATGGTGGCTCTAGTGAGAATGGCCCCAGAGGCACAGATACTTGAATGTTTGATTTCCAGTTGGAGGACTGTTTAGGAAGGATTAAGAGGTGTGGTCTTGCTGGAGGAGGTGTGTCACTAAGGGTGGGCTTTGAGCTTACAAAAGCCCACCCAGGTCTAGTCTCTCTGCCTCCTGCTTGTGGGTCAAGATGGACGCTCTCAGCTACTGCTCCAGCTTCATGCCTGCCTCCTTGTTCTCTGCCATGACGGACATGAGGTAACCCTGTGAAACTGTAAGGGAGCCCCCAGGTCGCCTTGGTCATAGGGTCATGGTGTTCCATCCCAGCAATAGAACAGTAACTAAGACATGATCCCTCTAGGCTCCCTGACAGTCTCTCACGTCACGAGGTTCATAAGCAACTGCACATACTCAGAGCCCTTCCTGAACCCTGCCCTGCCGTTCTGTGAACATGGGCTCATGTCATTATCAGTGCTTAATTTTGTTTCCAGAGGTCTGTGAGGTCAAGTACAGACTCATAACGGACTTAGTGGAAAACAAAAATGGAAAGGAAGCCCTGCTTTGTGGGGTGAAGAGAAAGGTCCATCTTCAGAATTCAGGTAGAAACAGTTAAGCACAAAGCCTGTTTCATGACAGTGGCCACATCCCTCCCAATATCACCTACCCAATGGAGCTTATGATGCATAACTGGAGATCTTTCTGTTAAGTAAGCCAGACACAGAAGCACAAATATTCCATGTTGTTCTCTTGTGGAATCTCTCTCTCTCTCTCTCTCTCTCTCTCTCTCTCTCTCTCTCTCTCTCTCTCCTATTGTGAAGAGGAAGGGGAGGAGCAGAGAAATGTAATGGGGAGTGAACATGGTTACCTGACAATGATACATTTGAAAAGATGTCATTGTGAAACTGGTGGCTAGAATACAACAAGTATATGCTAATAGGAAGAGAGACAGAAGAGGAAGAGCTGGAGCTGGAGCAGTGGTGGCAGCAGCAGTGGTGGTTGCTGATCCACTTCCTATCTGTGACCCGATTGCAGGAATGTCAGAAAATTGAAATCTGATGAACTGATAGGGGACCTACATCACCCCTTTCAAATGACATCAAAGGAATTGTCAGCTTAGCATTGGTGTGTGTGTGTGTGTGTGTGTGTGTGTGTGTGTGTGTGTGTTGTATACCTATGTGTTGAGGCCAGAGGAGAATGTGTGCATCCTGTCCTATTGTTTTCCACTATATCGCAGGGTCTCCTGTCACCCCCAGGGTCTCCTGTGGGTCACTTCCCACTCCTACCCCCTTCCTGGGGTTACAGTTGCCTACACGGCCATGATTGGCTTTTCTGGCATAGGTATTAGGGTTTGAACTCAAGTCCTCACACTTGACAGCAAGTGTTCGTCACTGAGCTGCCTCTCCAGTCCTGCCCCATCCTCGTCCCGCCCTCCCCAACCCCCAGCCCAGGCTTAGTTTTAGAGTTTGAAGAAACGGTTAAAAGTGTGCCCAGAATTTTCTCACCACCAAACACAACTATTAGCCTCAGGTGTGCAAATCCTTGAGAAGGCAACGAGCCACTAAGCTGAGGCCCTCTGATTTTGTCCTTATTAAACCGTCCTGTTTATCTTTTCATGAATAATAGTTGCATAGATCTAAACTCACACTTTGAAAGCTATTTAGCAAGAATATGAAATAAAAGAGGTAGGATAGACCTATCTGTTGCATCCTTATAATCTCTCTGGTATTTTAAGCTAGTCGGAAAATTATTATTATTATTATTATTATTTTCAATTTTAAAAGATCCATATAATCAGTAGCCATGGTTTCTTATGCTGGGGCTGCGTATGTAGCTCGGTGGTAGAGTATATGCTAGGCAGCAGGAGGCCTTAACTTCCATCTCCAGTACCCTGTGAGAGTTCAGTCCCCGCCCCCCCCCCAAGGCCTGGCTATGTGAATAGTTCTGAAGGCTAATCCATCAGAGGAGAATTAGCCCTGCTGAAGACCAGTTTAAAAACAAACAAACAAACAACAAACAAACACCGGTGCATTTACCCCCCCATTTCCTGGGAGGCAGAGGAGGGTCACTTCAGCCCAAAAGTCTGGAGTCAACCTCAGCGGACTAGTGAGACCCTGTCTGGAAACAATGATGACAGAAGGTAATAAAAATACAGAAACCAATTCGGCCTCCAGATTTCAGGGAACTCTCTCCAGTCTAGACAAACCATGCATCACGGTGAGCTACAAGCCAGGATTTGCCTTCAGTTAATTGCCTCGCCATACCTCCCCCCACCCCCCCCACCCCCACCCCCCGCCTTGACCTGAGGCTATATGAAGAGACAGTGTCTTGTGAACCTCTTTCTGAGTTCTATAAATAGGACCTACGGGGGTAAAAATAGCATTCATCACCACTAAAAAGCAAGACTTTAATTAGAACAGTCATACGGGAGTCGCAACCGTAGCGCGGCAGATCCGGAGGAGCACACAGTAAGGAGAAGGTCCAGAGCATGCGCTGTACAGCCGCCGACTACGCACAGTCTGGCCTCACGCACCGCTCGCTGCTGCCTCACCTGTACGTCCCACATAATCCTTTGCTCTGTTTCAGTTTCCGGCACCAGAGAGAGGTCGGAGAAGTGTAGGCTTGCACAGTGCACGACTGCCCCAGAGGAGACCTCACTCTGTGTGTCCGTGTGTCATGGGATGCACACCTTGGCCCCCTTGGCCCCTTTCCACTCCACCTTCTCCCCAAAGTTCTAAATGCCAAGACAGAAGACAGAGCTAGTGGTAAGAATAAAACCCTCTGCAAACAAAAAAGAGAGAGAACAGGTCTCTTGGCGCACGGGGGGTGGGGTGGGGTGGGGGGGCGTTCTCACTTTTTCTTGGTCTTGCATCTAAGAGGTGAACCATAAATGGTGTGGGCCTCTGTGGCAAAACAGGGTATCTGTTCTCTATGCAACAGCCAGCTGCTTGAGTCCAGGAGTGAGAGCATTGTGCCCTCAAGTGGCTGCATGGTGTACTAAAATCATAGCTTAGGAATAAAATAAAAACATAAGGCTGGAATGAATGGTCATCAGCTCTCTTCTGAATTTTTCCATTCTTAGAAAAAAAGAGGATCGTTGGGTTTGGGAGCAGGCGGTCAGTTCTGGCCACTGCTTGCTAAGTCCAGTAAAACAAATGCCTAAGCGTTCTCTTAGGGCAGACCTCTTTAAACACTTCTTCAAAGGGTGAAAAGCAAAAAAACTGTCCAATAAATAGACAAGCATGAAGTGTGTGACAAGCTCTTTAGTGTGTGATAGGACAAACGTACGTATGTCTGTCCAGCTCACATCTGCAAGGAGGCATAATTGAAGGGCCGCCTCCACCGGCCCACAGCCGGCCTGAGGTACGGCGCATACACTCTCCTCATCTCTTCTGGTCACTGTTGTGTCTGGTAAATATCTTAGAGGACCACTGCCTACTTTCAGCAGGCATAGCAAGCACTGGCTTGTGGAATGGAGCTTTTATAAGTGGACCATTTCACACACATAAACGAGCTGTTTCCAACGAGGAGAACCGGAAGCGTCTGGAAGTCAGGAGTGGCAGAGGGAATTTTCACTCTGCCTTCAGTACCTTTCATATTTGGAACCTTTGAAAGGGGTTACCTATTCCTTAGGAAACGAAACTCAAACAACTAATGAAACAATGAAGGACGGAGGGTGCCTTTGACAGAGATTTCAGTAGAGGCACATTCACAGGGATTTAAAGAGACAAGGTCTAAACTCTTTTTATATGTGACCAAGATTACTTGGTAATGATGCTGGAGTGAGCACACGGGCAAGTGGGACGAACACATCACAGCACGAAGAGCAAACACCGTCCTCACCGTCCTCACGTGAGATGCGGGCTGCTGGGTTAGAGACGCTACTTGTTCCTTGTTCCTTGACAAACGCACTTGACTGCAAATCTAGCTGTAAGCTGGGACTGCTTCCCAAGTCAAGCGTACGAGGGGGCAGACTGCTCTGAGTCACAACACACCTTTGGATGATGCCATAAAGAACCTGTTTCATACAGTGGGTACGGTCACTTTTTCACAAAGGACAGCTCCTGGGGCTCCTGAGCAGGACCCTGTGTAGCGTGCCCACACTTCTCTCCAGTCCTGAGAAGATCCATTCCAGAAATAATAATTATAACTGGGTTTAAACTGGAAGTCTATCTTATTGAAAATAATGTTACTGTTCAAGGGCATACTCTCTGCCCCGGTTCTCCCAGAGTACTTTGGGTTCCTTTCTTTCCTACGAATCATAGTCGCTAAACCCTAGCTCCTGATGATTGCCTGGAACCAGTCCTATATTTACCCCGAGCCTTTCTCTTCTCCACTATGCTACAAGCCTCGTGGAATCCATTAAGATAGCACAGGGGCATTGGAGACGCCTCCTTGTTAGGCCAGATCAGACTTTCTGGTCTGAGAACACGCAGCTGAATAGGAGGAGGCCTGGAAACCGCTAATTATCCATCAAAGAAATCGTGTTCCGACTGACAGGCTTGTTCTCAGCAAGCACAGTCCTCCAAAGCAGTCCAATAATTAGATAAACAAGACTTCGGAGGCTGGGCTGAGAGAGGGAAATGCACCTTCCGTGGCTCGCTTTAATGTAATCACTAGTTAAAAGGTCGGCACGGAGTTAACAAGCTCATTACAAACTCCGATCCTGTGATCTCGCCACACCCCGAAGGCAGCCACCCGATAAGATGGCCTTGAAGGCCTTGCAGGGGCCGGGGCTCAACTCACACTATTTTTATTCTGCTTCTTGTTGTATTCTTCTCCAACGAGGCAGCTGGGACCTCTATTGCCAGCTGTGTTCGGCATCAGGAAAAATATGCCAGAAGTTGTTTCAATGCATTCTTAGGCAAACATCTAGTCTTGGAAAAAAAAACAAAAACAAAACCAGTCTGGTTCTGGAGACAGAAAGGCAAACTCAGACTTGGACCATCTTTTTTTTTTGTCAACCTCAGCTTCCCACTTTTGGGACGGCTGTCATTCTCTTGGTGACTTCTTAGAGCTGCTTGCCTGGGTCAGTCTCAAAGGATACCTTTCTAGTTCAACCCCTTCATAGCCACTGATACTGTGAAAGGTTGGATGTGGTTTCAGAAGACCAGGGTCTCTGACGTCAGAGATCTAGTTTTTGGAGGATCACGACCATCTGAGCAAGAGTTCATTTTATGAATCCTCGATGCTTGGGAAGCCTGAGTGGTTCTGTTACGATGGGCCTTGTGCCCTTTTCTTATAGCAACCTGTGTAATGGTAGAGGTACCTGGGGGTGGAGTCCACACAGGACTCAACTAGAATAGCTGTCCGCAGTGAGATTGGCAGAAGACACTGAAGAGGCACAGCTAACAAAGGAGTTACCCGAGGAGGCGGGAGGAAGGCAAGGGTTGACGTCTGCCATTAGCTCTGTCTCCTGTAAGGTAGTGCTACAGTCTGGTGCAAAGGGCAAATCTGACCCTAAACTTCTGGCTTTGGCCGTGGAAGCATTCACTGTTTGGCATACCAGATGCATTTATCCTCTGTAGGTGATAGCTATATAAAGTATTTATAATTTAAATTATAATCTAATTTATCAATTTTAATAAATGAAGAGATTAAAGTTTCAAAGGATTTATCTTTGAATTGATGAGCTCTTCAGAGTCCATTTTCATGTATTTAATTTCCTTGGATTTTTGTGGGGGTTGAATGAAAATGTCTCCCCTAAGTTGATGCATTGGAGTGCCTGGTCTGCAGTTGGTGGAACTGTTTGGGAAGGATTAGGAGGCGTGGCCTTGTTGGAGAGCTGTGTCTCTGAGAGTAAGTAGGCTTTGGGGTTCCAAAAGCTCATTCCATTCCCAGCTATCTGTCTCTCCTTCTTTTGCTTGTGGATCAGATGTAAGCTCTCAGCACATGAAGACCGAAAAGGAAATACTAAAATGTAATACCACAAGAAGTTAAGACAACATGCTTTCTAAATTCCTTGAATTTTTCACGTAGAAAGATTCAGGGACAAGTTCAGTACATATCTCTTTCCACAAGCATGCTGTTAAGACACAGTAGCTTAGAGCCAAGAACAGGTCTTTCCTTCACCAGACTGGAAAGAAGAGCCTTCCATCCCTTCTAAGAGTGAAGAGCTGGTTCCAGAGGAGTGGCCTTGACCATTCTATGAGCAGCTCTACCTTTGCAGGCCCGTTTCTCAGGACGCCATGCTGGGTGCAGTGTAAGCTGCCTAGACTTGTCCTCAGCACTGGCACATTCTGAACGGCTCAGTGCACAGATGCACTCCAAATCCTGCAGCGATGTGATTAAAGGATAATGTCTGTAGTAAATGACTCCTGCGGCTGATTAAATGCCGAGGTGGTGGTGGGGGCTGGATAGCTATAAAATTCATTTGGTACAAGTTTATTCCCATGCCACGAGCTTCCTCTTCCAATTAAGGGATAAGGTTTCCACAGAGATGGAGACGGCATCTGTAAGCAAACATGGTCATGCCTTCATCTTCCTCCATGGAGTGGGGAACGGAATGACTATTTTCTATAAATACGTGGCTCTTTAAGGAGGTAGACTGGAGGCTGACTTGGTGTTGTAGAAAATGAGGTGTTGCTTCGGGAAGGATAATGTTGGGGGGTCCTGTTGCCTCCCAAGCAACAGAAGGAAGAGCTCCATTTCTTACTGTGTGGCGCTTGAGTGTGTTTCTCATGGTAACTTTTTACTTAGCTCGCCTTCCAGGCCTCACGTTGGCGAACCTGGAAGATGCATGTGTGGTGGGGAACAGGTGGGCTGGCTCTAAAACTCCTTGCATGTCACATAGGAAAGTGTGGGTGAGGAACTGGAGAGATGGGAGCTCCCATGCACTGCTGGGAGGATAATCATCCTTTTTTTTTTTTTTTTTTTTTTTTTTTTAAAGAAACAGTATGGAAGTTACTAAAAACAAATGTCACCTGTAACCTAGTAATTTCACTGTTAGGCATAGTTCTAGGGAAACTTTTCACACACATTCGCAGAGGAACAAGATAAAAAACCTGTCACTGGGCAGGACGAGTAAAAACCACAAATGTCGAGGCTGAGTGAGATGCCTTGGCAGTCGAAAGCCCTGGTGGCTCTTCCAGACAAATTGTGTTCGATTCCCAGCACCCACACGGCGGCTCCTGACGCTCTGTCACTCTTGTCTTGGGGAACTGCCCTCTTCTGGCCTTCATGAGCACCAGACATACATGTGGTGCATAGACATACATGTAGGCAGGACACAAATACACATGAAACTAAATGAAAGGGAAAGCGGCAAACGTTAGGGTGGAGAGATAGCTCACCTAGAGAGACGGCTCAGAGGCTACGTGCTTGCCACGAACACGCAAACCCAGGCTCGCCACCCTTTCCCCTACCATGGGAGGCCCAAGTGTGGCATCATTCGTTTATAATCCTAATGCTGGGAACTCAGGAATAGGAGAACCATTGAGCAGAAAGTCTAGTCTAATTTGTTAGCCCAGATCCCAGTGAAAGACTTTGTCTCAATAAACCAGCTATGTAGCTCCCGAAATTGACCTCTGGCCTACACACACACACACACACACACACACACACACACACACATACTTAACAAAAGACAAGTAGAAAAAATGTTTACCCAATTGAACTGAATAAATAAAATATGGCCTCTTTAGATAAAGGAATAAATACATTACAAGAAAACCAATATGGTTCTACATAGACCAGTATTAATATTTAAAAAAAAAAACAAGCTTTTGGAAGTTTCCACTGGTTAAGCACAGGACAACATGACTAATGTTGAGCATAATGCATGGGATTAATAAAATGTGTGGCTGCATGGTAATAATCAAAAGAGAAAAAAAAGCACTATCGAGTGAAAAAAGCCAAAGTACACAATTCATGGGCAGTATATATACATGAATATAATATAAACATAATAGCATCAGTATGCAGAGATACATGTGTGTGTGTGTGTGTGTGTGTGTGTGTGTGTGTGTGTAGGAAGGCACACATAAGCTCATGATAGTAGTTGCTGAGCACGGCTGTGGTATGAAGGTAAAATGTCCCTCACAAGCTCCTGTATTTGAACACATGCTCCCCAGTAGGTGATGAAGGCCTGGTCTTTAGTGGGTGCAGCACCTCCCGTGGAAGTCACTGGGGCCGGCCCGGACTCCCCGTCTGCTTCCCACTCAACCATGATGTGAGGAGGTCCTCTGTCCAGGTGTACACCCCTCCACCATGAGCCCCTGTCATCTTGTCTTCCACGACCAAGTCCTTTGCTCCCTCCCTACCTCCCTCCATCCTTCCCTTTTCCCTTCCTTCCTTGCTTCCTTCCTTCCTTAAGTTGCTTCTTGTCAAGTGTTTGGTTTCAGCCACATGGAAAGGAAGTACCACTGGCGGCAAGGCAGAAGGGTGACTCTGTGAGATCGGGAAGACCTCATAACTAATCATGAGATAGTTTATATGGAGAGCAAAGCCCACAGAATGCCCTTGATGGATGGTTGAGAAACGATGCTCGGCTCAGCACCCTCCCCCACATTCTGGAACCAAAAAGCCTCTCAGAATAAATGAGAGCACCCGAGCAGCAATGCCTTGGGCAGAGGCACGCTGTCAGATGCCCCTCCAAATTCCCTAAGAGGCAGGCGCACGAGGCCCTTTGGAAGGCGGAGCAGCCTCACTTTGAGGTCTACAGTATCTCACTCTTCTGCCATTCAGTACAGGAAAATTAATTGAAACAAAGTAAGAAGGCCCTTTTGTTTTGTCTATCGCATTAGCTTAACAACAACACACTAAAACACTGGGCAACAGCTGGGGGCTACTTCTGTCACTGACTTAGGTTTCCTGGATAGAGCTGTGTGTGTTTCATTTGGTATCGCTTTGCCTGCGATCCAGACTGGCCGGGAGCTCACCGCGAAGCCCCCGCTGGCCTCCTAAGCACTGGAATTAGGCATGTGGCCCCGTACCCGTGTGAAACCTTAGACAACTATGGCATTCCAGCCACATCCCTCTGGTCCTTAAAAGACTGATGCGTGGAAGAAAGACACAGGGATGGGTCCGGTTTTCTTTCCATTTTTCTTTTTTCATTTCTGGTGAGAATACGTCCAGTAGAGTCTACTATAGTTTTGAATGAAGAAATGCACCCTTATTCCAGAGCACTGGGCAAAGCATCTCTGGAAGTGACCTCGAAATCCTCTGTGCTTCCGAGCTGTCACGTTTCGCTTCCCCTCAAACTCAGGAAGAAGGAAGAGAGGCTGGTTTTGGGGAGATGAGTGTTATTATCCAAACAAGGGCCCACACTTCTCACCTGTACACAGTGTGAGGGACGTACACTTCGCGGATCGGAAATTCCAAAATCTCCTTGTGCGGGCGTGTCCGGTTCTCAGGAAAGGGTTTGACTGGCAGCATCTCGGGGGTCAGGCAGCAGTTCATCACCTCAGGAGCTGGGGAGATCTCCAGCCGAAGTGAGCCTAGAGCAAGCCGTGGGGGGTGGGGGGGGGTTGGGTTACTGAAATCTGTCTTGTCAAGAAGGAACCCGGGGCTACTGTGTTAGGGAACGCTGGGGGAGGGCATGTGTTTTAGAGTTCCCAGATAATTTCCTATCATTTGAGATTTTAAAAGCCTGCCATGATAACTTTTGAGATTAGCATTTTATAAAACCAAAGTAAGAAGTCATACAATGAGTCGGAGCTGACGAGAAGGTCAAGATCCACCACACTCCACTATATATGGTTAGAAAAGTTTTGGGTATTGGTAGCAGTAACAATTGGTGGGCTTTGGGTGAGGTTTCTCACCTTGGGTGTCAGAGAAATACAGAAACAACGGATGCTACATAGAAATAGCATGTGGGTGGTCGCTTGAGGATAAGTGGGTCTTGGCCTGCCAAGTCATCCCACTTTCTCTAAATACCAGACTTCCACATAACATTTTGTGTGATAAAAGGGCTGTTGATATGTTTAAATGATTATTAGATTATCTGAGAGGCCAAATCTAAAGCAAACTATTTGCAGAATATATCCTTTATGAACGAGAAAGCGTGAATAGATTTGTCAAAAATGCACCGCAATTTCGATTCTTAACTTCCAACGCAAAGATCCATATCGCCCTCGGCAGTCTTATAAGTGAAAGCATTGAACAGGAAATGCCAATCACAAATGGTTTGGGCATGGTTCAAGAGTGTCATAGCTACTACCTTCTGTTGACAAACGTGACACAAAGCTAGATTCACCTGGGGAGTGGGACCCTTAACTGAAGAACTGTCGGGATCAGACTGGCCTAGGAGCAAACAGTCTGTGAAGTGTTTTCTTGATTGCTAATTAGTGTGGGAGGGCACACCCCACTGAGGGCAGTAACACCCTTAGGCAGGTGGGCGCGGGCTGCAGAGGAAAGGCAGCTGAACAGGATCCTGGAAGCGCGCCCGTGAGCAGCAGCTCTTCCCTACCAGCTGCCTCAGTTCCTGACAGGAGGATCATCTTGGGCTCCTCCCGCCCTAGCTTCCCTCAGTGATGGACCACAATGTGAAAGAGTAAAGCCAAGGAAGGCCTTCCCTCCTCCCAGTAGCCTTTGACCAGTATGGTATCATAGCAACAGAAGCAGACTAGACCAGAGATGCCAAGGAGAAGCCAAGCACACCTGGGATGGACTTGACCCTTCGCTGTAGAGATGAAGATCTCTTGTAGTCAGCTAAAAACTTGAACAGGTCTTCATCACTAAGGCGATCTCCCTCCTGCCAAGAGAGGCTTAGGGTTAGTGGGGAGGTTCTGCTGATTCCTGGACCTGGGACCAGCTACTTCTAAGATTTTCCCCCTGAAAGCCATTTTTAAAAATGATTGCTTTGGCATATTCTTTCTCTCCTTATTTTCCCCTTCCCTCAGCTCTCCTCTCTTCCTCTGTCCCTCCTTCCCTCTCTCTCCTTTTCTCTTTCCTAAGATACGGTCCCACTAGGTAGCTCAACTGGACCTCAAACTTGCAATCCTCCTGTCTCAGTCTCCGGAGTGCCACCACACTTGGCTTGTCTATTTGATTCTATCATATCTCTCATAGAGATTAGTGTGGTGAGCAGCTCTGAAATCACTTAGACCAAGCACTAGCGCCTCATGCTCTTCTCAGTCAACCTCTCATTGGCACTGCTGCAGGCAGAACCGCTCTCCTGGACAGCCAACTGACCTCGAGGAACCAAGGTCACATGCGACTGTCTTGTAATGTCAATAAACAGAAATTCCTTTTAGTCCCTGAAGCAATGCTGAACAAGCTCAAGTCTTCAGAGATACAAAGATGGGAAAAGCATCTTTCTTTCTGATTTCATTGTCTTCACCTGAATAAGGAAGGTATGTTTAGTCCCACCCTCTACATGCCCACCGTGGGAGGTGTCCGGCCAGGGGCACACCTGTGGCAGATGTAAGGGAGCCTCCTGGAGACCGGGGGGTGGGGTGGGGTGTCACTGTTTTTGCACAGTTGAGATTGATGTACCTCAGAGAGGCACAGCCCCAGGGGTTGTCCCTGGATTGCTTCTTGCTCCTGCTGTGCCTTCTTGAGTCTGTCATTGCCCTATCCATCCTGTATCTAGCATGGCATGATTGGGCATGGGGAGAGCCTCACTGCCTATAGTCTGGTGTGTGACTGGTTTATGGGAGACAGCCCACTCTATTGGGCAATTTTTCTACAGATCAATATGAGGATGAACTTTCATAGAATAATGCTGTTTCGATGAATTAGTAATTTTACAGAATTCCTGACTTGACTTAAATGGTGTTAGGGTAGTTGATAAGTAAGATTCAGGGTTAGGATTAGGGTTAGGGTTAGGTTTAGGCAGTTTTGCCAGGAACATATAACAAAGACAAAACTAAGGGTAGAGTGTGCCTGTGAGCTCTCCTGCACTCCAGGCACATGGTCATACTGTGGAAACAAAGGTCTGAGACAGAGTAAGGCTTAAAGAAAATGCTATAGGTTGGCTCTGAGTCCCTTGATCTTGTGATCTAAGGATATCATCATAGATTTCAGTGTGCACTATGAAAAGGCATTGTTAGAAACAAAAGGTAAACAATCCTATTATGAGTATAAGATGACTTTGAGATGCAAGATAAGTGATTTGTTTCTTGGTAAATACAAACTGCCGTCAGCTGGCACAGGGAAAACTGGCTACAATAGACAGCTTGCTTACACTTCGTTAATCAGTGACAGAAGAATTATTGCCTTGTGGTTGGGATGGATTTGTGGAGAGAAAGATAGACGAGAAATGTCCAGTTAGGTGTGGGTTTCAAAAGAAGAATATATGATCAGTAATCATGTGATCTACTTTTGTGTCATGATTTTAATCTGTTTTTGAAGAGTATGTTTTTGTGATGATTGTTTTTGGAGAATAAGTTACTTGTGGCTATGAGGTAATCTTTTTTCTTACATAGAGAAGTTTTGTCTTAGGTGGTATAAAAAGGCTAAGAGAAAAAACAAAGTTGTTGGAGCCTTGCTTCATCCTCTCTCTCTCTCTCTCTCTCTCTCTCTCTCTCTCTCTCTCTCTCTCTCTCTGTATGTGTGTGTGTGTGTGTGTGTGTGTATGTATGTGTATGTGTTCCCCCACCTTTTCGCAGACCCCAGAGAATTAAGTTTGCTTGGTCAGAGCAAAGGTCAGCTGTGTGATTAACTACCAACTCCACACAGTTTCTGACCTGTGGAAGCAGGCCTTCCAAACATCTGTGTGTTCTCTAATCTTTGTAACAACCCAGTTGAACAGAGTACACGAATTAACTTCTCTGATCACATTACCCTACTCCTTAGGATCTAACACCCTCACCAATACAATCAAATTCAACTGCACTGTAGCAGAAACAGATACCTGCTTGAAGAAGATGTTAGTGGCCAAGGTGGTGGCTTTGAAGTTGGGTCCAGCTCCATTTTCCTCTAAGGAGAGGGTTCGCTCAGAAGGCCTCCTGGACTGGGACAAACTCCTCCTCTCACCCACAGAGTTTCTCCCTGGAGGAAAGCGGTTGTTATTCTTACATATCAGAACACACTGCAGTTACTATTGAACCCAGACATCCCTCCACAGGGCTCAGCCTGCCTCAGTACCCCTCCCGAGGCCCCTAATATTCTTAATAGAGAGAACCCTAGTGGCTCTAAGTCCTTCCTGCTGGAGAGCAGAGGTGGCCGGGTGTCACCCTGCGAGCGTCTGGAGCTCAGCAGTAGGCTGGTGAGTCAGCCTGGTGTTTGCTTTGCTTTGACACTTGTGTCCCTCTGGGAGAACACAGTCAGACATCCCTGAAGGCACCGGGGACCCCGACCAGCGTGTGCACATTCTCCATCCAGTCTGCCTCTGCTCTAGTGTGGATCAGGCGACAGAAGTGCCCTGGCTGACCTTTCCACTGGAGACCAGACAGGGCTGAGGCTCTCAAAACTACAGCTTCCTCAGTTCTTGTTTCTTTTGAAGAACTAGGTTGAAACCTTGTGTCTTATATTCTGCAAGCCTAGCAGTTCTGTTCTGTATAATCCACTGCCTAGAAAGCACAGTTCTTTAATGTTCTGTTATGCCTAGCTCTGAGGCTGATGAGAGCTACCACTGGCTACCTAAACTCTGTGTAATGTGCTGGGTCTCTGGTTACTTCTTAGGAAATCAGCTTCAGTGCTTAAGTTGAACTAACCTCAACTTAGACCTAACTATCATCTCGGCAAGCCCTCTGCCTGAATTACTTGGACTTGAGGGGCCCAAGGAGCTCCCCCATACTTTGTAATAAGTCAATAAATAGAATAGCCGCCTTAGAAAAACTGGATGTGAAGGTCAGAAGGGGTGAGGTTTACTGACAAATCAGAAAGAATGCAGTTCTGTCTGGTGATTCTGCAACAGTAACTGCTGGAGAGCGGCAACAGTAACAACCTCCCTGGGCCTCACTCCCAGCAAAAGGCAACATTTCAGACCTGGCAGAGCCAAGGAATGTGTGAAACATCCACTGGTATTTGCGGAATATGAAGGTGGCTAGGAAAAAAGAAATGCCACCACAGGGGGTGGGCATGGGTCCACTTGAAACCTAAAGTCACTTGGACAGTTCCGCCCTGAAACTTAGACATGACTGGTTCACATTTATGAAGAGGCGATGAAAAGGGCCTGGGGCAGTAAGTTAGAAGAGTAACTTCTGGCTGCTTTTGGTGCCTACTCTCGTAGTCCTTGGCAAGGCAGACTTTAGGAGTCCAGAGATTTCGCTGAGAAACCAGAGTTGTGCTTTTCAGAGCTTTGGACAGTGCCCAGGCCTCTGGGTGGGAGCCAATCGCAGTGTCTTTGTTTAACATACTGTGCCCGCTCAGTGCTTGTTCTTAATTTTTTTTTTATTTTATTTTATTTTTTTTTTTGGTTTTTCGAGACAGGGTTTCTTCGTGTAGTCCTGGCTGTCCTGGAACTCACTCTGTAGACCAGGCTGGCCTCGAACTCAGAAATCCGCCTGCCTCTGCCTCCCAAGTGCTGGGATTAAAGGCGTGCGCCACCACTGCCGCCCGGCTGCATCTTAATTTTTGAGATGGGATGGCTACTCAAAATTAACTTTTTAAGGGCTCAAAACTCCATACAAAGTTCTTAGTATAAGAGTGTATTTAAAGGTCCATAACTGCTCTTGGTAACTTTTCAAGGGCTTAAAACTCAATACAAAAGCTCCATAGCTGCTCACAGTAATTGTTTCAGGCGTCTCGGATCAAGCACATGCTGTTCAGTAGTCTATGGTCGTCCTCTCACCTGCTCGCACACCCTCTAGGTCTCCCAAGTCCTTACTAATAAGCAGATAACCGCAGAGCAGAGCTGGCGTAAGGGGGAGCCCTCTGCCTCCTGCCCCAGACGGAGATCTTACCAACCCCAGGCTCCACATCTGTGCTCTCCCTTTCAAGGGTGGAGACGTTGAAGAAGCTTGCTAAGCTAATGGGGGCCCAGGCGAAGGGCATCCGGTATTTCCCCAGCCGCTGGCAGAAGGATTCAGCCTGAAGTTTGAGTTTTTCCACCTTTTCTTTACTCTGGAGGAAGGCAGTAAAGAGACAAGATGAAACAAACAAAACATCAGCACCAAGTCCGCTGCTCGCATGGGGAGGGGACGGCAGCTACAACGATGGGCCTGGTGGGGGCGGGGGCATGCGTCAACAGGAAAGCAGCAGCCTGGGCTGAAGCCTAGCTGATAAGGAAGCAAAGGTTACAGAAGGAAGAGATGTTCTTTTTAAGGACAGCAATCAGTTAGCAGATGACGGGTTTTTTGCTATGAAGACGTGCCTCAGGCTTGTTAACAGCAGCCAACAGGCAAACACACATCGGTTACCTAGAGAACTTCAACTCTCCTGAGAAAAACCTGGGAAAGAAATGCTAGTGTGCTGGTCAGTCATCAAAGTCCCAAGAGAATCTACTTTATAAAAGCCACTTTGAAATTCTAAAAACATCCTTAATTAGTCCTAACAACAGCACTGGGCACTGTTGTTGACAACACTTCCAAGGAGTTCTTCCTAAAGTCACACTAATTGATTTTAATACACCAATATCTGTCTTTATTTAGTTCAACTGATTTTATTTAACCTGTACAAGACTGATTGATTCCAAAAAGGCTTTAATGTTTTTTTTTTTTTTTTTTTTTTTTTTTGGTTTTTCAAGACAGGGTTTCTCTGTGTAGCCCTGGCTGTCCTGGAACTCACTCTGTAGACCAGGCTGGCCTCGAACTCAGAAATCCGCCTGCCTCTGCCTCCCAAGTGCTGGGATTAAAGGCGTGCGCCACCACTGCCCGGCGGCTTTAATGTTTTAAAAACTGGAAACTTTGGCAAATCTGAGAAGAGTCTTATTCATGTCTCAGGACCTATAATGTGCCTATAATTTATGATGAGCAGGTCCCCAGCTATGAATACTGTATAAAACAATTCCTTGAAGAAACCCCAGAACTCTTGCCCTCTTCTGCATAGGGGGCCTTGGCAACCCTCTCAAGTTGGAGCCTCAGAACCAAGGCAGCAGGTGTGGCTTGGTCTAAGCCAGAGTTCACACCGGCAAGTGGCACCCTAGGGTGTGCAATCATGTATTTCTTTTAAAACTGTTTTTGTCAGTAACTGGTTTCTCTTTCCTCTTTCATGAAAATACAATTTACGCATGTTTTAAAATGGAAAAGATGATAGTCAAACTCTACTATTTTGCTGAAAATTTTGGAAATTCGTTCATCCCAAGATGTTCCCAGTACTTAAACGGTCATACCTTTCCGCCATCGCTTTCTTTGATGATCATGTAGGGTTCTGCACAGTCTGCGATCTCTCCTTGCTGAAGAACCTTTTCAATCTACCAACAAAAACAGCATTAAAACAAAGCGAGTGAGTTATATTTATATAATGGGATCTATGGAACCGTAGAAATCATGTTCAATGACAATATTTAATGATATAGGGTGTTCATTACATATGCTCTCTGATTTAAAAATACAGCATGTAGCCAGGTAGTGGTGGTACATGCCTTTAATTCCAGTACTCTGGAAGACACTGGCAGGAAGATCTCTGAGTTTGGGGCCAGCCTATCCTACAGAGTGAGTTCCAAGACAGCCAGAGCTACAGAGAAACTCTGTCTCAAAAAAACCACACACACACACACACACACACACACACACACACACAATGTGGAGACTACCACAGAGTTTCAGTGTAGAAAAGGCTTATTAAAAAGAAGGTAACAGCAAATGCTAGCTATGGCTTCCTTATATGATGGGATTATGTGTGTTTTTTATTGTCTTCCTATTGCTGATGAGAAGTTTCTATTTTTTAAACAATAAACATGTGTTATATCCACAATAAAAATGCAATAAAAGTTATTTTATAAAACAAAACCCAGGGGATACATGGCGGGAGTGGAAAGCTCATTTTCTTTATTATTGCTTACAAAGTAAAAATGAGGCACAGTCTCGGTAAAAGTCAGGCCTGGAACAAAACCTTCCACAAAATAAATAAACGAACAGATTAAATGGCCTGTAAGTGTGTCCTTGTATTTCCTGTTAGGGCTGCTTCTCTGAATTTGACAGACAGAAGGAAATGCCTTGAGATGATTTTGTCTCTTCCGTCTGCTAATGAATGCTAGCACTATCTTCCATTTTGCTTCCAGTTAAGGAGTTGACAATCGGTTTTCATGGATATATGGGCACATATGGAGAAATCTGAAAGGTTCCAATTCTTTTTTTTTTTTTTTTTTGGTTTTTTTGAGACAGGGTTTCTCTGTGTAGCCCTGGCTGTCCTGGAACTTACTTTGTAGACCAGGCTGGCCTCGAACTCAGAGATTCGCCTGTCTCTGCCTCCCAAGTGCTGGGATTAAAGGCGTGCGCCACCACCGCCCGGCCGAAAGGTTCCAATTCTTTACTCAAAGAAAATTTAAGTGAACGTAGACACTACGACTTAGCCCCATTAGCCTGTGTCCTTAGTTGAGACACCTGAAGCAGGAATCTGGTCGACAAAGGCCATGGGCGGGGATTCTTCACAGGCGCCAGGTGAAGCAGAAACTATTTGACTATCCTGCTGATGGAGGTGAGTGCAATGGCGGTTCAAAGGAAGTCCCTCAGAGCTGCTCAAGGGACAACAGTTTCTCGGATAGTCCCAACAGGAAGCTCCTTTTTACAAAGGAGGATTGAAAGCTCATCCCAAGGCCAACAGTGTAAGAGAAGGCTGGCCCTGAGAGACCAAGTACACTGGAAACATGGGCACAAAGGGCTCGAGCCAGAAACTGACACCAGCTTCGTCCCTCCACTCGTTCCTTATTTATCCCAAAGGTCCGCATGTGGTGGCCACCGGGGAGAAGAGCTGTGAGCACAGGAGACATGGCTCCTCCCCTCCCGAAGCTCCCCACCAGGGCTCCATAGAACAAACTGACTAAAGTAAACCTTGCGTAGTCATTAAGACTCTTTCATATTCCCCAGCATGCAATAAGGGTACATGCTCCACTATGTTCATAGCAGCCTTATTTATAATAGCCAGAAGCTGGAAAGAACTCAGATGTCCCTCAACGGAGGAATGGATACAGAAAATGTGGTATATATACACAATGGAGTACTATTCAGCCATTAGAAACAATGAATTCATGAAATTCTTAAAGAAATGGATGGAGCTGGAGAACGTCATACTAAGTGAGGTAACCCAGTCTCAAAAGAATACCTATGGTACGCAGTCACTGATAAGTGGATATTAGCCTAGAATCTTGGAACACCAAAGACACAATTCACGTACCAAATGATGTCTGACAAGAAGAAAGGAGTGGACACTGGTGCTGGAAAGGATCAAAGCATCAGTGTAGGGGAATACCAGAACAGGGAAGTGGGAAGGGGTGGAAGAGGGAGCAGGGGGAGGGAAAAGGGCATGTGGGACCTTAGGGGGGTGGGAAACCAGAAAAAGGGAAATGAAATGTAAATATAGAATATATCCAATAAAAAAAAAAAGACTCTTTCAGGGCTGGGACTGTAGCCTAGTGGTAGAACACTTGCTTTTTACGTGCAAGGCTGTGGCTCCATTCTCAGTACCACAGGAAGAAAAGGAAAAGAAGGAAGGAAGAAAAGGAAGGAAGAAACAAAGGGAGGGAAGGAGGGAGGGAGGAAGGAGAGGGAACGAAGAAGGGGTAGGAAGGCAGGCAGGCAAGTAGAAGGGAGGGACAAAGGGAGGGAGGGAGGAGGAAAGAAGGAAAAGAGAAAAAGAAAAAAGAAAAAGAGAAGAAATGGGTTCTGGTAAGAACTTTCAGCTGGAACTCTGCCAAAAGGAATGGACATGTCTTGCCTCAATTTGAAAGCCTCAAATTGTGAGGCAAGGCGCCTCACAATCTACAATCAAGAGTCCAGATCTGACAGAATCAGGAACGACTATCCCCTTTGCTGCACTGGTCAGGGGGACTTCCCGAGAACTTCAGTCTGATATGAAGCCCTCATGGCTGGTCCTTCTTGACTGATGTGTAAGCATGTGTGACTGTGGGCATGCGTGACTGTGGGAATGTGTGACTGTGGGCATGCATGACTGTGGGCATGTGTGACTGTGGGCATGCGTGACTGTGGGCATGCGTGACTGTGGGCATGCGTGACTGTGAGCATGCGTGACTGTGGGCATGCGTGACTGTGGGCATGTGTGACTGTGACTATGCGTGACTGTGACTATGCGTGACTGTGGGCATGCGTGACTGTGGGCATGCGTGACTGTGAGCATGCGTGACTGTGAGCATGCGTGACTGTGGGCATGCGTGACTGTGGGCATGTGTGACTGTGACCATGCGTGACTGTGACCATGCGTGACTGTGGGCATGCGTGACTGTGGGCATGCGTGACTGTGGGCATGGGTGACTGTGACCATGCGTGACTGTGGGCATGTGTGACTGTGACCATGCGTGACTGTGGGCATGCGTGACTGTGGGCATGCGTGACTGTGGGCATGTGTGACTGTGACCATGCGTGACTGTGGGCATGCGTGACTGTGGGCATGCGTGACTGTGGGCATGCGTGACTGTGGGCATGCGTGACTGTGAGCCCTCATAAGCATGGCATGGGCAAAGGAGGACATTAGGAGCCGCTGGGAGCTTCAAGGCAAAAAGGCTACCTTCCAATGTACCCATTAAAGCACCGAGGTGGGTTTAAAGCCCAGCGGATCTATTTTTAAACCTTTTTTTATTTTTTTTAAAGTTTGAGGGTTCACACCCATCCCCTCTTCCTGTTCCTCATTTGCCAATCAAATCCTTTCATGCCCTCAAAATCTTGAACTAAATCTCTAAGCCTGAAACAATCCCTCACAGTAATATATATGATAGCTGAATGAGGTGACTCCACCTAGAATACATACAAGATCTTGATGTTCATCTGGGGAATAAGAATAAGAAAGTGAGAAGCCCTTTCTTTATCACATGACATTGACCTGGCTTGTCTATAAATGTTACAATACCACTTAGTGTGTCTTTGTAGGAAGGCAGCTCTATGATGGTCTTATAAGAGACACCAAAGCGAGACTGCTTTCTAGATCCAAATTTCTTAATAATTTGTTATTTTTTAGTTCATGTGTATTTGTGTTTTGCCTGCCTGTATGTCTGTGTGAGGGAATCAGATTCCCTGGAACTGGAGTTACAGACAGGTGTGAACTGCCATGTGGGAATTGAACCTGGGTCTTCTGGGAGAGCAGCCTGTGCTCTTAACCACTGAGCCATCATCTCTCGGGCTCCTAAATTCCTTAATTATATCCAGGCATCTTACAATGTGTTTGTTGCTGTCAGGTAAGTACACCTCCACATTAAAAAAATCTGAGTGCATGTGTTGTCAGTGGTTGCAAGCAGCAGATTACCATTTATTAGGTAATTACCGTAGGTTAATACAAATCAAGTAGAGCTGGAAGTAAAATTAGCTCTAGAACCAGTGTGGTTTTGTTGGTTGCCCATTGAGAGAACTGGATTTTTAATGACAATGCTGGTATAGCACAAATTAAGCTTTCCTGTATGTTAAGCGCCACAGTGAGAAGCACGAAGAGTTTACAGTGATAGCAACAGATGCACAGTCTTAGCAAAAAGACTTATTTTATCATTTTATTTTTACTCTTTCTTTTTCAGTTCCTGAGGTATGCCTTCAGTCCCAGCCACCGATTTTAAAATTCTAAATCCTTACACAGGTTCCTCTGAGCTGGAGCCATCTTTGTGAAATAATATAAAAGAAGCAAACTCCAAGCTGCCTGAATTCTTTGGACCCTATACGCCACTATTAAACCATACGGGAAGCCAAGTGACACAGACACGGGGGACCAAACTAAACGGAAAGGTGCTCAGACACAGAAGTCGGACTGCCCACGAGATCAGACACTTGGACTTGCTTGTTTTGAGCTATTTTTTTTTCCTTTGAGAGTCAAATACATACAATTATTTGGCTAGGCTGTTCAATACCTAATGTTTGTTGTTAGATTCAAACTACCAACTTTAATACGTAGAGAAAGGCTCTGGTTTCCTAAGGTTTCCTTGCATGGACAGTCTCTAATGGAGACCATGGATTTTGACACTCCTTAGACACATGGTCTGTAGGAGAGGAGAGAGGCGGGTTGGAAAGCCCAGCCACAGCTCAGGCCTTCAGAGCTCGGGCTGCTGCTGCTGCTGCTGCTGCTGCTGCTGCTGAGGGTGCTAGAGACACATGAACACTGCTAGGAGCCCTTTCATCATGACAACCCCCAAGTTCCTAGGATCGGAAGCTCCCAGGCATGTCTGAAGCTGCGACAACTCGTGGAGGTCACTGTGATCACCCTACTGCACAGGCAGGAAGCCAAGTCTGAGCAAGTTTGAGTCGCAGCAGGTCACATAGTGTCTGACTGCAAAGTCAGGATTGCAACCTCCGACCACGGGCCCTGCAAACCCCCACCTCTCCAGTCTTCCCGCAGAGGTTCCCTGTCAGGGCAAGTGCTTTTGAGAAGGAAACAACCCAAACCTCAGAGAGGACACACGAGCCTTCTGGTGTGCTTTCTGTCAGCATTGCTGAGTGAGATAACGATGTAATATCAGAACATGCAGCCTGGGCTGCACATAATCACCTTGACAACCAGGTAGATGTCCGAAGATGGGTAGGTGACGGAGAACACGGCGGACCTTGCCTGACTCGAGGGGTCAACCGAGGGGGTGTGAGCTCGCAGAAACCCTTTGAACTGGTCAGAGTTCAGGTCACAGTGGAAATTTTCTGAGATCTGTAAATGATCAGCATAGGGGAGAAGTCAGTTAGAGGTGCTGTGCTCTTGGTCTCCAGTGCAACAAGAGTTGAAAAGTCAGAGGGAAATTCTGCTAAAAGAAGTATAACCGTGGATAGGGCTAAGGGCTGCTAGAAAGTCTGATACTTTGTCACAGTTTCTATACAGTTTGGGGCCATATGAGCAACACTTAATGTTTATTCACTCTGGGTATCAGTGAGATGCACTGAACAAGAGAGGCACACAACCTCTGCCTGGACTGCAGTCACAGTGAGGGAAAAGCAGAAGAGCGGACAGGACAAACTGCTGTAAGAGCAAATTAAGCCACTACACTCAGGCAGAGGCTCGGTGGAAGTTTTAGACTGTACAAGATGACCGGGGTAAAGAGGAAAACCACGTATGGAGGGGACATCAGCGGCGGATGAGCGATTCTCACAGGCAGAGCTGCAAGGCACAGAGGGCGGAGAGGAAAGCAGGGACAACGATCTCAGAGGCTGGAAGGCCTGGGCTGAGTCTGGTGAGCCTGAGGCTCGGCTTGACTCTGCTTCAGAGAGGGAGGCAAGAAGGATGAGCACAACTCTGAGGCAGTCTGGTGTGCACGCTAAAGACCTAAAGATGAAGTTACCTGTCCGGGGAGGTGCTCGGTACAGATAATACATCCTGAGAGCGACACGTGCAGTGCTCTCGGGCTCCCTAATTCAGGGTGACGTGGCAGCCATTACTGGGTTCTTTCTGTCCTTGCTAAGAGTGGGTTAGAGAGAGCTGGATGCTGAGGTAGTTTCTAGGCATCACATGGACAGGTAGAGTGATCACGTGACTAACTTGTCTGCAGTGAATGGGGAGCACAAGTGAGATGTTAAATCTCCAGGCCTCCTCCCGCTCACCACCTCAAATAGTTCATATTGCAGGCGCCAATGGTCCTAGGGAGTAACTGGGGGAGAGGACATATTAAGGAAGGAGGAGGTCTTGGCGGCCTGGGGTTCTGAATCACAGAGTGGAACAGAGACACCGCTAACCTGCCGCTCACCCCTTACCACCTGGAACTGCTAAGGAAAAAAGACGAGGACCTCTGACTGTGTGAGCCAGTGGTTTTAAGACGTGGTCCTCTAACAAGATGTCACTAGATGGCTTCAGCGCCATCAAGAAACCTGTGAGAAATGAAAATTCTCAGCCTCCACCCAAATTTACAGGGACAGAAACCTGGTGAAAGGTCTTAGATTTGTAAGCCAAATGATTCTGTGCATACTAAAATCTGAAAACTGCTGTTTTTTTTTTTTAAGATTTCATTTCTGTATTTTATGGCATCTATCTATCTATCTATCTATCTATCTATCTATCTATCTATCTATCTATCTATGACTATATGTGCACCTATATGTGAAGACAGAGGACTGGCAACAGTGTTGATGATCTACTTCATTGTTCATTACCTATGCCTTCAAGACAGGAGCAATCCTGAACCATGCTTTTCTGTTTGTTTGTTTGTGTGTTGTTTTTCCTAGCTAGGTTGGAAGCCAGCAATCCTGTGTCTCCACCTGTCTCAGAACTGGGGTTACAAGTATTTGTGGGGACACCTGGCTTGTTGTGGATGCTAGCATCTGAACTCCAGTCCTCATACCTGCTAAGCTGTCTCTTCAGCCCTGAGAACTACTGCCCAAAGAGACTTATTTTATGTGGATGGGTGTTTGGTTTCATGGATATCTGTGCACCGTGTGCATGCAGTGCCCATGAAGGCTGGAAGAGAACACTGGATCTCCTGTGACTGGAGTTACAGGTGGTCGTGAGCTGCTGTGTGGGTGCTGGGAATCGAACTGGGGCTCTCTGAAAAAAAGCAGCCAGTGCTCTTAACCACTGAGCCACCTCTCCAGCCCCCAAGTCCTGTTTGTTTTAGCATCTAACCCTCCCACTGACACCAAGCCCGTCTATTGTATTGCTCTAGAGCAGCACGTTTCCTTCAGTATAGTCAGCTACAGGTGAACGATACCAGAAGCATGGCGGCCATCCGGTTGGGTTACACATGTCTAAGCTACAGGACATTTAAAACCTCAAGGAAGAATCTTGGATCACTGAATTCTTTCAATGGAAAGATATTTTATAGTTGGTGATGTCTTCATTAATTTAAATAGTTACTACACATAATTTCTGCCCATTCTCAACGGAGCTATTTAATTCCCTCTGTCTCTGTCTCTGTCTTTGTCTCTGCCTCTCTGTGTATTTGTGTACGTTATATGTAGGCGTAAGAGCAGGATGTTGGATGTCTGCCTCTATTGCTTTCTGTTTTATTGTCTTAAGACAATATATCTCCAGCATTTAGAAACATGCAACCATGCTGGCTTTTTAGGTAGAAGCTGGGGATTCAAATTCAGGTCATGTTTGCCTGGCAAGAGCTCTTGCCCACGGGATCATCTCCCCACAATGAATCTATTCCACAGTGAAAACAAAACAAAAACAAAAACAAAACACAGCCAAAAAAAAAAAAACAGCAAAAAACTTCAGGACAAAAGTCATGAATAGCTGACCTGTTAAAAACGACACATTATTTTACATTACACACAACCTCAAGTGTTGCTTATTTCTTTCTCCATCCAACCAGCTGTGCCTCCAGCAGGCCTTTCCCTTAATGATTCTTCAAAGAACACAAATGATAAATTTCCAGATCAGGTTTTTTTTCAAACATGGCAAAGGGAGAAAGTCTGAAGCTATCAATGTTAATTTGCTTTGAAATTTAATGTGCATGCCGGGGCTCAGCGGGGTGCACTTGACACACAGGCATGGGTGTCTGAGTTTGAATGCCAGGATTGTGTGTAACTGCTGGGCAGACAGAGGCCGGCTGTAAATCCAGCATCTGAAAGGCAGAGCCTGCGAATCTCTGGAGTAAGCCCAGTCAGGAAGCTCTGGGTCCAATCGAATGATCCTGCCTGCATGGGTAATGTGCAAATCGATTACTGGCTTGCTTTCCCTGGCTTGCTCAGCCTGCTCTCTTATAGAACCCAAGAATACCAGCCCAGAGATGGCACCACCCACAAGGGGCCCTCCTTCACTTGATCACTAATTGAGAAAATGCCCCACAGCTGGATCTCATAGAGGCACTTCCCCAAGTGAAGCTCCTTTTCCTATGATAACTCCAGCCTATGGCAAAGGGAGAAAGTCTGAAGCTATCAATGTTAATTTGTTTTGAAATTTAATGTGCATGCCGGGGCTCAGCGGGGTGCACTTGACATACAAGCATGGGTGTCTGAGTTTGAATCCCAGGATTGTATGTAACTGCTGGGCGGACAGAGGCCGGCTGTAAATCCAGCATCTGAAAGGCAGAGCCTGCGAATCTCTGGAGTAAGCCCAGTCAGGAAGCTCTGGGTCCAATCGAATGATCCTGCCTGCATGGGTAATGTGCAAATCGATTAAGGAAAACATGATTCACCTTTGGGCCTTCGCACACATACATACATGTGCACATACCTGTAAATACATATACACAATCACCCATGCAGCACAACCTGCACACAGACTCACACACAGACACACACACAGACACACACACCCCTGTTGTGTTTTCTCACAACCAGAAATGAGGTTGAAAACATGAACTCCAAAATCTCATGGGATGTATAGGATGGCCTTTTTTTTTTTTTTTAACATACCTTTTTCCTTTCTTTAACGTCATAGAGGGCGATACTGGCAAACAGAGGCTCAATTTCGATCTCAAACCTGTCAGAGAGAGAGAGAGGTTGGGGGAGGGAAGAGGGAGGGAGAAAATCAATATGGTTCAAGCCTGTATATATTTGAATGTCCTAAAAGTTCATGGATATATAAAAATCATTAAAAATGTGAACATGATCCCAGAAATACAGGGATAACTCCACAAATACGAGAGACACACAGATATTAACCGAAAAATTATGAGTGTTAACAAAAAAAAGTCCAGATCATTTGAGGTCACAGTAGCTACTACATTCTCTTTAAAAACGTTTGCTTTAAAAAAAGTGCTTGTTGGTGGTGCAGCAAGAGAGTGAGCTGAACGGAATTTTGGTTTGGTCCAAAACACTACCTCATATGCACGTCATGTTGGGGACTCACAAATGCTAGACAAGTACTCTGCCCTGAACCCATGCCCAGGCCAAACAGTGCTCATCCCTACCGTAGCTGCCACGCTCTAGGCAATTCTTAGGCAATGGACCTGTTGGCATCCTTCTGCTGATGCCAAGTCTCTCCGATCTGGGGCTGGGAAGACGGCCCAGCAGCTAAGGCAAGTGCTGCTCCTGCAGAGAACCCGCTTCGGTTCCCAGGACCAACACGGGAAGCTCGGCTCCTCTAACTACTTGTGCTTCCAGTTCCGGGAGGGCTGACGACACTCTCTCCTGGCCTCTGCAGGTTCCTGGACTCACGTGCCCTCCCCCACATGTACACATAATTAAAACATAAAAAATTAAATAAAAAGCTCCAAATGTCTACTATTCAATTCTAAGGGATAAGACATTTTAGATAGATAAGAAGGAAATATTTAATCGCCTTTCCTTAGACTTATAGTAGAACATTAGGATGCTGGCTGGGCCGTGATGCTAATGAGTATGTGCGTCCCCTCGCCCAGCCCACTGCCGCTGAAGGCTGTTCAGCTGAGGTAGACTGAAGACAGGGGAGGGAACCGAGTGATCAAGAACATGGCAAATGCTGAGGTGCCCTGGCCCTGTTTGACTTAGAATGAGGAGCTCCTTGGGCCAGGATTTATACTAGAAGAGTACTTGCCTACCGTACATAAGCTGTAGGTTTGGTTCTAAATACACACACACACACACACACACACACACACACACACACACAGAAAAAACAGACCTACCCACCAAAACCAGAGACAGAAGCCTCTCATATTAACCCTGATGATTCCTCCTGAAACCAAAGGATTGAAGAAAACATCCCCAACTAATTCTTTCCCACGTCAGACATACATGCAAAATACAGGTGAATTTTCCCGGTGCCTCAGTTTAACCACTCATGACTTTAGACAGTGCCCACGACAGCAGCAATAAAGAGGCTGGGCAGTTCCTGTGGCCTCAGAAACCTTGCAAACTAGGCCGCGCTTTCTTTCAAGGAGTATGTGAGGGAGCGGCCTTCCTGGCATATAGTTCTTTCTCAGCAGAGAACATTTTGGGCAGACAAAAGAGTTAGTTGGTCCACAGCATCTTTAACGATGAGATAATCTGGAATAATGGTAGACTCATGGGCAAGGAGTCAAAGAGAACTGGATTCTGTTCTGTCAGCGCCTGCTACTGTCTTAAATGATTGTGTGTGTGTCTTAGTCAGGGTTTCTATTCCTGGACAAAACATCAGGACCAAGAAACAAGTTGGGGAGGAATGGGTTTATTCAGCTTACACTTCCACACTGCTGTTCATCACCAAAGGAAGCCGGGACTGGAACTCAAGCAGGTCAGGAAGCAGGAGCTGATGCAGAGGCCATGGAGGGATGTTACTGACTTGCTTCCCCTGGCTTGCTCAGCTTGCTTTCTTATAGAACCCAAGACCACCAGTCCAGGGATGGCCCCACCCACAAAGGGCCCCCTTGATCACTGAGAAAAATGCCTTGTAGCTGGATCTCATGGAGGCATTTCCTTAAGAGAGGCTCCTTTCTCTGTGATAACTCCGGCTTGTGTCAAGTTGACACACAAGACCAGCCAGTACAATGTGTTACCTGCAAAGTAAGGGAGGAGCACTGCTCTCCCCATTTTCCATGGATGTCTTAAGAGTCATTAGGATAACATATGTACCATATGTGGAAAACACTGCCTAGCAGCAGCAGAACATACCACAGCAAAAACCCACATCTACTGACCAAAGGATGAACACACTGCATGTATATAATATTCCACAAATGTATATGCTATATATGCACATATGGGATATGATAAATGAAATAAACCCACTTGAAGGGACAAGTGATTCATTCCACTTATGGGATGTATTTATATACTCAAAGTCAAAGATAGAAAGTACTGTGGTGGCTACCAAGAGATGGGCTAGAGGGGGTCGTGGCGAGTTAGTGTTCAGTGGATATTAAATTTACTTTGCAAAGATAGAAACATCTAGAAATGGACAGTGGTGATGGCTTAAGACAATGTCCTTGCACTTAACACCACTGGACTGCACAGTAAAAATGGTGGATTTTGTTATATACCTCTCTCTCTCTCTCTCTCTTTCTCTCTCTCTCTCTCTCTCACACACACACACACACACACACACACACACACACCACACACACGAATGCCTTATCAGAAAATAGCACTTTATTCCCATTCTTCAGTCTTTTTGAGACAGGGTCTTGCTATGTAGCTCAGGCTGGCCCTAGAACCTGTCTCTGCCTCTTCAGTGTTCGGATTATAGGCACGAGTCGAGATGTAAGGCAGGAATAGAACTTTAATTGAGGGCTTTGCTGTGCTGAGCTTCACCATGTCTCCTGGCAGGGTCAACCTGTACTTATCATGTGCTTTCTGGCACACAGAAGGTCTGAGCGCTGCTGTGTGATAGTTGGATGGGTACCGAGTGTTAAAGTCTCCGTGTTTCAGGGAAGGGAAGTCCCACTGTGAACTCCTTCCTCCTCACAGCGGTGTAACGGTTTGACGCAGCCCAGATCCCTGCTCTACTGGGAGGCTGCTGGGCAGAGAGACTCCTGGCAGAGGTGGCAGGTGAGGACTTCAGAGGCAGGTTGCCAGGCCACCTCTTCTAAGCACAGAGCAAAGGCTTTTTCTACCATGGTTTTCCCAGGTGTGGTCCTCAGACACCAGCATGTGAGGCGACCGTGCGGGGTTCCGGATCCACCGGGCATCTTCTGAGGTAGAATCCCTTGCAGGGAAATGGCTATAGGAGGCTTCCCAAACCTGCATTGAGACCACTCTTTGGCTCCATTTAATGTACATTAAAATGTTGATGCCAAAGAGAACCTTCTGAGTGGAGGTTACCTTGTGCACGATGGCATTAAAATTTAGATTAATTCCCCTACATGAAATACAAAACAGAAAAATATTTGTAGTCACTATCTTTTTTTCTTGCTATTCAGAATTTGCAGAATCTGCACCACTGTAATTCTTTTTCCTGTGTCCTCAAGGCTTTATCTACTTCTCAAAAGCCAAGCAGGAATGGCGGTAGAGATGAATACATTTTTAGAAATTTCCTACCTAATGAAATCTATGGTATTATAAACAGAATTTGTTTGTCAACATCAACAGTAAAGCATGTCTTCCACACACTGTTGTTAGTTTTACTATTCATATTTTCACAAAGTTTCTAAAATTTCTTCCTTCCATCCAGTTTAGAGTTAGGACCATTTTTTTTTGGTTTTATGCTTATGGGTGTACAAATAATATGAATGCCATTTCAGTCACTCGAACATACCAAGGGCATGTATTTATGTATGTAGCGAGGGCCCTGGCTACATGTATCAGTTTTATTCAACTTCTCCTTTAGGAGCTGGGAAAACATCACTAGAAACTGACTTGACAATTCTCATTAAAGAAACTCAAGTGCAGGACAGGTTTCCAATCTATAAGAACAGCTGCTGTGGGTTTATGTGTAAGATAAGTCTGGAAGGCTCATGACAGCCTGGAGGAATGTTCCTCTGCTTCCAAATCTAAACTACATCTGGCAGTAGCACAACTGAATGCGTGTAGGTGTGGCAGACCATGGTGCAGACTTTCTGAACAGAGGGAACAGCCTCTTTCAGCAAGTCCTCCTGCTGACTTTTGACTGGCAAGGACTAGAATTTGCCTTTCTGTGCCCATTACTTAAGACAAATCTGGTTTATAGGCTGGTCATTTCAACAGATGCAATGAGAGACCCTGACACCCATCCCACGGGATTGGCGAAAGCAAAAGGGACACATCAAAGCCAGCCCTGGTCACTGTCTGAGGAGTGGCATTCGCACGTGCTGAAGGGCAGAGCCAGGGGAGGCAACAGGCTAGAGTCACCTGAAAGGACGGGCCCCCTGAGAAAATGCCTCCATAAGATGAGGCAGTTTCTTAATTAGTGTGTGACTGGAGAAGGGCTCAGCACACTGTGGGTGGGGCCAGACCTGGGCTTGTGGTCCTGGGTTCTATAAGAAAGCAAGCTGAGCAAGTCAGGGGAAGCAAGCCAGTAAGCAGCACCACTCCGTGGCCTCTGCATCAGCTCCTGCCTCTATGGTCCCGCCTTCTTTGAGTTCCTATGCTGATTTCATTCAGTGATGGGTGTGGAAACATAAGGTGAATAAGCCCCTTCCTTCCCACTTGCTTTTGGTGATGGTGTTTCATCACAGCAGTAGTAACCCAGTCTAAGACAGGTGTCAACCTACGGGTCTCAAATCCACACACTACCATATAGTCACACATCCAATCATTACCTAATCATTACCTTGTACTTTCCTACACACCAGGTGTTTTATTTCCATGCTATAGAAGTCTTGTTGTTAAAAGCTTTGCAGAAATAGAGTCCAGGGAATCAACTTTAATCTCTGCTCTTTCCATTACCCCGATGCTCCCCTCTATCGAAAAGATGCTGGGAGAATCCCCCCCCACCCCAGTGCTGGTGATGCCACATGGGTTTTTATCTAAACCCAAAGTTGTCATCAGCACAGTGGCTGTGAGTCTGGTACTTACTTCAGAGTCAGCAGCTTGACCAATATTCTGTTGCCCAGATGTTCCTTGGGACATTCTGGTACTGGGCGTATTTCCACAGCATCCTCCTGTTGAAAATCACATCGTAAACAAGTCCTTAGCAGCTTTCCATAGGGCCTTCTGGTTGGAGGTAAGGCAGGGGAGGAAGGGCTGCCCTCCTCGTCCCTGCTGTATGTCTAGCTGAGGAGTAGTGCTGTCTTGAGAAGAGTTGGCCATCCACCGGCCAACATTTAAAGCCAGCATGAAAGCAAACATTTTCTTCTCTCAGAAAAGGAGCATTTAAGAGAAAGAAACTGAGAGAGAAAGGGAGGGAGGGAAGGGAAGGGAAGGGAAGGGAATGGAAGGGAAGGGAAAGGAACGGAAGGGAAGGGAGAGAGGGAGGGAGGGAGGGAGGGAGGGAGGAAGGAAGGAAATGCAAACTAAGCATGGCTTAGTAACATCTACCAGCTAGCACTGCAAAAATCTGTGGCTGATCCTTTTCTCCACTCTGAAGCCCTAAATACACATTTAAAAAAAAAACCACTTCTCTTTCCAAGTTTTCAATTTATATATTTTATTTATATTTACTGTGGGAGGAGGCGCTTGCTTGCTTGTGTATTATGTGTGGAACACACATACCATGGTTTATATGTAGATTTCTGAGGAAACTTCCAGGAGTTGGGTCTCTTCTTCCATAATATGATTTCCAGTAATCAATTCAGGTCATTGGGTTTGGTAAAGAGCACCTTTAATGGCTGAGCCAGCCCACTGGCTTGTCAAGAGGTTTTTTGTTTTTGTTTTTGTTTTTGTTTTTGTTTTTGTTTTTGTTTTTTTTAAATTGGATATTTTACTTATCTACATTTCAAATGTTATCCCCTTTCTTGGTTTGCCCTCCACAACCCCCTATCCTATCCCTCCTCCCGCTGCTTCTATGAGGGTGTTCCCCCACCCACCTACCCACTCCCACTTCTCTACCCTGACATTCCTCTACACTGGGGCAACGAGCCTTCATAGGACCAAGGGCCTCTCCTCTCATTGACTCCCAACAAGGCCATCCTCTGCTACATATGCAGCTGGAGCCATGGGTTCCTCCATGTGTACTCTTTGATTAGTGGTTTAGTTCCTGGGAGCTCTCTGTGTGTGTGTGTGTGTGGGGGGGGTCTAGCTGGTTGATATTGATGTTCTTCCTATGGTGTTGCAAACTCCTTCAGCTCTTTCAGTCCTTTCTCTAATTCCTCTATTTTCAGTCCAATTGCTCAGTCCAATGGTTGGCTGTGAGCATCCACCTCTGTATTTGTCAGGCTCTGGCAGAGCCTCTGTCAAGAGTTTTAATAAGTAAATGTGTTGTCTAAGTTTCAGACTTGAAATTTGAGTCAAATAAATGTCAATTCTTATAATAGAGCCTTGTCTTGGTTTGTTTTTTAATATCTTAGATAGGTACTAGAGGTTTGACGTTGAATTATAAGTTATATACCCATACTCAGCTAATATATGCTGACAGTCTAGGGGTGAGACAACTTAGTGGTGACAAGAACTTCCAACCTTTCTGTCCTATCACAACTTTACATTTAAATCTGTACCATGGCCGGGCGGTGGTGGCGCACGCCTTTAATCCCAGCCCTTGGGAGGCAGAGGCAGGCGGATTTCTGAGTTCGAGGCCAGCCTGGTCTACAGAGTGAGTTCCAGGACAGCCAGGACTACACAGAGAAACCCTGTCTCGAAAAACAAAAAAAACAAAAAAAACAAAAAAAAAAAAAAGAAGGAATCCTGGGGGCTGGGGAGATGTCTCAGCAGTTAAATGTTTACTGGATTTTCTTCCAGAGGTAGTGAGTTCAACTCCTAGCAAGCACATGGTGCCTCACAGCCATCTATAACAGGATCTGGTGCTCTCTTCTGGCATGCAGATAGAGCACTCATACATAAATCTGTACCATGGACTGTGTTATCTTAACTGTATTCCTATTATGCAAAGACAAATAATGTACATCTTTGAAAGCTTTAATTCACTCTCCCACAATAGGCTGTCTAACTCTGCTGTGCGAATGCCCACAGGAATCCAAAGCACTGGGTCACTGTCTAGCTGTCTTTTCCTAGGCAATAAATGGTCAGGGTTCCCTCACCCCAAATATAGCTCAGTGACCACTTTCCCAACAGCAGTTGCCACCTCATGGTAAGTCTGTACCCCGTTTGGTGAGATGATCCAAGTGGTAAACTCACTGCCACTCCCCCCACCCTCCCTCCCTCCAGCTCCCAATGAGCTGCATTTTGCTGGTGGAACTACCCACTTCCCCTCAGGTGAGTTCCCCTCAGGAGATGAGGTGGGCTCCTGTAGAGAAAGCTGGGACTGTCAGCATAACCAGAATAGATACTTCTGCAGGGAAGACCCACTTTCTGGAGAAACAGGACCCTACATACACACACACACACACACACACACACACACACACACGTATATATATAACAGTTCATATATATGTATATATATACGTGTGTGTGTATATATATATATATATATAACAGTTCATCTCAAAGCAAAAGAATATACCTTTTTCTCAGCACTGCATGGTACCTTCTCCAAAATCGATCATATAATTGGTCACAAGACAGACCTCAACAAATACAAGAAGATCGAACTAATCCCATGCCTCCTATCAGATCACTATGAAGTAAAAGTGGTCTTTGATAACAAGAAAAACAACAGAAAGTCCACATACACATGGAAACTGAACACTACTCTACTCAATGACACCTTGGTCAAGGAAGAAATAAATAAAGAAATCAAAGACTTTTTAGAATTCAATGAAAATGAAGGTACAACCTACCCAAATCTTTGGGACACAATGAAAGCAGTGCTAAGAGGAAAACTCATAGCCCTGAGTGCCTCCAAAAAGAAACAGGAGAGAGCATACACTAGCAGCTTAACAGCACACCTGAAAGCTCTGGAACAAAAAGAAGCTAATTCACCCAGGAGGAATAGAAGACAGGAAATCAAACTAAGGGCTGAAATCAATCAAGTAGAAACAAAGAGAACCATACAAAGAATCAACAAAACCAGGAGCTGGTTCTTTGAGAAAACCAACAAGATAGATAAACCCTTAGCCAGACTAACCAATGGGCACAGAGACAGTATCCAAATAAACAAAATTAGAAATAAAAAGGGGGATATAACTACAGAAACTGAGGAAATTCAAAAGATCATCAGATCCTACTACAAAAGCCTATAATCAACACAACTGGAGAATCTGGAGGAAATGGACAATTTCCTAGACAGATACCAAATACCAAAATTAAATCAGGATCAATTAGATCAGCTAAACAGTCCCATAACCCCTAGAGAAATAGAAGGGGTTATAAAAACTCTTCCAACCAAAAAAAGTACAGGACCAGATGGTTTTAGTGCAGAATTCTATCAGACCTTCAAAGAAGACCTAACACCATTACTCTTCAAACTATTCCACAAAATAGAAACAGAAGGAATACCGCCCAACTGGTTCTACAAAGCCACAATTACGCTGTTACCAAAACCACACAAAGATCCAACAAAGAAAGAGAATACAGGCCAATTTCCCTTATGAATAACGATGCAAAAATACTAAATAAAATTCTTGCCAACCAAATCCAAGAGCACATCAAAACAATCATTCACTATGATCAAGTAGGCTTCATTCCAGGGATGCAGGGATGGTTCAATATACGGAAATCCATCAATGTAATCCACTACATAAATAAACTAAAAGAAAAAAACCACATGGTCATCTCATTAGATGCTGAAAAAGCATTTGACAAAATTCAGCATCCTTTCATGCTAAAAGTCCTGGAAAGAACAGGAATTCAAGGCCCATACCTAAATATAGCAAAAGCAATCTACAGCAAACCAGTAGCCAACATCAAAATAAATGGAGCGAAACTTGAAGCAATCCCACTAAAATCAGGGACTAGACAAGGCTGCCTTCTCTCTCCATATCTTTTCAATATAGTACTTGAAGTTCTAGCAAGAGCAATTAGACAACATAAGGAAGTCAAAGGGATACAAATTGGAAAGGAAGAAGTCAAATTATCATTATTTGCAGATGATATGATAGTATACTTAAGCGACCCAAAAAACTCCACCAGAGAACTCCTACAGCTGATAAACAACTTCAGCAAAGTGGCTGGTTATAAAATCAACTCAAGCAAATCAGTAGCCTTCCTGTACTCAAAAGACAAGCAGGCTGAGAAAGAAGTTAGGGAAATAACACCCTTCACAATAGCCACAAACAACATAAAGTACCTTGGCGTGACTCTAACCAAACAAGTGAAAGATCTGTATGACAGGAACTTCAAGTCCTTGAAGAAAGAAATCGAAGAAGACCTCAGAAGATGGAAAAATATTTCGTGCTCCTGGATTGGCAGGATCAATATAGTAAAAATGGCCAACTTGCCAAAAGCAATCTATAGATTCAATGCAATCCCCATCAAAATCCCAAATCAATTCTTCATAGAGCTAGAAAGAGCAATTCTCAAATTCATCTGGAGTAACAAAAAACCCAGGCTAGCTAAAACTATTCTCAACAATAAAAGGACTTTTGGGAGAATCAATATCCCTGACCTCAAGCAGTACTACAGAGCAATTGTGTTAAAAACTGCATGGTATTGGTACAGTGACAGGCAAGTAGATCAATGGAATAGAATTGAAGACCCAGAAATGAACCCACAGAGTTATGGTCACTTGATCTTTGATAAAGGAGCTACAACCATCTAATGGAAAAAAGATAGCCTTTTCAACAAATGGTGCTGGTTCAACTGGAGGTCAACATGCAGAAGAAGGCGAATTGACCCACTCTTATCTCTTTGCACTAAGATCAACTCCAAGTGGATCAAGGACCTCCACATAAAACCAGACACACTGAAACTAATAGAAAAGAAACTGGGGAAGACCCTGGAGGACATGGGCACAGGGGGAAAGTTCCTGAACAGAACACCAATAGCTTATGCTCTAAGATCAAGAATTGACAGATGGGACCTCATAAAATCACAAAGTTTCTGTAAGGCAAAGGACACTGTCAGAAGGACAAAATGACAACCAACAAATTGGAAAAAGATCTTCACCAACCCCCACATCCGACAGAGGGTTAATATCCAATATATACAAAGAACTCAAGAAGTTAGACCCCAAAGAACCAAATAAGCCTATTAAAAATAGGGGTACAGAGCTAAACAAAGAATTTTCACTAGAAGAAATTCAGATGGCTGAGAAGCACCTTAGGAGATGTTCAACATCATTAGTCATCAGGGAAATGCAAATCAAAACAACCCTGAGATTCCACCTCACACCAGTCGGAATGGCTAAGATTAGAAACTCAGGAGACATCAGGTGCTGGCGAGGATGTGGAGAAAGAGGAACACTCCTCCACTGTTGGTGGGATTGCAAGATGGTAAAACCGCTCTGTAAATCAGTCTGGCGGTTCCTCAGAAAATTGGGCATGACACATCCAGAAGACCCTGTCATACCACTCCTGGGCATATATCCAGAGGATTCCCCTCCATGCAATAAAAACACATGTTCCACTATGTTCATAGCAGCCTTATTTATAATAGCCAGAAGTTGGAAGGAGCCCAAATGTCCCTCAAAGGAGGAATGGATACAGAAAATGTGGTATATTTATACAATGGAATACTACTCAGCAATTAAAAATAATGAATTCATGCAATTTGTAGGCAAATGGTTGGATCTGGAAAATATCATCCTAAGTGAGTTAACCCAATCACAAAAGAATACACATGAAATGCAATCACTGATAAGTTGATATTAATGAGCCCAGAAGCTCTGAATACTTAAGGCACAGTTAGCAAATCAAAAGATTCCCAAGAAGAAGGAAGAAATGGTGTGGGGGGTGATTGGGAAATGGGGGGTGGGTGGGAGGGGGACTTATGGGATATATGCTGAGAGGGAAACTGGGAAAGGGGAAAGCCTTTGGAATGTAAACAAAGAATATAGAAAAAAAGAGTTTGCCATTCCAATATTCGTTTCTAGGAAATAAAATGGTGTAATATAAAATAATCTCATGCCATTAAAAACTGTCAGCATTTGTAATCGTTTTAGAGCAGTTTGAGTTCCCCTCTGGCCCACAGGAAGTTCCAGGCTGAAGTTCAAGTGACAGGAACAAACAGCATTTCTTTGAGAATGACTTTAAAATATTAAAGGGTGGGGTAGAGGCTCTCACGCATTTTACACATTCCAGTTTACAAGTGGCTGGTATGCTAATTACACCGCATTCCTCTCCACCCAATAAAAGCAGCCTTGGGACCTCAGGTAAGATATAACTTTCAGCCTGCATCTGAATTTCTGCATTGTCTCAAAAGCCATAAAACAAAGTTCTACACAACAGTTTATGGTTCATATCCAGTTAAACTGGACATCGTCCCGCTCCATCCGGGGAGACTCTGATGTCTGAGTCATCCTCCTGCCCCTTCCTGTGCTTTCTTCTCTCATGCAACTGCCACTTTAGTGTCTTATGTTGCACTGATCATCTTCATCATGGAGATGGGCAGAAAGCAAAGAAGTAAAAGTCAAGTCTGTTAGATCCACTATTTCTTGACAAATCTGATTTTTTAAAGCCTTAATGTGAATAAAGTTGAAACACTAGAAGAACTGACTTTTAAAACATGCCTGTGTTTCAACAGTGTGTTGTATGCAGACATGTAAACGAGCACAAAGTCTGTTAAGGTCTCTGATTTATAATTTAGTTCATCTGCTGAACCCTGAAGAAATTGCTTGAATGTTTCCATTCTTAGATTCTAGTTCAAAATATGGTGATGATAATATTTCCCAAATTCTTCCTAACTAGTTTTAAAATAAATATTTAAAACCCATAATAAAATTATATTTATGGGATAAAATGTGCTGTCGGATGTATTCATTGTAGAACAATTTTTGTTTGTTGTTTGTCTTTCAAGACAGGGTTTCCCTGTGTAACCCTGGCTGTCCTAGAACTCCATCTTTAGACCAGGCTGGCCTCAAACTCACTGAGATCCACCTGCCTTTGCCTCCCAAGTGCTGGGAGTAAAGGTGTGTACCATTCCCACCCAGTAGCAGAAGGTTCTTATACATTATCTTGCCAATGTATCATTTTGTTTGGTGGTGAGAAAGTTAAATTTACTCTAACAATTTAAAAATGTATACTACCATATCATCAATTGTGGTTACCATACAGTAAAACCCAGTGTTCCAGTTTAACTGAAACGTACTTTCTTTTGACCCATCTCTCTCCCTATCTGTCTACCCACAAGTCTTAGTTACTTCCTCTTCACATTCTCTTTATGAAATCCCTCCCCCACTGTGTGTGTGTGTGAATGTGTGTGTGTGTGTGTGTGTGTGTGTGTGTACACTTATCCATGAAGGCCACAGATCACCATTAGATATCTTCCTCTCTTCTTTAGTTTTAAGTGAGAGTCTTTCACTGAACCATTTCCGTTAGATTGGCAGTGACCCCAGGAGCCATCTGTCTCTGTGCCCGGGGCCGGGGTTCCAGACACACGCCACAGTGTGCAGTGTCATGTAGGTGCTGGGGTCTTCACACTTATGAAGCCAACACACAGTGTGCAGTGCCATGTAGGTGCTGGGGTCTTCACACTTATGCAGTCAACACACAGTGTGCAGTGCCATGTAGGTGCTGGGGTCTTCACACTTATGCAGCCAACACACAGTGTGCAGTGCCATGTAGGTGCTGGGGTCTTCACACTTATGCAGCCAACACACAGTGTGTAGCGCCATGTAGGTGCTGGGGTCTTCACACTTATACAGCCAACACACAGTGTGCAGCACCGTGTAGGTGCTGGGGTCTTCACACTTATGCAGCCAACACACAGTGTGCAGTGTCGTGTAGGTGCTGGGGTCTTCACACTTATGCAGCCAACACTTTACCCACTGAGCTGTCCCCCAAGGTACTTACTGATTCATTTAATGATGAGCAATCTATTTTTCAATGTATCAGATTAGTCCTTAAGCTTTCCATTCATCTATATATCTGTTTGGGGCAGGCAGGGTGGAGGTCAAAGAATAACCTTCGGGGGTTGGCTCTCTCACCCACTCGTGAGCTCTGGGGGTCAAACTCTGGTCGTCAGTATGTCCCATCTTTCTGGTCCCAACCTATTTATTCTTAATCTGCTTCAGATGAAACTGCAACTAAGACAAATAGCTAAGAAACCAAGACGACTGGAAAATAAAGATGAAAGAGAAGCAACTGGGGTGGGGGTGGGTGGAAACGGAAGCCGCTCTGCTTGGTGGTCATCAGACGTGTGACTCTAGGCAAGGGATGCTGAGGGCTTGAGGGACATTTCCCCTTACATCCTCCTGGGGTGGGGCCGGATGGTGAGCAGACCATGATGGACTTGATGCTGCATCTCCTTCCTGCTGCCTCCCGTTGTCAGTCCTTACAGGTCAGTGGGAGTAGGGTGGGGAGGAGTGGGGAGCTGAGAGGTCACAGGAGCAGCAGCTGCAGAAGATCAGGCTCGGGCTTTCTGATGTCTTGCTTGGTCCAGGGACCAAACTTCAAAGACTTACAACTATAGACAGGGACATTATCTTTCACGCAAAATCTCACCAAATCCTATCATTGTTATTATTTGTCCATGCATGTGTATATGAGGACACCGGGGCAGGCGTGTGCCTCTGTGGGGATGTGGAGGTGAGAGGACCCTTCTGTGGAGTCGGATCTCTCCCGTCGCTTTTCTGTGAATCTGTGGATCAAACTCAGGTCTCTAGGTTTGCCTGGGAGGCACTCTTGTCAGCTGAGCCATCTCTCCAGCCGCCAGATCTTGTTCTTACAACTGATCCTTCTATAAAACATGAGCAGCAGAGATGGGGCAGCTGGTGTCTGTCCTGGTGAGACCTGGGATCCCAACAAGCCAAGGGAAAGGCTGGAAAGAGCCCATAGCACCCAAGGAGTCACAGCACCTAAGGCCTGAACGATGACTACTTCTCACGCCATCCAAAGTGCTCCAGCGAGTAACTGCAGGCAAGGTCTCAACCGCTCTGGGCCAGCTTCAGTAGATGAAGAGGTGAGAAAACAGGATTCGAAAGCTTCACGCACCAGGAGCCCGGCTGTGATTATCTCTGCCCAGAGCACATTCAAAGCAGGCATCTCCACTTGCTCATTAGGGCCACAGGGTGGGGTGGGGTGGGGGTGGGGGGGGAAACATCTTTAAAAAACACTTAATAACACCAGGCTTTAAATAACAATGTGTTTCTGCTGGATCAGTTGTGAAACATACCCCCAAGTAACTGGCTGGCTGGCTCTGAGTGATGTGCTGTACACAGACCCTTGAAATGTTCGGGAAATTAAAGCACTATGAAAATTCTGGTTATTGCTATAGAAATCCCATCGCAGTGATGATCAATAAGTGGCTCTCCAGCAACACAAGTGTGCTTAAGTGAAGAAGAGCCGCGCAGTAAGCATCCGGATATTCACGCTGCTCTACGGTGCCGGAGAGCAGAAAAAATACCCGGATTCCCTGTTGTCACCAATATCCTCCCCAAAGGAAACCCGCACCCACCTCGTCCACGGACGGATACAGGGCGAAGAGCTCAGCTGGCCGATTGGCCTTACGGGCCTCCTCTTTCTCCTTCTCAAAGTCCTCAGCGCTCACAAGCTGAAGCAGGTTTTCCAGCCGCTCATCGGGCTGCAGGCTGCGGAGGTCGAAGTCACAAGAAGTGATGGGGCCCTTCCCAGACACGTCACACAGCATGTTTAAGGGACGACGGGGTCCTGTCTGTTAGAGAAAACAGTCGGTCTTTAGGAGGGTCAAGGTCCTCAACGAGAACTAGACTCAGGGATGTCTCGAGACTGCTCTAGCAGGGGTCTACAGAATCTCCAGTCTCAAGGAAAGTTTTGTTTGTTTTTTTTAACAAACTGAGGGCTCGAGAGGACTGTTCTTGGCTTTCTGGTGGGACTATCCTGAAGTGAGGTGCTCTTTCTCTCCTAGAAGCAGGTCAATTCCTCACCAGTTAGACAAGCCAGTCCCAGGCAGGGATTTGAAAAAATGTCACTGTGTTTCTATCAGTTATTGGCTGAATCCAAATCTCTTGGGATCCATGCTCATGTCTCAGGCTGGAGCAAACAGCTGGGACAAGGCATAGCACAAAGGAGCCTGGACTTCGAACGGAGGGACAGTTTTCTAATCAACTCCAGAGCTTGAGTTTCGAGACTAGAAAATAAGACAAACTCTAAGGAGCGTTCGAAAAACATGTATATACGCTCCAAAGCTGACTTTATAAGTTTACAAATACAGACATATGGGATTGGGATACGCTTATCACAGGATTTTTAGTAATGATTATGGGAGCAAGCATCAAAGAGAAACCACACCAGCTCAGCAGTAGCTTCTGGGTGCAACAGGAACTCATCCACCTCTGTCTGTTTTCTCTCCTACAGCATCAGCCTGAGGAACAAGCACACCGACTTAAAAACAGTGCGTCCGTTGCTAGCTCTTCTACACTTCTGTTCTAAAATGCACACAGCCTAAAATGCACCCTCTCAGTCATCTCTTGGTAGGGCTAAGTACTTTCATTCTACAGAGCAACCATCCTTGCTTTCCATACGATTCTTTACTGTCTTGCAAAACTGAAACTCTGTACTCACTAAACAGTAACTCCCCATCCCTCCCCAGTTGCCAGGCAACCACTTTTGATGCCCCGTTCTTCCACAATGGACACTCGATTGCTTCCATCTTTTGGCTACTGGGAGAAATGTTTCTATGGACAGGGGTATAAGCAGCATTGACTTAATCAACTATCACTGCTTTATGATAATAATGGCAAACAGCAGTAACAGTAGCCAGCATTTATTGGACACCAAGGCTGGCATTGTTCAAAAATCTTTACACATTCCCGACTCACTCAATACTCATATCATCTCACGAGATACTTAGTATCATCCTTGGCTTTCAGGGAAAACTAAAACCCAGAGAGGTTCATGCCTGAGCCTGGGGATCACAAAGAAAGGCCAGCATCGGTGAGGGCTTTGACTCATCCCGGCTCTAACAGGGAGGGGCCTACTGCCAGTCAACTACAGCCCCTTCACTTTTTCCCCTTCCTCAACTACAGCCCCTTCACTTTTTCCATTTTAATCACTGTGCTTTGGGGTTTCTATTTGAATCCTGGTTTCTGCAGCTAGCTACAAACCAGTCTGAGGAAGATAGTCACTGACTCAGTGGTAGAGTTCCTCCTACTTGAATGTTCTGAGTCTGACTTTTATTCTAGTTTTTTTTTTTTAAGTTGACAGCATGCCTTGGGCCATGTTTGCTGACAGGAAGTACCTGAGTGGCCGGTTCACTGCACTCCAAGGTTTCGGACTCAAACATCTGTTTCTGAAGCGACTTGTGAAAATCTCTGCGAGATCCAGTCTTTTTAAAGCTGCAAAACTCTGCACTTCCTTGGTTTCTTTCGTTGTTGACATGATTTGATTTGGAGGGAGACGGGGAGCAGGAGAGAGAGAGAGGCAATGCATTAGATTAAAAATAAAGTAACGACACAAGGGCAGAGCAGCGGAGGAGGCTGCACAGAGGGCGACTGTAGTGCTTCCATCTGAGGACACACCCAGCCCGCACACAAGGGCACACAAGGCTCTGTTGTAGCGGCTCCTGGCTGGCCCATTATGAAAGGCAGGGACGCCTGGGAAAATGCCATGTGTAGAGGTGTGGTCACTTCAGCTGTGGGCGCTTGGCTCCAAGCTGAGGCTAAACTGTGACTGCAGTGTAAGAGGCTGAAATGAACCCAGCAGTGTGTAGAAGCAGCAAACAGAGATTGCTTGAAGCTAAACATAGAGGAAGCCATTTCAACGCCACATCAATGTTCTTGATGAGTAAGAAAAGCAGGACACCGCAAAGGAAAAATATACAAAAATAATGTATACACCAGCGATCTTTGCTAACACTCACAGAGGCACTCTGGAAACTTCAGGAGAATGCTGTCCAAGGGATGGGAATACAGGTCAGTGTCGGGGGCCAAGCTCTGCTCTGCACGCATGCACGAGGGCCTGGATTCATTGGTGTCCATTTTCATCCTCTCTCTTCCCTCCCTCCTCCCTTCCCTCTACTCTTTCCTTCCTTCCCTCTTCCCTCTCTCTTTTCTCCTCCCTGTCTGCCTCTCTGTCTCTCTCTCTATATATATATATCTGTCTGTCTGTCTGTCTGTCTGTCTCCCCCACTCTCTCTCTGGGAGCAGTTTAAAATAGAATGGCCAAGGCAGTCACTGGAGAAGTAGGGCCATGATGGAGAAAGCAGGAGCTCTAATTTGTCATTTCATAGCTATAGAAACCAACACCTACATTCCCTATTTTTCTGACTGAAAGGCTTCTTGGAAAACATGTCACAAAGTGTCTACACACCTAATTTGTGTGCTTTCTTTTTTTAAAAAAAAATTATTTATTTTGTTTTATGTATATGAGTGCTCTATCTACATGAACACCTGCATGCCGGAAGAGGGCCTCAGACCACATTATAGATGGTCTTGAGCCACCACGTGGCTGCTGGGAATTGAACTCAGGACCTCTGCAAGAGCAGCCATTGCTCTTAACGGCTGAGCCATCTCTCCAGCCCTTCCTGATCATTTGCTCTGGCCCTGCTTGCTCCGGCCCAAAGATTTATTTATTATTATATGTAAGTACACTGTAGCTGTCTTCAGATACTCCAAAAGAGGGCATCAGATCTCGTTACGGATGGTTGTGAGCCACCATGTGGTCGCTGGAATTTGAACTCAGGATCTTTGGAAGAACAGTCAGTGCTCTTATCTGCTGAGTCATTTCTCCAGCCCCATCTGCCAACTTCTTGAAAGTTATTCTTAATCAACAAGACTAGGGAGCCACACGGAGGGGGGAGAGCAGACCTTCTTTGTGTATAAAGGGAAAAATCCCTGGGTGGGTAGCAAGGTAGCTCAACAGGTAATGGTGCTTTCCACCAAGATTTAAGGCTTGAGTTGGATCGCTGGAACCCAAACACGGGAAAGAGAAGTCACTGCACAGACCCTGTGACCAGTTCCCAAGCAGCCACACACAAACAAATAACAATAGATGGAAAAGCGGTGGGCGAGCTAGTCCTTTACCTGGCCTACTTGGCCATACTGTGGGTGGTCTAATATCCCAGGAAGAGGAAATAATTAAAGTAGTGGCAAATATAGGCAAATAAGTATTGTCTTGCAATTAGGCCCAAATGAGAACGCACTAAACCTGTGGTTATTAGCTCTGTAATGCTCTATGTGGAGCAGAATTAAAAAAAAAAGACTAAATACTAACACCAATCCCTCTGAATCCGGTCTAACTCTCCATGATGGTATCTGCAGTTACTTTTTAGGACCCATTCCCTCCAAAGAGAACGAAATCCAAAAAAGGTTCAGTATTATAAGCGCCTTTTCAAGGAAAAAATTGGGTTATAGAGAAACAAACAAACAAACAAACAAACAAAACAAAACAAAACTGGGGAAGCAGCCGAAAGGCTTATGGTGTTGCTGTCTTAGCAACCAGGATTGCACTCCATTAACTAGCCTTTTCCCCCATCTTATAAACTCCATCTATTTCTAAGAGTATTTACTTATAAGCAAGCATGCGCACGCGCGTGCATACACACACACACACACACACACACACACACACACACACAAGCATGCACACATGTGCACACACACTTTACCCTTTGGGACTTGTATTCTGGGAAGCAGGAAGACTATTGTGCCCATGTTGGAGTCAGAGAAACTTTTCTCTCCTCCCTCAGACCCTTCAGCATCATCCACTTCCCCATCTTAAATCTCAGAAAGTCACAGTGTTCTTCTTGGAAGCAGGGGCAGTGCTGGCCGAGGAGAGGCAGGGCTGGCAAGCACGGAGGTGACTCATTCCAGAAGTGCCAGCATGGAAGGAGCCACCCCTGAGTAGGTAGTGAGACCGCTGGCTCAGTGCCTCTGGCTACAGGCATCTCGGCCCAGTCGCCCCACCCTGGCAACGGACTCAAACAAAGCCACGTTCCCATTGAGCCCGTGTGAAGACCCAAGGAAGATGGGGAAACAGGCAGACCGGGAGAGCAACTGCTCACACAAAATGAATACAGCCGTCGCTTGCCAAACTCTGTCTGAAACACCTTTCTTATATACTCAGGAATGCCTCCAAAACCAAAGACTTCTTGAAAGCATTCTCTCTAGAGGCCAGAGTGTGCAGCAGGCGGAATCTGGCTGAGCGAGAAGGGCCTGGACTCAGATCCTGATCTGGGCAGGTGGCCTCATGTCTCTGAGCCACAGTTTCCTCGGGGATGGAAAAGGGGACAACTGGAGTTCATCTTAAGAGTTTATTGTGAGGATCAGAAAGAATAACTGTGTCCTTCTCTTCTCTCCCCACCTCCCTTTCCTTCCCATTTCTCAAACATCCCCCTTTCTTTCCTACTCTCCCTGTACAACTAGGTGTTAAAACCTTAAGATGCAGTGGAATAAGCCTTCTTTGTCTTAGGGGTGGAGAGAAGCCTGGGAAATCCAGAACTGGAACTCAAAGAATCCAGGATAGGGTAAGTAAAGCATTTATTATGAAAGTGCTGCCCTCACAGAGGGGTGAATTGGAGCCCAAATGGTGCAAGGAAGATATCTGGGCATGGGCAGCCAGGCACATGCTCATCACTGAGCCTGAGGCAAAGAAAGAAGCATCTATAAGAAGGGACACCTGCCAGGAGGCTTCGGGCTTAGGCTCAGAGACAGGGCCCAGGTACCAAGGGGCATCCTGGTACTGTGTCAGTGCAAGAAGAGGCTCATCTGGGAAGGAGCCTAGTGTCATGGTTGACTGGGGTGGAGGAGAATAAGGCAGTGGGTACACATAGGAGGGTTAGACAACTTAGAAACATGAGGGACACAGGAGCCATATTTTGCCAAATAAAAGAGTTAAACTATCAAAGGGAGAATGCTAGAACAGACACTGTGAAGTCAAATGCCCAGGCCAACAAGAACTCATGGCTTCCACTCTGTTCACCGACAGGGCATGGGGAACTCGCGTGAAATGAGCACACTTAACACCGTGCAGCCTGCCTGCTGAGTGCCACAGTCACTACCTGAGGCCACAGTCACTAAGGCATGGCCGCATCCGAGAGCCACGGTGAATCCAGGAGGAGGAGGAAGAAGGGGGAAATCTAAGAGTTCCTGGAGTATCTTGGGTCAGAGAGCAAGAGTGTCATCAATGACTGCTGGGGCCATGTAAGAAAGACATAAGGGTCAGTCAGAAAGAATGACTCCAGGCAGACTGAAGACCATTTGACACATCAGACGTAAGTTAAATCATTCCATAAAGTGGAAAATTAGAGATCCATATTGATAGAAATAAACTGAATGATTGATAAGGAATGGGATGTCATGACAATTAAACCCAAGGGGAGGACCATTCTATAAAATAGCTGGCCCATAATTTCATAAGGCAGAGACGATATACTGAGAAGGTCTTCCAGTGTGAGCAAGGCATGGGATACTTCAGCACAGTGTGCGACTTGGAACTGGATCCTTGAAAGAACATTCTTTGCCCATTTGATGATAAGTGAAATCTGAAGATTACTGGTATCGAAATATTAATATTTGTTTTCAGAATGTGGGGGTTGTTATATGGCCACTATATAATGGCAAATGTACTCGTTTGTAACCGTCACACACTAATGTAGGCAGGATGATGGGGAAACAGGTAGGGAACTTGATCTCACATGACTAGTGATAAGGTGGAGGAGGTCTTTGCTCTATGTGAACAATTTTTCTACAAATTTGAGGTTGTCTCCAAATACAAGGAGAGCAGTGTGTCAGACACTTGGCACCGTGGTAGAAACTACAGGGGCCCCGATAAGTCCCCTTTACCAACTCATGCACAGTTCTCCCGCTGCTGTGAGCATAGCAATTGCCAACTCATCTTACCCCCCACCCCATGCCAACCTATTACTTTGGCTCCATGGTAGTTATAAAGATTGGTATTGGAGTCTCATACTTCAGAGTAGGACAGCGAGACAACTTTACAGTCTGGCTTTTCTCTTCACGACACTGATGCAGTCCGAGGCTAACTATGATCTAAGACCACCCCTATCCTCAGTAGACTCCTCACTAGACTTTCTGAAGACCAACTCTTGAAAACCACAGGCATCTGAATCCCTGCCCTAGTGTCTGCTTCTAGGGTGGCAACAAAGACAGTAACATGCCAGCTGTCATCATTAACACCAGGGACAACACTGTCCCATGCTATGTCATGAATGTATGCACTCTTAACTCCAGACACTTAACTCATAAATACATTGAACTTAAAGGCTCCTACTGTTTCTGCCGAATGGCACTGTTTTCGGAGGGGATCTGTACTTAGCTGTCAGAAAGGAGAGCTCTGCAAAGCACCCACTGAAGCATTCCACTTGCAGGATGCTACAAAGCCCCGAATGAGTCAGCTGTTCTGATTAGACTCGTGGCGTCCCGCCACTCCAGGTTTTTATGAGATCCTCATCCTACATGTACTGCTAACGTAGGTCTGAAATATGGGGCGAAGACTTGGTTGTTAGATGTCATCCGTTCTTTCATTTGGCAAATGCTTATTATTTTAATTCTCTTGGGAATAAGGCACCAAGGGGGAATATACAAAGCTGAGAGCCCCTGGCCCCAGGGAAGTCAGTCTGCTATAAAAGATGCCACAATTACCAAGGAAGACACAGGTAGCTAAGAACTTAACGGCCACTGACGCAAAAGCTTCCAGAGAAATGTCAACGAGATGTTTTAAAAACTCACAGGAGGCTGTGACAGTTTCTGGCCACACCAGGGAAGGCTTGGCAGAAGCCTTTGACCAGGGCCTCCGCAAAGGAGGTCTAGAGAAGGCTGTGATGATGTTCCCAGATGGGTTACTGCTCGTTACCATGTAGGCTGAGGAGCCTGGCTTGCTCTCCCTGCTTTAAGAAAGCAGAGCACCTTGACAGCCGGCACAACAAATGCGTGTCATAATAAGCAATTATTGATCGGGGAGACATTTTTATGGTGTTTTGGGAGTATCTGAATTATATGCACTGATGTGTTCAATTTTTAATTGTTTACCAGTTCGCTGGGAGTAAAAGTGAAGCAATAAAACAGATGGTACCCTGTTCCTTGAGAGGCCCGCTCTCCTTGAGCATGACCTTCCTGCAGAATCGCCTCAGTCACCGGGGATGAAAGATAAAGTCCGGGGACTTTTATGATGCTGCCCATAACACCCATGAAATGTTTCACTGTCGCTATGGATAATGCACCAAAAATAAATAGCACGTAAACACATTTAATCACTGGAGAGTTTGACTCACTACCAAGACATGAAAACACTCCGAAGTTAATCACCCCGGCTTCATTTAGAGAAAACGACCGGGAAAATTGCACTTAAAATCCTTACTAACCCTCCCCCCCCCCCAGAGGATGTTATCAAACATAAATCCGCACAAAATTATGAAGGCATATGAGAATGGGATAAGAAGTGAACACAGCCCCACGTGAATCAATCCGTCTGTGCCTAGTATCAAAGCACACGAAACAAAAAGGACTGAAAAACTGTTATCTTCACATAAACATGGCAGTATAGGCTTGAAACATAGAAAGAGCTCTATCCAAGGAGTCCTTGTAGTCCAAGAATCACAGGTAAATAGTTCAAGGATAAGAACTTTTCTGGGCTTGTCAGATAGCTCAGGAGGTGCTTGCTGCCAAGCCTGACCACTTGACTTCAATGCCCTGGGCCCACATGGTGGAAGGAAAGGACTTCTTCCCACAAGTTGCTCTGAATGACTTCCATATATGTGTATGCACACAAATGCATGCACAGAGACACATATGTATGTGCATGTGTAAAACAGAAAAAAGTGAAGATATTTCTACAAAAAGAGTATATAACTCAGTATACATAACTCAACCTTTCCCTTCTGAGTGATTAAAATAATAAGGCTAGACCTCTCTCTTGTCCTTCAGGGAAGCACTATCTGATTTAAACATGCCAGCGACAGGACTTGAGTGGCAAAGGCCCACAGAATGAGGAGATGGGGAGGAGTTCAGCGGCCATTACCCCACACTTCTGCCCATTAAGTGGAATCCAAAGCCATTACTGCAGAGAACAAGGGCATAAAAAACTATCTCTAGATATTACAGAGAGCTGTGATAGCAGCCAGGAGATAATTGAGGGATAAAGGAGCTGGCGAAAGCAGTGCTTGACTGCATGGTTTCAGATGACGAAGATATTCATGGAAGGCAAAATGGCTTCATTAAGATCAGACCTCTGCAGAAAGCAGGCTGCCACCCATCCCCAAAGCTCAGGAAGATATATGGTGTAGTCTGAGGGGTTATTCCCTTGACATGATAATGGGAATGTCTTCACGTTTTCTTAGAATGTCATAGAAGTAGAATTATTTACTGGCTGGCTTATTTTACTTTAGTATAATGCATCTGGTGTTGCCTGTGTAATCAGTAGTTTAAACATTCCATTATCTTTCTGAGTAGTACCACTGTATGCACTTACCAGAGTTTCTTTTCTCATTACCCTATTGAATACATTCAGTGTTATTTGTAATGTTGGCACCTACAAATAAAAATGTTGTAAGTATTTGCGCAGAGACTTTTATGTGAACATATGTTTTTTGCTTCATTTAGTCAAATCCCTAGAGATGAGATTTCGTGGTATATATTGGAATTATGTGCATATATAGATGTTTTACATTTACATAAATATGTATATAGAGTTGGGCTTTTAGAGTAAGGGAATAAAATCCAAATATATGAATATATACAGCCCATAGTTAAAATAACAATAAAATAAGACTGGGGCAATGTATCATATTTTTATTAATAATCCCCAACATCAGCAGCAAATGGAAGAAGGGGGCAGCTCCATGAGAAGCTGGTCATGAAGTGTTTTAGCTTTTCTGGAGAAAGACTTGGTAGAAGTAATCAGAATACATTAGATGCATGGGTCTCACGGGACATTCCTCTTCTCTGAGGAAATCAAGGCAGCCTTTCAAAAAAAAAATGGCCTAGTTCTCTGACACAAGATGATCTCAAAGATATTATTGAAAGATATGATGCATGTTTATAACTTACAAAAAGAGACTTTGGTGAGACATGAGGACTACAGGTGGAGACCATGGAGATGATGGAGACAAACCACAACCAATCAAAGCAGAGTTGTGAAGTCCCGTTCCCACACCTAACGCTCAGGGAACATTTCAGAAGGGGCGTGAAAAGACTGAAAAGCCAGAGGATCTCTTGGTAATGGCAGCGCTACCCCCATAAGTCTCAGCAACATGACTGCTTAAGCATGAGCCGACAGTGACATCAGTAGGCATGCCCAAGTGTAAGGGAGAAAGCCACAGTGGCCATGACATGCCTAACAGGTGCTGGCAACCAAACACAGGTCCTCTGAAGAGCACGAGTGCTCCCAACTGCTGGGCCATCCATCTCCCTGTGCTATGGACAGGAAGGGGCTCATGAAACCCCACTCTTAGCTGAGGGCTGCTGGGAAAGAGAGAACCATTTTCCTAGGGATGTTGTGGCTGGTACACTGCCCGTGCCCTGGTTAATCCACCCGAACCCATGTGCATGCCATCAGTAACGACTGGACTCAGTGGTAATTAGAGAAAAAGAAAAAGAAAGGAATGAAAGTTGGAGGGGGGTTTTGTTTTGTGTGTGTGTGTGGGTGTGTGTCCAGGGGAATAAGGAATGGATATGATCAAGTTACATTGTATATATGTTTAGCCATACATTACCAAAGAATAAATAAAAACATGTGTTGTTGTAAAAACTATTGGAAACACGGTAGGTGCTAGGTGGTGAATGGTGCCTGCATTCTCCCTTTGACTAAAGCATTATGGGTACACACAGCGATTGAATGGCTTCTGGGAGAAGTGCGTATTGGAAGAAGCTGAGTAGGAAAAATGTAATTTTCATACTCAACATTTCAGATTCATGGTACCAGAGAATCAAATGTAGGGGTGGAAAAACTGCCCTTCTGTCAGCCGGTAGTCAAAGACGTCCGGAAGCTGCCAGTGTTAGAGCTGGAGGCTTATCTCTGCCCACTAGCTTGTTTGGAGAAGGAGACTCGTGCATGACAGGAGTGTGCCGAGAGGCCAGCCAACGCTAACCTCCAGCCCAGCCTGCTTGATATAATAGAAACATTATTGTTTTCATAAGAGATAACTGCGTGGATAATCACTGCTTCTGAAAAAGAAATGGGTCACGCATGGGAACAGAAACAGCAATCAAGTGGCCAAAGGTCAAGACCCATATTTTAACCCCAAACCAGACATTTAAACGTGACGCCAAAGATAAAAATCTTAAGGAAAATACCGATATGGATTTAATGACATAAATCATTCCAAGTGTTAAGACAGAAACAATATTTAAAATATACTGGGTAAGGAACCTATATGGTAGAAAGGTTAATATATTTAACTTTAAATAAAAGTGTTCTAGTGCCAGGGAGATTACTCAGCAATCAGAGCATTTGCTGTGAAGGCAAGAAGATCAGAGTTTAGATTCCCAGAATCCATCTAAAAGCCTCAGAAGGTGAGGACAGGGGATCCCTTAAGCAAGCTAGTGACACTGGCCATATTTGCAAACTCTGGGTTTGATATAGCGACTATGCTTCAATGTATATGGTGAATGAATAATTAAGGAAGACTCCAAACACCAACCTTGTACTTCCACACGCATGTGCATATACGAACACACACACACACACACACACACACACACACACACACCATTAAAAGGGAAAAAAGTTTGTTTGTGTTCTGGTTTTGTTTTTGTTTTTTTGAGATAGGGTTTCTTTGTGTAGCCAGCCTGTTCTGGAACTCACACAGTAGACCAGGCTGGCCTCGAACTCAAAGATCCATCTGCTTCTGCTCCCAAGTGCTATGATTAAAGGAATGAACCATCACTGCCCCAAAAAGGGGGGGGGGAAGGTTGTTTAAGGTTTTACGAAGCCAAATAGCTCAATAGAGTTGTTTACATTTCTTAAGTAGTACATCAAAGAAAAAATTACCGGTGGCCAACAAATATATGAGAAAAAAATGTTCAATTAGATAATCAAAGAAAATGTCAAAAATCACAATTCTTTCACAAAATGAAGTATTTTATATTTGCTAATATTCAACATTTAATTCATATATTGATTAAATCTCTGGTCTATTATTAAGTCTTAAATTTGTACATATATCTTAGACACAGAAATTATAGTTTTTCCCATAGAAAAAATAATAAGTGTGCACAGGGTTTTAGGGAGAAGGACATTGCTGCACTGTACAAAGCATAAGTACAAAAACAAAAAAATTAGGATTTGCCTAAATGTGATCCACAGGCATCAAGCAATCATTCGCTACTGTGCTGAGGAAGAATAATTAAAAATAAAGACAGGGAATCTTCCCTTACTTTGAATATTGAGGCTAAAAAATAGTACTAGAGTTTGATGTAGTATTTATATAAACATATACAACAAAGAGATTTGATTCAATGCTGGTACATCTCTGTCAAATATGGGTATCTACAAGGAATGAAATCTATTCATTTTGGTTTTATCTCTCTATAGTTTCTAAATTTCTAAAGTCTCTTTTTTTAATAAAATAAAATAAAATTTGTGGAAGATAGAAAAGTGTCCCAAGAGTCTGTGCTGGCAGGAGGAGGGACAAGTTCAGGGTTTTAAATAGAAAATAAATCTGAAGCCCAAATTTAGTCCAATGGGCCTTTCTGTTTATTGTTCCTTCTTGGATTTCTTTTTTAGAGCTTTAAATACTAAGAAAAGTGCCTCTAATTATAACATTTCGGAGTCTGAAAACAACTTGTTCTGAAATCTCTCATTTATTAGTAGCATAGCATAATCTTATTGGCCTGGCTGGAAAACTTTGATTTCCACTTGTGTTCTAAGGGAGCTCAGATTGGCATGTAGTTTTGACATCATTACCTTCTATGAGTGATTCTCTTTCCTCCAAAGCTACTGGAAACAGTATGCGTACTTTTTTCTAAAAACAAACAAACAAACAACCAGCACATATTTAATGGCACACTTACAGGAACTGGATAAAACCCAATGCCAAGACTCTTATTCTTTTTTTTTTTTTTTTTTTTTTTTTGGTTTTTTGAGACAGGGTTTCTCTGTGTAATCCTGGCTGTCCTAGTACTCACTCTGTAGACCAGGCTGGCCTTGAACTCAAAAATCCGCCTGCCTCTGCCTCCCAAGTGCTGGGATTACAGGTGTGTGCCACCACTGCCCGGCCAAGAGTCTTATTCTTTATCCCTGAGAACAGTAATCCTACTAGTGTAGGGAGAGGGGGAGGCTACCTTCCCCAAGTTGCCTATGTCCCAGAGGCTGACGTGTACCTAGTGTAGCTAGCCTCAATCTGTAGACACCCGCAGCCTACCTCCCAGGACACACATCCACATATATGTGCACACGGACACATGGCGTGGATTTCTGTGTGTTCAAATGCTTCTCATGAGACTGTGCTGTGAAGGTCATTACCATGGAGACAGAAACTTCTGAAAAAAAGTCACAAAATGATTGACCCAGAGATAAAAATGCTCCCCGTGGAAGAAGAGCAAGTACTTTGTTTGGGGGGGGGTCACAAATTCCAGTGGTATCTTTGAATCTGAGGCCAATTTTCAATTCATTAACTATCTTTTCTCTAGGAGTTCATCAAAATAAAAAAATGAAGGAAAAAACTCCAAAAAGTTGGTTTGTTTATTTATTTTATTTTTTGTTAGACATGGTCTTGTCATGCTACTCAGGATGGCCTTGAATTTTTAGGTTCAAAGTATCCTCCTGCCTCAGCTTCTTGAGGAGTTGTACCTGTAGGTATGTTCTTCCATGCCTGGCTAACTCTACCTATTTATAACTTCTAAAAAGACTCTACTCTCCATGTTTAGAATGTGATTTTCTTCCTGACTGAATAGATGGACAGGCTGTGGTACATCTGTATATTGCAAGATTTTTATTTCCAGTGATAACAGAAAGCAAGGAATGAGGCCACGAGGGGACGAGATGAAGCAAGCTGACACCAAAGACCATGAAGAAGACTGGTACAGACCAGTTGAGGGCGAGCAGAGGCAGGTGGAGAGCAGAGGCAGGTGGAGCGTCGGGACTCTCAGGGCAGCAAAGCCCTTTCATTTGGGGCCTCGAGGGCAGAAGCACATCACACGATTGTCAGAGGCCATCGACTATATAGCTCAAACAACAACAACAACAACAACAACAGCAAACCTGCCAGGACTGGGGATGTCACCTAGCACGTGCTCAGCACGAGTGACACTCTGAGAGGGGGATGTGGGAGGCCTCAAGACTTCCTGTTCAGTTTGTAATGCTAAAACCCCTCCAAAAGTCATTTCATTTGAAAAAAAAATCAAAACCAATAATGAGAGATTTACATTTATATAAATTAGCATTTATATATAAAAAGAGGGGATAAACTTACTTCCGGTTCACGATCAGCCACTCTCGGATATAGGACTGAACACAGTCCCTGACGTGAGGATCCAGTTCAACTCTAATTTGGCGAAAAATAAGATAGAATAAGTTATTACTGGGAAAAGCGATAAAAATAAATCATTTCCATAATCACGGGACACAACGCCATCTCAGATCTGCATCAATAAGAATGTTAGGGATGTTCTTGTCCATTCGTTATAAGTGTATGAAGTACTCCTAAGGGAATTATACTTGTGATTTCATTAAAGAAATATATTGCTATTGTATACTCTGTTGAGTTTCTTTGTTATAGACAATTGCTAAAGTACACCTATGCCTAAAGGCATTAGGGAGAAACTGCTATAATTAAACACCAAACATGAAAAATAAGTTCAAATAGTTATTTCTAACAGTTGATTTTTTTTTTTTTGCTCTTGTGTGATTTTTGTTTGGGCATGTGTGTTTTCCATTTAGAAAGCCAAGGACAGCTGCCTTGGGCTTTGGTGGCTTTGAAGACGTAGGTTGTGGATTCCCATCATATCTGGTGAGAAGTCCACCATTAGAGATAGTCTCCATGTTTCACAGTCTTGAAATTAGACATAATGACAGTATAAAGCTTTTGGAATTGTTAGAAACACATTAGTACTAGATATAAATAGGCCTAAGACCTAAAAGATTTTTGATTTAAATATTTTTGCGATTATAATATATCATTTTCCCTTTTCCTTCCTCCAAACTCTCCCATGTTTTTATTCAAACTCATGGCCTCTTTTTAATTGTTGTTATACCTTTAAATGTATATGTGTATGTATACATATATATTCATAAATACAATTGTCCCAGTCCATATAGTGTTACTTGTATATGTATGTTTTCGGGGATGAACATTTGGTATTGGATAAGTGATTGGTGTGTTCTTCCTGGAGAAGATTATTTCCCACCCTCTCAGCCTTCCTTAGCGACCTGTAGTTCTTTGTCTAGGGTTGAGGTCTCTGGGCTCTCCCCCTTCCATGTTACACTATAAGCCTTGATTTTGCATTTGTGGGAACAGGGATGGAATAATTTGGATGCTGGATGTCCTCCAAAGGGCCACCTGTTAACGTCTTAGTCTCTAGCATGACATAGTTGAGAAGTGCTATCTCTTCAGGATGTGGGGGGTCTTAAGAAAGGTCCTGAAGGGAACTGTGGGACACTGCTCTCTCTTCCTCTGTCTTTTGCACCTGGCCATGAAGTGGTCACAAATTACTTGTCCTCTGCTATAGTACCGGTACCACTAAAAGTAATGCAGCCCAAACTTCAAAGTTGGGGCTGAAATCTTCAAAGTTGTGAGCCAAATAACTGTTCCTTCTTTTATGTTGACTTGTCATGGATATTTGTTACAGTAAAGGGAAACTGGATAACACAAGAAGTCAGTACAGAACTCATCCATGGAACTGTTATCAGTCCAGGATGAAATTCTGCAAAGGCTAGAAGATACGAGATCTCTTGGCTCTGACTACCCATCCCCCAGTTCCATTCCTCATTGACTGTAACCTTCTGCCAGTCATCTCTCAGGTCTTCACCAGCAAGTGCTGATGTAATAAGAGGGCCTCCTTTAGAGAATCACGACGGCGAAGATTTGATGCTAACACGCGAAGTGCTTGCAAGGGTATCTGGGGCACGGTAAGAGCTCTGTGCTAGTGAAGACTTAGGTGACATCACTCTGCACTGGGCAGACTCAGCACTTAACATGTATCTATCTGAACAAGGTGGGCACTGCTGTTCTTCTTGTTGTACAGAAGAAGGAGGTGTTGAGGACAATTAATCCAAGTCATAGTGGCCAAACCAAGGACCAAGTGGCCAAACCAGGACCTGCAGGCCCAGTCACATGACTACCACTACTCAGCAGAGGTTCTGAGTGAAGCACAGGATGGTGGTCGCTAGTGGCTACTCTCATGGTCACCAGAATGCTTTCCCTGTCTGCCTTGCTCATTACAGAAGACTCTGGCAACAACTGAGATAGCCCAGGTGCCTGAAAGCCATCAGAGAAGCAACACAGTCCCTGTAAGTCACGGCAACCAAATGGTATGTCACTCGCCAAACGGCTCTAGGAAAACCTGCCTTCTTTATCAAAGTTTTCAAGGTCCTTCTACTTCTATACTTCCTGTATTTTATCCCAGTTCTTCTAAGATTCTGACCACATTTCAAGATAAATATTCACACCAATAAATAATGTAACCCTACCAAAGATGAAAATGTGTTGTCAATATTCAAACTGCACGGAGACCTGGCTTTTGGGAAACGAGTATTTGTAACATGGACCAGAGCTGCACCCACGGCTTGCTTGCTGTGTGAAGGGAAACTGACCCAAAAGGAGAACAAGGGGACTTCCTACGTCCCAGCTGTCGGCACCCATGCTGAAACACAACCTAACACAGAAGCGCCCCGTCTCATTCTCTCCTTTCTGGGACTTTCTGGGAGAAATGAGAAGACTCAAAATGTTCAAGGGAGTGTTTTGGTTTAAAAAAATGTTTGAAAATTAGAGTCACCCAAAATCTCCAGTGAGACAGGGGCGTTCATCCTACGGCCGCTCGTGTCTCTCTCAGACGTGAGTCCGAGAGTGGTTGCTGGACAGTGAGCGCCAATGCCCACGCCATGCTTAGCAGCTCAGCTCTAAGCAGTTTTTTGAACATTCATGTTACAATGCTTCTGCCCTGTCTCTCCTATACGAAACTTCTGTAAAGGAAGGGGGTTTCCCTTCCTCATCTTTTAATCTCAGAACTCAACAGATGTTCAACATATATGGAAACTTACGTTACTAGTTTGATCCAGGCCTTTGTGCAGAAACAAATAAAAGTTCTTAATTCTTTTATATTCATTTATTTTATGTTTGTGTGTGTGAGTGTGTGTGAGTTTGTGTGAGTGTGTGCGCACGCATGCGTATACACATACGCCTATATGTGGCAATCAGAGGATGACTTGAATGAGTCAGTCCTGGGAAATGTCTTTCCTGCTGAACCATTACTGGCCCATAAAAAGCTTTTGAGAGAGGCATTTGAATACGTGTTATGAACACTCTTGACACTCTGCAAACAGAGACCATGCCCCGGGGAGGCATCTTGAGGTACTGGTCACTAAGCTGGTACCCAGCAGTCCAGTTCTAGGGCCTATAAGCTTAACTTCTCTTGGACCGTCCCATCCTTTTCCACTGCATCCCTTAAACTCTGTCTTAGTTCTCACATGGCTTTCCAAAGCCTTTGGCTAAGCCAGTTTAGAAATCGTGCCTATGATGTGTGAGAACTGTACTAGGTCCTCAGCACCAGAGAGCAAACAAACAAATAAACAAACAAACAAGCAAACAAACTCTGTCTATATCTAGATAGCAATATTATATGTGCTTGAGTAGTTTTGGATTGAGTAGTTTTGCTCCTTTTAAAATGTGTGTGTGTGTGTGTGTGTGTGTGTGTGTGTGTGTGTTTGTGTACGTACACACGCGCACATGCTGGTGAGTATGGTCACGTGCATGTGGAGGCAGTAAGTCGATGCTGGGAACCTTCCTCAATTACTCTTTAGTTTTGAGGGGGGGGGGCGTCTCTCAGCGGACCTGGAGCTTGCTAACTGGCCAGCCTGGCTACCCAGCAAGCCCCGGGGATGCTCTCTGCCTCATTGGCACTGCAGTTAAAGTGCATGCACGTCACCATGCCTTGCTTGTTCTGTGTGTGCTGGGGATGGGAGTTCAGGTCCTTATGACATCTCCTCAGACCCTAAAATGTTTTATATTTTTAAATTTAAAAACCATGTATTAACTTCTTTGTAATTCTAGGGATCAAATCCAAGACCTTGTACATGTTAGACAAGCATTTTACCAAAGCCCTGTAGCCCATCCCCCACCCCGCCCTCACCCCGCCCCCCATCCCGCCCCCACCCCAATCCAAAGTTTGCTTCTTTTCAAGAGTACTTCAAAGCTGGGTGCGCTGCTGCACACTTTTTGACCCCAGCACTTCGGGGGCAGGAGCGGGGGGGGGGGGCTGTGACTCTGAGTTTAGCTTAGGCTACACAGCTAGAACTGTTTCAAGAAGAAAGAAAAGGAAAGAGAGAGAGAGAGAGAGAGAGAGAGAGAGAGAGAGAGAGGCTCAGAATCCCCATTCATATTTCCAGAAAATGATTTACCCTTCCTCTGGCAGAGAGTGCTGCAAAGTCCTACATTCCTTGGGTGTGAAGGCCACATGCAGGTCTTCATCGGTGAGGTCCCCCAGCTCCTGGGCCAGCTCCGCATCCAAGCTGTTTAAGTGTGTCATCATGAGTCCTTCAAAGTCCACCGGCTCGACGGGCTCATAAAGCTGAGGCTGGAGGGAGAGGGAGGGGAGAGGGCTGTTCCCACCAGGCTTCCTGGTGGAGTAGACGGACACACGGACACACGGGCACACACGCAGGCGGTGGATATGTGCCCTGCCCTCCCCTTCAACCCAGCGTTTCACTTTTAGCCTAAATGAAGCCGGAGAAGCTGTCAAACTGCCATAGTGACAGGAGCGGCAAAGAAAGGCAGTAGCAGAGAGTCAAGTCGCAACACGATGAGTAATTAAAATCACACCCCAAGGCAGAATTTTTCTCCGCTTAATTGCAGCTTGATGAGGAATCCTGAGGAGATCCAAAATGAGATCACAGGCTTTGTGGAATTTTTATAATTTCTCCTGCAAAAGCTCTCTGAGGCTATGCTTTTGTTTACCCAAACACAGGGAAAAAGAGAAAGAAGGCAATTCTCCAGGAACTCAGGCAAACGCAGCACTCCTCTGGCTGCGCCCTCGGACGCAGTGTTTCCCTTGGCCTGAGATGTCTATACACTGCTGCTCGAAGCCAGCAGTTTAGACACAGTCCCAGCTGAGCTGGAGCCAGGCTTGTGGCTAAACCCCTCTAAAGGCTGGGACTTCCAAACACTACTAGTTGGGAAGAAACTCACAGGACTGAATCTGGGTGAACGAACCCTGAGGATCTGCTGAGGAAAGCGGTCCCGTCTTCATTTCACACTCCCACGGAACGAGGGAGAGGGAATAGACAGGATAGAAACCCAGGGTAACTGAAACAATGTTGCTCTTCAGTTGATAGAATTAAGAATGGGCAACATTTTACCAGTCTCCTATTAAAAATACATCTTCTAGCCTCAGGCATGCAAAGATCCAGGAACCACTGCCTTAAGGCAGTGAGATTCATTTAGATTAAGGAGATTGGCCCAGAAATAACAATAGCAGTGAAGTCTTACAGGCGACTGTGTGGACTCATCCCAAGTCAATACTGTTCTCCTCACTCCCCAAAGCATCACAGAACAAAAGCCCCAGATTCCAGACTTGTCCCATGGGAGGGCGGTCCTCAAAGAAGGGCTGACAAAACTGGTTTTTCATCCCCTTGAGCCCACATACCAGCAGGCTTTAAGCTGGGGCGGAGGAATGGTGCTGTTGAAGAGGCAAAGGGCAAAAGGATTCCAGAATGTAACTATGGCGTTCAGGGCCCCTTTCCCAAGACAGGAACGACTCACTCCTGTGATGATGGTTCTTAGTTGTCAACTTGACTGTGTCTGGAATCTGGAATCAACTAAAACTCAAGCAGCTGGGCACACCTGTGAGAGGTTTTTCTTGAAGGGATCATTTATGATAGGAAGATATACCTTATAAATCCAGATCATTTGAGGTCAGATGACTCACCCTAAGCCTGGGCCACACCTTCTGGTAGCAGTCCACAGAAAAGGATCTGGAAGGAGGAGGCTTGTACTTTCTACCTGCTTGCCTTTACTCTCTCTGCCAAGTTCATCTACCCTGCTGCGGAGCATTCCTTTACCAGAATTAGAACCTGCTTCTTTGGGATTCCAGAGTATATCAGAGACCAGTTGAGAGCCCAGCCTTGTGGATTATTGACCTCTCTGTCACAAGATGGCCATTGCTGGACTAGCCAGACTAGCGTGTAAGGGGCTTTAATAACCCCCTGTAAATAAATAGATATTTATTCCACCAATTCTGCTCCTGGAAGGAAGCCTGACTAAATCTACTACCCTACTTCTGGCCCAGATTCTTTTACTTGGCTGACTTATGTAGCACTCGCTGTCAGCAGGATGCAATGGAGGCAGAGGACAGAGTTACAGGGTGAACTGAGAGCAGAGAGCTCCCTTTGATCATAAGGTGGCAAGAAGACAGGAAAGTATCCCCTGGTTCTGACTGTAGCCTGAAGTCAGCTGAGGAAGGGACCACAGTACTCATGGGCCTTTCCAAATCAATGTCACCAGAACCCAGTGGAATATGCATGTTAATTATCCTTATTTTCAGATGACTTAATCATTCGCCATTGATCATATGACTAGGAGGTAGCACATTTGGAATTCAAATATAGTCAGGCCGTGTTCTTTTTTTTTTTTTTTTTTTTTTTTTGGTTTTTCGAGACAGGGTTTCTCTGTATAGTCCTGGCTGTCCTGGAACTCACTCTATAGACCAGGCTGGCCTCGAACTCAGAAATCCGCCTGCCTCTGCCTCCCAAGTGCTGGGATTACAGGCGTGTGCCACCACCGCCCGGCCAGGCCGTGTTCTTAACCACTACAATTTTGATTATTTTTCTCGTATATATGCCTTCCAGAGGATCAATATTTCTTAACTGGAGTGCAAGGTAAGAAGAGTTAAGTGTGCATCGAAACAGGTAAATATTGCATTTACAGCTTCCCACAGATTTTGCTCAAAACTTCTCAGGGGATTGGATGCTCAGATATAATAGTAAATAAATGAATGACAGTGTAAGTGTATTCTGAGGAACGTAAGCAGGGGGTAATGAAATACGCTTCAAAAGCATTGTGAAACAGTTATGCTCAGTGAATGAGTACCGAGCACTGGAAGAAAAAAAAAAAAAAGGCCAGTCTAGCTAAAATGAAACCCAGCCATGTTCCTGAAACTGAAGCTAGCTATAGAGGTAAAAACTCAGAAACGGTTAGAGGACAGATGGACCAAGTCCAGGAGCGGATGATGGTCTGACCCACCGTACGCAGCTGCTCGCTGAGGCTCTACTGAATTTGGTACTAAGACGCAGAGAGCATGGAGCTGCCCTCAAATCAAGCATTGGAGCATGATGTTTAACATACGTCCACACAAATAGACAATAAACTCAAACTCTCTATGTCTGAACATAGTCCAGGGGTGGAGCAGGCTGTAAGCGCCAACTGCGAGATGGAAGCGTTGCTAGACCATGCCTCTTTAGAAGACCTCAGCTGGCACTTGGAAACTTCTCTCCTTATTTCTACACGGAAACCGATAAGGTAAAGGCTCTCTGCTCATTCCAGTGTGATATAAACTTGTCTTGCCAGCGGTACTGGGTACAGATTTCAAGTTCTCTTAACCTGATAGACCTTCGAGCTGTTTTTCTTCTTGCAAGTTCAAATAATAGCCGGGAATCAACCAATCAAATAATAGCCAAGAGTCTGTTCTCTAGAATATCTATAGCTTTAATCTCACGAGCAGGTTTTACCATGAGGCAAGCAACACAAACAGGAAGAAATAAATGCATACACAGTACCCACAAGTATGTGTGTGTGTGTCAAGTACTGAGGAGTTACAGCTGCAACATACTGCATGAGTGATACAGTCTGAGCATGAGGTAAGGTAGCAGTTACATTGGATCTTTAGCTCTTTGGCTTTTAAGGGTCCAGGTCTTTCCTTGACCACTTTGCTTCCTCTTCTTTTCTGTTGAACCACATGTCTTTGTAGTCAGCAGAGAACAAAGAGATCCTAGTTTAAATACCATGATCCAAAGCGATTTCAAGAAGATTATCTCTGTTCAGGTGGCGTGTGTGTGTGTGTGTGTGTGTGTGTGTGTGTGTGCGCGCGCGCGCGCGCGCACATAAACTCTTGATGGTCAGGGTGTAAAGCATCAGCTCCACTCCAGTCATAGGGTTCCAGCCTGCTCTGTTTTCCTCCCTGACAACCAGCTCCATGGATTTCAGGCTAGCCTAGCCCAGTGCTCCCAGAACGTCCTCCTCTTACCTGCGTGAATGGACATTTTGTGTTCTCAGCTATGGCTTGGCGATGCTGCTGTAGCTACGGTCTCCCCTGTTGCCCGCTCTGCTTCCTGGCTGTTTCTGGGGCATGCCAAAATCTCTTGCCTTGCAGACTGGCCACTGGTTCTTCCTTCTGCCTGGAATGCCTTCTTTTGGCAAGCTGTCAGGCCCTTGCCGAGCACCTCCTGGGTATCTCCATTCCAGCGAGGGGTCCTCAAAGACCACCCTGCCTACAAGAGCATCTCATCTGTGTCACTGTCCCCTTTGCCTGTCTGAGTCTTTGTAACCCTTCCCGCCCTCATCGCAGCTGACATGCATTCATTCATTTACACCCATCTCCTATTCTAAAGTGTTCCACAAGAAAAAAGGATGCACCCTTTGTTATATTCATGCCTGTCATCTATAGCTCTTACCGCAGTTGCAGGTACAGACTAAGACCCAGTAAACATTTCCTCGATGAATAAAAAAAGATAGTCATTACTCTACACTCAGCAAAGCTAAAGGCAGAACATTCCCTCTGCCTTCAGTGATTTCAAAGTACTTTGTGACCTAAAAGAGGCTTGTTTCCCTGCCTCCAGCAACAGAAATCTTCCACTGATGACCACCAATCTGGTTTTTAATAAGTCAAATATGCATGCACACAGACACAAGGGCACACATGTGCCAACCTGAGGTTTTCCCCAGAAGCCATCTGTCTTGGTTTTGGAGGCAGGGGCTCTCCCTGGGGCATGGGGCTGTGTAATCAGGCTGGCTAGCTAGTGTGCCCCAGGAATGCTCCTGTCTCCACCTTCCCAGTGCTGCGATTGTAAGTAGTGCCAGCACACTTGGCTTTTTATGAGGGTTGTGGGGATAAAACTCCGGTTCTCAGGCTTGAGTGGTACCCACTTTCCACACTGAGCCATCGCCCCGGCCTGTTTCTACCCCTGGGCACAGTGACCATAACCAAGTGCTTGCTCTTTGTGCAGAATGCCTGCCCGACTTTCTCTTCCATCCACACTGTGAATGTGTATGGGAATTACACTAGACGCTGCATTTTTCTGCCACGCCCCTCCCGTACAATCAACAACACAGCACAGCCAACTCTGGGAAGAAATTAAGTGAGAAATAATGATGGTATCCACGGCACAAAGGAGGCCAAAAGTTAGGGAGCCAGCGCTCAAGTCACCCTTAGCTGGCAAAGAAAAGGGTACTGTATTTCACAGAAGCCAATGTGTGCACAACAAGGAATGCTTCTTGGGCATGAGACATCTTTAAGCCGCAGATGTTAGACACATAAACAGGTCCCGTAGCCATGGTGCTCAGGTGCGTGCCCAGGGTGTGGCTTTTTATATCCTTCACGTCACCCAGAGCCGTCATGATCTGGCTGTTCTTTCTTTTCTCTTTAGACTTTTCTATTTTTTTTTTAAATAGCATATTTTCCTTCATTAAATAATGTACTCTGCATTGGTCTTCAATCCTCCTTGCTGCTTTAGAGACAGATCCCAACCCTTTCACTTAAGTACTTATTATACTTTGTACTTTTAATAACCAGAGGAGAGGCTTTACATTTTACACGTTGTTTTTGTCTTTAAAACAAGCATCAAGTGTAGAGTTGTTTGCTTACATAGATGGCTGACACAGATCTCTGGCTAACCTGCTCCCACAACTGGGACAGCAGAGAATGCCAAACCTGGTACACATCGCAGGCCAGGACATGGGATGGCCAGAGGCCTGTCTCTCTGGATCTGTTCTAGAAGGCCTCTAATAATAGAGTGTCAAGCAGTCCCAATCCGCTCTCATTCCTGGGAAACTCATTCTAAACGATAAATCCCCTTCTTATCAAAGCATGCAAAACGTAAAAGCAGTTTATTGAGCTGGTGCGAAGGCTCAAGAGGTAAAGGAACTTGCCCTCACACCTAAGGACCTAAGTTCAGTCTCTAGAAGCCACGTGGTGGAAGAGGACAAGCTTCTGCAAGCTGAACTCTGACCTCCATTGGCAAGTGTGGCACATGTGTGCACATGCACACACAGAATAAGTGAATTTTTTAAAAAAAAGTAGCTTATCTATTTTGAAAATATCAGTATGGGTAGTCATTGTAGCAGGCATTTATAGTTAGCCTTACAAACAAAACTGGCCAGGCAGTGGTGATATACACCTTTAATCCCAACTCTTGGGAGGTAGGTAGATCTCTGAGTTCGAGGTCAGCCTGGTGTACAGAGCAAGTTCCAGCTAGGGCTACACAGAGAAATCCTGTCTTGAAAAAACCAAAACACCAACAAATCCAAAACACACACACACACACACACACACACACACAACTGAATAAAACAAGGAGACAATATCAAATGCACTGCCTTCTACTCATCTATTAGATATTTGATGAAGAGCTGCATTTTGTGAGGATTACCTACAGGAATAGCATGTGGTGCTAATAGCAGTCTGTGCTTACCACATGTTTGCAGCTCAGAGCATGGAGGGCAAAGAAACCACCTCTCTGCATATACTTTCTGCTATTTGGAATTTGCCCAGGCCTCTAGGTGACTCTCAACCAGTGCCTCTGGGGACCTGCCAACACCCTGCAGCAATGGTAATAGGGTGTTGGTTCGCTGCTCTGCAGGGGTCCTGGCTAGAGTGTAAGAACAAGCCTCAGACATCACTGGTAAGCTTCCAGATTGTATGAGAGTCTGACGGTTTGCTGCCACACCCACAGTCTACCTGGTCTACAAGCTACTGAGGATTCTCCTCTCTCAGTATAAGGACGCCAGGGTTACAGTTTGCTACCACACCTGCCTCTATCTGTTCTGGGGATCTGAACTTATATACTTGTGTTTTTATATCAAGGGCTTTATACACAAAGCTATCTCCCCAGCCATGAATTTTTTTTTATGCTTTTTCAAGACAGGTTTTCTCTGTGTGGCCCTGGCTATCCTGAAACTCACTCTGTAGACTAGGCTGGCCTTGAACTCAGAGATCTGTGTGTCTCTGCCTCTCTAGAGCTGGGATTAAAGGTGTGTGTCACCACTGTGCTAGTCAGCCCCGACTTTTTAAAAGTAGAAGCGAGTTTCTTGCCACAAATTAAAACATACTTTAAAGAAACCTGTATTTTTCCCATCCATGTCTTCACAATGCCATTCTGTATAGATGCTGTTCCCACAGAATAAAACATTCTTAGGTATTGTCTTAAAAAAAAAAAAGAAAGAAAGAAAGAGAGAGAGAGAGAGAAAGAAAGAAAGAAAGGAAGGAAGGAAGGAAGGAAGGAAGGAAGGAAGAAAGAAAGAAAGAAAGAAAGAAAGAAAGAAAGAAGGAAAAGAAAAGGAACAAGCCAGGTGTGTCTAACAGTTCCTCAGGGCTGAAGACTGCCTCCTGGGGCATCCCAGCTCCTCTGCAAACTTCTGCCTCCTATCCACCTACGGATCTTTCTTCTGAACATCATCTCACATGAAGCCAGAGAGGGCTCTATGGACTACTTCTTCCCAAAGAGATCACCAAGCCTCCCTGAGCTGGAAAAATCTGCTTCTTACCTTTAATGATCCACAGAGTGTCTACGTGCCAAGTACCTAAGGCAACAATATTACCCACAATTCACACAGGCGCGACTATAAAATTCTACATGGACCCTAGAGGAGTAACACAAGCTGCCGATTTCTCGGGAGAGGGAGCTGAAGTCATCAAGTGGTTAAGTGACTTCTCTCAGGTTGCACAGACAGTAAGTGACAACTGCCCTTCACCTTAGGCGCATCTGTCCCCAAACTCTTTACTCTTGCAAATGGCAGTGAGAGCTTGATGAGTGGCTTTAAATGCCTGGACTTCAACTAAATATATATTTTAAAACAACTATTTGTATGAGGTTATAGAAATGATTGCATTATTTAAAGCAAAACAAATAGCCAAAAAATACGTTGTCTTATTTTTTTTTTAATTAGCCAAAATAATACAACTAGCAGTCCACACTGTAGCCTCTGACTTAAGATATTTTCTAAAGCTCTGGCAGGTTGAACTTCTTTCTCTTCTAAGCTACTCCTGTGCCTTGCTAAAAGCGACTCTTACTGAAATGTTCCACTATTTAGGAAAGGAAACGGTCTCAAAAGAAAAAAAAGGAAAATCACCTTGTAATTTGGTGATTTCTCCTGGGAGCCTTGTCTGAGCAGCTGACTACAGAGGAGGCAGAGCCACACATTCCTACACCATCACCGGAGAACAGCCAAGGCCAAGGCACTGGGTTGTTCTAAACAGAGCACAGGATTTTTAGAAGGTAGATCAGGCGTCTTGACTCCCATTGGTAGAAGAAACAGAGGCAAGATTGTGCTGAAGCTGGAAGGGAGAGTCAGGGAAGGGGAAGACCAAGGAAACCACACGGGGACAAGCAGGAGTGAGAAAATTTGAGGAACAGTCATATACAAACAGGATCAGAGTTGAGTGAGAGCAGCTGGAGACATGATTCTTACAGCTAGCATTTTAACCTTCCGGCGTCCTTTATACCTCTGTTAGTTACAACATGGACAGCTAAGCCACTTGTTAATTTGAGTCACTTCCCAGCTATTGAAGTGACTCTTCAAAATTCACTTTTGTCAAAGCCTCTCTAAGGAGACGGCAATCTACTGAAGGGACACTTGCAAATATTTAACAGGATTTCTCGTGCAGTAACTCAGGTCTATGGTGTTATCACAAAGGCTGCTCAGGAGATGAGGGGTTAAACCTCCTTGAAAAGCTCTTCACTCTCCAGCAGCTGCTACAGAGAGCTCTCCTCTTAACACTTGAAGACAAGCACCAAAGCTCCCCACACTGTTTAAAATTGAAAAGCACATCCAATCACGGTTCAAACAAATTGTGCACATATTGAAATACAATCTGAATCAGACACCACTCAGCCAAGCTTCTATGCAACATGTCTCAGGTTACTTGCTCCAAGAACATGGACACCATGCACTTGCTGTGCTTTTTACCTAACCTGAAGCAGGCAGGAAAAGACAACTAAAAAGGGAGGCCTGGTAGGGCTCCAAAGTCCCGACCAGGGTTCTTCAAAAGTGGTCACCTCTCACAGTGAAGGTGCCACACACTTGTTAGTACTGTCTCATCAATGACACAACCCCCGAGCTATCCTGAAATGACCACAAATTGCTCCAGTAAAACATACCTGAAGATACACAGTTAACGCGGTGGGGTAAACTGTCACAGGCGACAAAATGGCGGCTACAGGAAACGGGGAAGGTTACAAAATTTTCTAAGAGCAGAAGTGGCTTTGAAGTAATAACTAGAAACAAAAAATAACCTAACCTTCTCGAGATAACCACTAGATCAGCCGGAGAGTGTGGCTGTGGGCTGTGCCTTATGAGGAAGTGAGGTAGAGCCGGCTCTGCTCCCTCAGAGGAAGCGGCACTCACTTCTGGGTTACAAACAGTCTCATTTTAAGACAGTTTGGCCTCGCCTGACACGCATCTGGCCTTCAGTCCCTAAATAATATGATGCACATATTATTAGTCAAATAGTGTGACACACATTCCACACTCCGCAGTTGATTAGTTAATGTCTAACTGTAGGTACCTTGAAAGGGGATATTATGTTGTGAAACTTTTAATCTGCTCTCGCGTGTGAATGATTTCACTGGTGCGAAGTTCCAGGCAGGGCCACCTACAAGCACAGCAGAGGCTCAGTGACCTCCTGGGATGGGACCAAGGGGGGACGCAAAAGGGCGGGAGGGGAAGTGCTCTAGACTCTGTCTGGGAAGAGGTTAAGTGACTAATAAATTGCCCATATTCACAAAACTGTGACCCTAAAATTGATAAATTTCACAGTATGTACATTTACTTCCAAGAAAATTATCCCATAAGAAAGATTTGTACTTCTGAGGTTTTTTTTTTCAATTAAAAAATTCTAACCAAAATATGCTAACAACAGTGGTCAGTTTCTAGGCCACCACGTCTTCCCACATGTGAACTATAATTGGGATGGTTTTTCAAAGTCTGCAAGCCCCCTATGTAGAGAGCATCAGAACCACAGCTCTGGGCTATCTCACTGTACTCACCCAGAGGGAGATGTCTGACCTCTAAAGGCAAGCAGAGTTACGAAGCAGCGGGCAGAGAATGCTAGGTGCAAAATGAGCTCCAGCTAGTTGGGGTGAGATAGATGCTGGGTACTTCAGGCCCTGACCACTGACCAGCCAAAGCTGTGATGCATACTCACTAGTTGAAGAGAGGGGAAGCCAGACGCACTGAGGCTGTGCCGATGGTACTGTCCGAGGTTGGGCGGGAGTGTAAACTGCTTCCTTATTTCTGATGATGAATATCTAGAATTAAAATAGAAAAAAAAATCTCCATGAAGTGATTATTTAAACTAACCCAACGCACTATAATCACAATGTAGTCCTTTGCTGAGTCGTGAGAAGAGCAGACTGAAACATTTCCATGTACTATGGAGTTATAAATAATTAAGACTTAAATGTTCACCATGACAGTGTACGGGACATGATTATTTGGTTCCCAGCCTTCTGTGTGATATGCAGAGGCAGGCAGGGGATTGCTATCAGTGGTCATCACTTCTCTTTCCACAAAAGCATCATTTCCTTTCAAAACGCCCCTATTCATCTGTGCACTGCTTAGGCAGAAATATGGGCCATGAGGTGGACACAGAATTCAAGGCAGGCCAGTCATGTCAGCCCCTTAGCATTCAGCATGAGGAAGAAGAGACTGCCGGCAAGCATTCATACCCCAGCTGGCCCTTGTACTAGGACTGGTGAAGCGTGGAACTCCACACACAGGGACAGCAGCCAAGAATGCATGCGCAAGCAGTCTATTATATCCCACAAGTCATTAGAGAAATATATAGGAGATCATAAAAGTATGTCTCTTCGAAATCAGTACAATGGCCAGAACAGAGCACTAGAATGTCAGTCACAAGTGTTGCCAGGTAACAGAGAAGCATACACATGCATTGTTGGTAGGGATACAAGTAGTATAGTTCTCTCTAGAAACAATCTGGCAGTTCCTCAGGAAGATTAGCATGATGGATATGTATATGTATATGTATATGTATATGCATATGATATATATGTATATGTGTATACACATACCCACCAGTAGATAAGATTAGCATGCCATATATATATGTATATATATGTATATACACACATATATGGGATATATATGTGGATATATATATATATATACATATATACGGGATATATATATATATATATATATATATGTATATATATCCCACCAATAGCTAAACCTCCTCGAGAAATAAAAACAAGTGTGCACATAAAACTTAAAACACCAACACTCAGAACAGTGTTATCACGAAAACCACAACAGCTAATTGTGAGTGGTATCTTTAATCTCAGCACTTGGGAGGCAGAGGAAGGTGGATCTCTGAATTTGAGGCCAGCCTGGTCTACGAGTGAGGTCCAGGACAGCCAGGGCTACACAGAGAAACGCTGTTTCAAAAAGCAAACAAAACAAAACAAACAACAAAACCCTGAAAAACAACAACAAAACAAAAGAAAAAAAAAAACCACTTCTCAACTGCTGGTGGGATTGCAAGTTGGTACAGCCCCTCTGGAAATCAGTCTGGTGGTTCCTCAGAAAACTGGGCACGACACTTCCGGAGAACCCTGCTATATCACTCCTGGGCATATACCCAGAGGATTCCCTGGCATGTAATAAGGATACATGCTCCACTATGTTCATAGCAGCCCTATTTATAATAGCCAGAAGCTGGAAAGAACCCAGATGTCCCTCAATGGAGGAATGGATACAAAAAAATATGGTATATATACATAATGGAGTACTATTCAGCCATTAGAAACAATGAATTCATGAACTTCTTAGACAAATGGGTGGAGCTGGAGAACATCATTCTAAGTGAGGTAACCCAGTCTCAAAAGAACACTCATGGTATGCAGTCACTGATAAGCGGATATTAGCCTAGAAGACTGGAATACCTAAGAAACAATCCACATATCAAATAATGCCCAAGAAGAAGGAAGGAAGGGCCCCTGACTCTGGAAAGGCTTGATGCAGCAGTGTAGGGGAATACCAGAACAGGGAAGAGGGAAGGGGTTAATGGGGGAACAGGGGAGGGAAGAGGGCTTATGGGACTTGCGGGAAGGGGGGAGCCTGGAAAGGAGGAAATCATATGAAATGTAAATTAATATATCGAATAAAAAATAAATGATATTCCTTACAAAATCAAACAAAAACCAAAACAAAAACAAACAAAAAAACAAACACCACCCCCCCGAATTATTCTTAAGAGTCTAAATGTGAAAACAACACAAATGTCTACCAGTTGATGGATGCACAAAAAAAGGTCTACCATAAAATGAAATAAACTGAGCAAACAAAAGGAACCAAGTGGTGCTATAGGGTACTATTTGGGAGATTCCCACAAGCATCATCCTAAGGGGAATAAACTAAACCAAAAGGCCACATAGGTATTATTCTTCATATGAAGTTCCCAGAATAGTAAAATCTACAGAGCAGAAGGTAGATTAGTGGTTGAAAAGAGTGAACAAAATCAGAGTGAGGAAAAGTGCCTCTGAGCAGGGCTTCTTTTTAAAGAGATGAAAATGTTCTAAAATTGTGTTGATAAATCAGAAGTTTGGACATTAAAAGCCACTAGGTTGTGCACATTGAGTACCTGTGAGGTATAGGCGCTGTATCTAAGCTGTGGAAGAGCTAGGCAAAAGCCTACAAATGCCAGTACAAAATAAGGTTGGATACAGATATTACCTAGTTTAGAGTAAAAATGGGGGAGTTCAGGTTTTGTCTCTGCGTGGTTTTAATCAAAAACTGATATTAATCAGAAATTATAACGTTGCCAGTTCAAAAAATCAGATTAGCTTGTCCCAAACCAAAGTTATCTTGCATTAATATTAATGTAGCATGTGCTCACACTGCAGGGACTCATATTAAGGCAGTAGCCATTCCAAATGAATTTACGAATTGTTCTTTCTAACTCTATGAAGAACTGAGTTGGAATTTTGATGGGGATTGCATTCAATCTGTAGATTGCTTTCAGCAAGATGGCCCTTTTTACTATATTAATCCTGCCAATCCTCGTGCCTGGGAGATCTTTCCGTCTTCTGAGCTCTTCTTCAATTTCTTTCTTCAGAGACTTGAAGTTCTTGTCATACAGATCTTTCACTTGCTTGGTTAGAGTCACACCAAGGTATGAAATATTATTTGTGACTATTGTGAAGGGTATCGTTTCCCTAATTTCTTTCTCAGCCTGTTTATCCTTTGAGTAGAAGAAGGCTACTGACTTGTTTGAGTTAATTTTATATCCAGCTACTTTGCTAAAGTTGTTTATCAGGTTTAGGAGTTCTCTGGTGAACATTTTGGGGTCACTTAAGTATACGAACATATCATCTGCAAATAGTGATATTTTGACTTCTTCCTTTCCAATTTGTATCTTTTTGGCCTCCTTTTGTTGTCTAATTGCTCTAGCTAGGACTTCCAGTACTATATTGAACAGGGAGAGAGAGAGAGAGAGAGAGAGAGAGAGAGAGAGAGAGAGAGAGAGAGAGAGAGAGAGAGAGAGAGAGAGAGCAGCTTTGCTTAGTCACTGATTTTAGTGGAGTTGCTTCAAGCTTCTCTCCATTTGGTTTAATGCTGGCTACTGGTTTGCTATATATTGCTTCTACTATGTTTAGGTATGAGTCTTTTTTTTGTGTGTGTGTGTGTACACACACTTTTACCATTTATTGAAAGTCAAAGCAAATTTACATAGTTGTAATTCCTTGTTTTACATAAAGAATTAAATTTTGGCTAAATATTTTATTCCAAAGGACATATAGTATCTCCTTTATGTTTTGGGTCCGATCAACATATTGATTTTAGAATGGTCAATGCTGAGGATGCTGTTTCACATAAACATGTAATATAAAATGACAAACACACATTTAGGACAATCTCAGAAATTGTTGGGTATTCTGTCCAAACCTCAAGCAAAAAGCCATTTAACAATTTAAAAAAAAAAAAAACTCAAATCATCAATTCAAACTGCAGTTTCAAAAAAATCAAGCATTCACACAGTAACCTTTATTATCTATGTGAGAAGCTTAAGGTTTATAAATTTTATCCTGCTCAAGAAACCTTTATAGTCATTCGTTGACTTTTTTTTATTGGATATATTCTTTTTTTTTAATTTTCTATATTTTGTTTACATTCCAAAGGCTTTCCCCTTTCCCAGTTCCCCCCTCACCATATGCCCCATAAGTCCTCTTCCCTCCACCTGTTCCCCAATCACTCCCCCCCCCCATTTCTCTGTTCTGATACTCTCCTACAAATCTGGATCCAGTCTTTTCAGGACCAGGGTCCTTTCCTTCCTTCTTCTTGGGAATCTTTTGATTTGCTAATTGTGCCTTGAGTATTCAGAGCTTTTGGTGATTGCATTTCATGTGTATTTTTTTGTGATTGGGTTAACTCACTTAGGATGATATTTTCCAGATCCAACCATTTGCCTAAAAATTGCATGAATTCATTAGGTATGAGTCTTGAATTCCTGATCTTTACAAGACTTTTAACATGAAGGGGTGTTGAATTTTGTCAAATGCTTCCTTGGCATCTAATGAAGATGAGCATGTGGTTATTCTTTTGAGTTTGTTTATATAGTGGATTACTTTGATGGATTTCCATATATTGAGCCCTCCCTGGGATGAAGCCTACTTGGTCATGATGGCTTTGTTTTGGTGTGTTCTTAGATTCAGTTTGTGAGAATTTTATTGAGTATTTTTGCATCAATACTCAAGAGGGAAATTGGTCTGAAGTTCTCTTTCTTTGTTGTTGTTTTGTGTGTGTGTGTGGTTTAGGTATCAGCGTAATTTTGACTTCATAGAATGAATTGGGTAGTGTTCCTTCAGTTTCTATTTTGTGGAACAGTTTGAAGGATATTGGTATTAGGTCTTCTTTGAAGGTCTGGCAAAAAACCCAGGATACTATTCTCAACAGTAAAAGAACTTCTGGAGGAATCACCACCCCTGACCTCAAGCTGTATTACAGAGTAAAAATGATAAAAACTGTATGGTACTGGTACAGAGACAGGCAGGTAGATCAATGGAATAGAATTGAAGACCAAGAAATGAACCCACAAACCTATGGTCACTTGATCTTTGACAAAGAAGCTAAAACCATCCAGTGGAAAAAAGACAGCATTTTCAACAAATTGTGTTGGTTCAACTGGCAATAAGTATGTAAAAGAATGCAAATTGATCCAGTCTTATCTCCCTGTACAAAGCTCAAGTCTAAGTGGATCAAGGACCTCCACATAAAACCAGATACACTGAAACTTATAGAAGAGAAAGTAGGGGAAAGTCTTGGATACTTGTGTCCAGGGGAAAGCTTCCTGAACAAAACACCAATGGCTTATGGTCTAAGATCAAGAATCGACAGGGTTGGGGGTATTTGGGGGAGGGGGGGAAACAGGGGAGGTTTTAGCATTTGAAATGTTAAAGTAGATTATATTCAATAAAAAAATGTTAGCGGGGCAGTGGTAGTGCATGCCTGTAATCCCAACACTTGGGAGGCAGAGGCAGGCGGATTTCTGAGTTTGAGGCCAGCCTGGTCTACAGAGTGAGTTCCAGGACAGCTGGAGCTACACAGAGAAACCCTGTCTCAAATAAAAAAAAAAGTTTACAAGGCAAAAAAGAAATATAAAAATAAATAAAATAAAATTTAAAAAAATGGAAAAAAAGAGAATCGACAAATGGGACCTTGTAAAATTGCAAAGCTTCTGTAAGAAAAAGAACACTGTCAATAGGACAAAAGGCAACCAACAGATTGGGAAAAGATCTTTACTAATCCTACATCCGACAGAGAATAATATCCAACATACAAAGAACTTAAGAAATTAGACTCCAGAGAATTAAATAACCCTATTTAAAAATGGAGTACAGAGCTAAACAAGGAATTCTCAATTGAGGAGTATCGAATGGCTGAGAAGTACCTAAAGAAATGTTCAACATCCTTAGTCATCAGGAAAATGCAAATCAAAATAACCCTAAGATTCCACCTCATACCAGTCAGAATGGCTAAGATTAAAAAAAAAAACCTCATGGCTCAGTGGTGAAGATGCTTTTCTGAAGATCTTGAATCCAAATCCCAGCAACCACGTGGTGGCTCACAACCATCTGTAATGAGATCGGATGCCCTCTTCTGGTGTGTCTGAAAACAGCTACAGTGTACTTATATGTAATAAATAAATAAATCTTAAAAAAAAACTCAGGTGACAGCAGATGCTGGTGAGGATGTGGAGAAAAAGGAACACTCCTCCATTGCTGGTGGGATTGCAAGCTTGTACAACCACTCTGGAAATTAGTTTAGTGGTTCCTCAGAAAATTGGGCATAGTACTACCTGAGGACCCAGCAATACCACTCCTGGACATATACCCAAAAGATGTTCCAACATATAGCAAGGACACATGTTCCACCACATTCATAGCAGTCTTATTTATAATAGCCAGAAGCTATAAAGGACCCAGAACCATTCTTAGGCAAATGGATGGAACTAGAAAATACTATCCTGAGTGAGGTAACCCAGTCACAAAAGAACACACATAGTATGCACTCACTGATAAGTGGATATTAGCCCCAAAGCTCAAAATACCCAAGATACAATTCACAGACTACATGAAACTCAAAAATATGAAGGAAGACCAAAGTGTGGATACTTTGGTCCTTCTTAGAAGGGGGAGCAAAATACCCACAGGAGGAGATACAAAGTGTGGAACAGAGACTGACAGAAAGGCCATCCAGAGACTGCCCCACCTGGGAATCCATCCCATATACAGTCACCAAAGGCAGACACTATTGTGGATGCCAAGAAGTGCTTGCTGACAGAAGCCTGATATAGCTGTCTTCTGAGAGGCTCTGCCAGAGCCTGACAAATACAGAAGTGGATGCTGGCAGCCAACCATTGGACTGAGCATGGAGTCCCCAATGGAGGAGCAGTTAAAGAAAAGACTGAAAGAGCTGAAGGGGGTTTGCAACCCCATAGGAAGAACAACAATTATCAACCAACCAGAACCCACAGAGCTCCCAGGGACTAAACCACCAACCAACATGGAGAGACCCATGAATCCAGCTGCATATGTAGCAGAGGATGGCCTTGTCAGGCATCAATGGGAGGAGAGGCTCTTGGTCCTGTGAAAGCTCATTGCCCCAGTATAGGAAAATGTCAGGGTGGGGAGGTGGGAGTGGGTGGGTGGGGAGGTGGGAGTGGGTGGGTGGGAGAACACCCTCATAGAAGCAGGGGGAGGGGAGATGGTATAGGAAATTTGGGGGGGGGTCACAGGGAAAGGGGATAACATTTGAAATGTAAATAAAAATATCCAAGAAAATTTTAAATTAAATTTAAAAAAAAAGACAGTAGCTATGGATTTACTCACATAGACACTGACTGTAGTCATAGGAGAGCCCAGACAACCAGGCATCAGCCTCAATGAACCTTTTCTGACCTTCAAGGTGACCTTTTTCAGGCAATACAGACTTTTCCAGAAACTTCTGCCTTCAGTTCCTCCCCCAATACTTCTGAAATTACATGCTGTCTTAGTCAGGGTTTCTATTCCTGCACAAACATCATGACCAAGAAGCAAGTTGGGGAGGAAAGGGTTTATTCAGCTTACATTTCCACATTGCTGTTCATCATCAAAGGAAGCCAGGACTAGAACTCAAGCAGGTCAGGAAGCAGGAGCTGATGCAGAGGCCATAAAGTGATGTTTCTTACTGGCTTGCTTCCCCTGGCTTGCTCAGTTTGCTTTCTTATAGAACCCAAGACTACCAGCCCAGAGGTGGTACCACCCACAATGTGCCCTCCTGCCTTGGTCACCAGCTGAGAAAATGCCCCGCAGCTGGATCTCATGGAGGTACTTCCCCAACTGAAGCTTCTTTCTCTGTGATAACTCCAGCCTGTGTCAAGTTGACACACTTAAAACCAGCCAGTACACATAGTATTGTTTCAAACACAGTGGTGTTTCTGAAGCAGGAATATCAGATCCCTCTGGGGGGAAATGGCCACCATGACAGACTCTTGCTATTCTCCATGTCTAGTAGAACCTCAGCATTTCTTTCTATCACAAAATCAGAATGTTTCTACTTTCTAGGTCTGTTGACTGGCTTTGTTTGTTTCTTGATATAGAATCTTGTTTTGTTTTGTTTTTTTTTCAAGAAAGAGTTTCTCTGTATAGCCCTGGCTGTCCTGGAATTCACTCTGTAGACCAGGCTGGCCTTGAACTCAGAAATCCACCTGCCTCTGTCTCCCAAGTGCTGGGATTAAAGGCGTGTGCCACCACTGCTGGTGATATAGAGTCTTACTATGTAGCCTGTTCACTAACTCTGGTAATCCTCCTGTCTCAGCCTTCAGTTAGCTGAGATAATCGCTGTTCACGAATATGCTTTGCTTCTTCAGTTTTTAAACAAACCCAAATGTCCTGGTTCAGGGCCACACAACCGATCTTCCCTGGTACTTCAGGTCTGGCCTGTGAGAACTCTGTTGCTTCTATCAAAGGTAGTTAGCTGGACATGAGTCCCCCTTCTTCCCTGAAGAAGAAGCCAATTGTGTCGCACTGTGAAGATTGTGCAGCTGGAATGAGATGCAGGTACCACCCACATCAAGGATAAAGACCAAGGCCTTTCAGGCCAGTCATGCTGGTATGGGTTCTGGAACAGCCTTTTTATAAAAATAGATTGCCGTACCTGATAACTTTCTCTTTGGTTGTGTCTTTCTTTATACAACATCAAGAATTCTCATTCCTAACACACCTAACATGATGCTGTTTCCTGTTCCTACAGAGTCAACCACACAAAAGGCAGTTGGGTCTTACCTTCACGACTCTTTAACATAAAGAGGACATGTTTGTCCTTGGTATTAAAATGAGCCATCCTATAAGGAAATGAACTACTTCCCAGCACTTAAAAAACTTTGAAACAAACTTTCCGAAAACAGGTCACAGAGATACCATTTTCCCAGCATGCCTCAGACTGCTGGGGGCTGGCATATGAGGACATTTGTAGGAAGCTATGCTCGCCATTACAAGATGGCGCCCATTTCCTGTGATGAATCAGCGATGTGCTGTTGTTTACTTCTCTCCGCGCCCTACTGCGCATGCACTAGTAGAGGTTTGGTGGGCCGCGGCTCAATCCTGGAGTGTGCTAATGAGGCATCGTGGTGTGCACCAATCAGGTAGAAACATGTCCAGCCTAGGCCTATTTAAGTAGCACTGTTCCTTCTTTCTGGGTCTTTCGCCTCTGCAATCAACCCGGCAATAAATGTCTGTGGAAGGATCCTGTTTGTCTCGTGTCCTTCTTGCTGGTGAGATAGACGCGACCGACAGACATTGTCTCTGGAAAGTGATACCATAACAATCAAGACAACTATGCAACTGCTTTTACTTTTACATCTAATGCTCTCACTTTGGAGAATAGCCCTGTGGAATTTAAGGCATATAAGTGGATATAAGAACTTTATATTTAAATTGTGTGTGTGTGTGTGTGTGTGTGTGTGTGTTCTATCAATGTATATTTTAAACTCCTGATGGTAAAAATTGGAAGGCACCACTGGGATTTGTCTTTATAATGTGCTCTTTAAAAGTATAATCTATACAATATGATGCTAGTGATAAATGTGGCTGTGCACTGGGCAATGTGTTTCCAGGTTCTTCATCTTTCTATTCAAAAAACAGAAATAAAGGCCCAGAGAATTGCAATATAATAAGGAAATATTATTCAAAACAAGGGGATAGTAGATGTCAGAAAGAAGTATACCATCACACATGACAACAGATGATATGTGTGATGATAGCCAAGTTCCATAATTATTGCTTGAAGTTTCTTATGAGGTTCAAGTAAAGGAGCTTGGTTGCTAAGGGTTGCAGTACAGGCCTTCCCTCTTTTGATTGACAGGGTTAGATTATGTATCATTTTGTTCATTACACATTTCTCTTCCCATTTTGCATTTAGTTTTAATTATATACACAGCACATTATGCATATAATAATTATGCATAGGAGTGGAATGGTAAGTAGGAGACCCTCCCCTGAAAGTTCATTTGGCAAATGTGGTTAGTTTTATTGCACAAGCTTGCCTTATTGCATAGGCACATTAAGCAAGTTCAGATGGTACAACTCCTCTGGAAATCAGTCTGGCGGTTCCTCAGAAAACTGGGCATGACACTTCCAGAGGACCCTGGCATACCACTCCTGGGCATATATCCAGAGGATTCCCCTGCATGCAATAAAGACACATGCTCCACAATGTTCATAGCAGCCTTATTTATAATAGCCAGAAGTTGGAAGGAGCCCAGATGTCCCTCAAAGGAGGAATGGATACAGAAAATGTGGTATATTTATACAATGGAATACTACTCAGCAATTAAAAATAATGAATTCATGCTATTTGTAGGCAAATGGTTGGATCTGGAAAACATCATCCTAAGTGAGCTAACCCAATCACAAAAGAATACACATGAAATGCAATCACTGATAAGTGCATATTAATGAACCCAGAAGCTCTGAATACTCAAGGCACAATTAGCAAATCAAAAGATTCCCAAGAAGAAGGAAGGAGAGGACCCTGGTCCTAAAAAGACTGGATCCAGTTTTGTAGGAGAGTATCAGAACAGAGAAATGGTGTGTGTGTGTTTGGGGGGGGGGGGTAATTGGGAAGTGGGGGGGGGAAGAGGACTTATGGGACATACGGTGAGGGGGGAACTGGGAAAGGGGAAAGCCTTTGGAATGTAAACAAAGAATATAGAAAATAAAAAAATGGAAAGGAAAAAATAAAGAACTCTATGCGATAGGATCATAGCAAACAATCAAAAAGAGCCAAAGCACACACCATCAGGAAGACTACTGAGCAAATAACAGCAGAAAATACAAGGCATGTTATCTTGTCATTTAAAATGACAGAAACAGGAGTTCAGCTATAGATAAACTATGAATTAATCGACAGATAAAAACAAACAACAGCACGAGGAGCTAAATCCAAGCCCACCACAGTATATTGATGCTCCTGGGTTTTCTGTAAGTTTTTAATTTGAAAACATTATAAACGAAAATTTCATTCAGGTTGGCACAGTGTCACATGCCTATATCCGCAGTGACCCATGAGGCCATGGCAGTAGAATTTTAAGTTCAAGACCACTCACTCCTGCCTAAAAATACTCACAGGGGCTAGGGATACATTCTGATGTCAGAGTGCTTACCAAACATGCTTAAGACACTGGGAGCCAATACCCACCCGAATCATCATGTTTATAATCCTTAGGGGATATTAACAGTACAGCATATTGTAGGACATCAACATTTCCCCTTTGTGATCCTGTAACCAACTTCTACTGTGGGGCACTGGGAGCATCCTAATGTTACTGCTAGCCAGGGAAAAGATCAAAATGCAAACCTTGAAATACAGCTTTTACTGAGCACATATCATTTTTGCAGTGTTGTAAAAAAAAAAAAAAAAAGTGTGAGGTAAGCCGTCATACGTCTCTGTGTTTATCTTAGTTACTTCCTGATGCTGTGATAAAACATGGACACTGTGTGTGTGTGTGTGTGTGTGTGTGTGTGTGTGTCTATTGGTTACTTCCTGATGCTGTGATAAAACATGGACTGTGTGTGTGTGTATGTTACTTCCTGATGCTGTGATAAAACATAGACTCTGTGTGTGTATATTAGTCACCTCCTGATGCTGTGATAAAACCTGGACTCTGTGTGTGTGTGTGTGTGTGTGTGTGTGTATCTATGTATGTGTATTGTGTGTCTGTACTAGTTACTTCCTGATGCTGTGATAAAACATGGACTCTGTGTGTGTGTGTGTGTGTGTGTGTGTGTGTGTGTGTGTGTGTATTAGTTACTTCCTGGTGCTGTGATAAACCATGGATTGTAAAGAACTGGGAAAAAGAAAGGGTTCATTTGGCTTACTCCTACGTCACAGTCCATCACTGAGGGAAGTAAGGAAAGGAAGTCAAGGCAGGAGCTTGAAGCAGAAATCTTGGAAGAACACTGCTCACTCTGGCTTGCTCACGTTGCTTTCTTATATAATCAGGGACCACCTGCCTGAGCATGGCTCCACCCACAGTGCTCTCCCTCATCAATCATTAATCAAGAAAGTGCCCCAAAGATAGGCCCACAGGCCAGTCTTATGGAGGAAATTGGTCATTTGAGGTTTCCTCTCCCCAGGTGACTCTAGCTTCTGTTACGTTGATAAAGAACCACCAGTACAGTGTGAAAATCTACCAGCAATCCTCATGGTCATTGTAGCAAGAGAGTGTAGTTACTACTTCCCTTGGATATTTTCTTTCAAGTTCTGATCTGGGCAAGGCACGTCCCATCGGCTCTTTGTGTTCCTAAGGGTAACTGGAATGAGCCTGGGGGATTTGTCTAACATGTCACCCTCGTAGGAGTCAACATGGTGATAAAGGACTGGTGGCCATGGGTAGGGAAAGAAGTTCTATGTTTTCATGCAGATCAGTGATGACCGTGACAGACATTTGGGACCAAGACTCCACGAACGACCTGTAGAACAGAGCTTGCCCAGAGCACTTGAGAACCATTGTTACCAACCCGCTAGCTATTTAATAAATGGGTAGCTACCTTGACATACCTGTTCTGAATCACCTCTTGTGGGACTGCCTGAAAAATGGCAGTTTGCACCAGCAATCCTGAGTGGTTTTCTTACAACCAAAAAAAGTCAAATATTTGCCCAAACTGTGTAAGAAAATGACTGGCTGGGCATGCGCCAATCAAACACTGAGGCATCGACAAAGCGCCCTCAGCCAACCAGTGTAGACTGAAGCTGAAGTTGTGTTCATATTCTTAGACAGCCTAGTCCAACAGGTAGTGAGAGAGGTGGGCAGACAGTGTTAATCACAGCATGATAACGATAATTGGAGAATGCGCAGTTTCCTGAGACAGATAATAGGGAAACATAACTTGGCCCAAGAGTGCCTGGGAAATACCTGAGGTGAGGCAGCTTTTGATAGGGTGTTTGGACTAAAACCATTAGGAGGAAAACAGTGCAGTCAGACCACCAGACCTCAGGTGTCTTCCTTCCTGCTTCCAGCCTTTTTTTATCAACCCCGCTGGGCCATCTCTGTGCAATGTGTGCGTTGAGAAGAATGAGGACACAGAACCTAAGGACACACAGCCCCAGGGGTGCTGTCTGCCATCTGTCTGCGATCAAGTACACTGGTCAGTGAGGCTGGGCTGTACTTTTATTACATGTAAACAGGAGTGGCTGGACCATGTGATCTCTGAGCTCTTTTTCTAGTGCTAACTGATAAACATGGTGAGAATCTCCAAGTGGAACAATCAGGACTACAGCCTCCAGGATCAGTTGCACTAGGAAACCACAGGGCCGGAGGCTTCTCTTTGATTTCCATGTGTAAATGAAGTTGTATCTCTAAAAGTTGGTATGCCCAGCAGCCAGAATGGTTGGAAAGACTTATTAAAACAAGGAACAGCCTTTTCCATTACATACTTTAAGAGGCTTGGGGGAAATTTTAAAACGCCCCTTTCCCCATGCTTGTCTGACATAGTTCTAATATAACTCCATCTTTTCTCAAGACATACTCTAGCTTAAATGATGGAAACAGAGAAGCTACACTGTAGAGAGAACATCTTGTGTATTGTATGGATGCATTACTTGTCAGTTAAAAAGCCTATGGCCTATGGCTTAGGCAGGAAATAGAGGGTGAGACATTGAGGGAAGAAAGAACTCTGGTAGAGAAGGCAGCGGAGAAATGTGACTAGCGGAACTCACGGTGCTTGAGCACAGCTGACCAGCCACGTGACAGAATGTAGGCTAGAATAATGGGATATGTTAAGTAATAGCTAGGAAGAGAAGCACCTAGCTACATGTCCAAGGCATTTGTAAATGTATTTTGAGTCTGAGTCTTATTTCTGGGAACATAGGCTTAGGAGGCAGAACTGGAAATAGCTTCAACTTCTAAGTTATCTTAAGTTCAATCTTCCTAAGTTGTCAAGCAATTGATCTAAGGATCTGAGTCTTCCTCTCTTGGGGAATAGTTACACTAACTTAGCTTTACATACATCCTTTTCCAAAGGCAAGGCTCATTTTATCAACAGCTTCCAAGAGCAACGATATCACTACCATCAGTGGAAATATTCTGTCGTCCTGGGTAAAGAGCCTAATTATTCTGTTCCCCTTCACCCTGCAAACGCTCTAACTCTGCCCTTAATAGGACAGGCTCCTTACTCACTGCTACTAAAGTACTGGTCATTTACTATCATACACTAACCCCTTCAATAACTTAACAAATGGAAATACAGTCTGTGCATGAAATAGCTATTCAAGATGCCAGTTATGTTTGTTTTGGTAAAGTCCTAAGGTCTGAGTTAAGGACAGCGAAGTTATTTAAGTCCAGAATCCTTGCCAATTTTTTTCTTTTGGAAAGTAGTATTGTATGCAGTATCTATCTCTACATGTAATACTGTGAGTAATGCCATATTTATTTTTTTTAAAACAGCAAGAATTATACTACTATGCATAAATTATTCTTACTACTTACAAGTGGTTAAGTGTTCAGAGGACCAAAGTAGTAAAATTATAGGGACATTTTTAGGAGACACTTGGCAAGTATGAAGATTATACAAAAAGGTTATTTCTTCTATCTTGATTAATCCCCCCACTTATTATCCATTTTAAATTCAAAATACCCAACAAAGTCTCATAGTCAGAAGGATGACCTGAAGAAATTCTGTGACATTACTAGACGATTACTCAAGATACTTATAGTTGGGAATATACAAGATGCTTTCCTCTTATATATCGAGACGAGAGAACTTAGACACAAAACTCCTCAGAATTCAAACTAAGACTGTATCAACAGGCTAGCTTTAGCAAATGTTAAAAATCCACTTTGCCGTCTGTCCTGGGATCCTCTTCCCGGAAGTGATTCCCCATAAGAGTCAGCTAGGGAGCTGCTCAGCAAGGAAGAGGTCTGGGCTCCTCTCCAGGGACTGTGATTCATCAGTCTGCGTACAGACAGAACAGGCACTTTAATGACGGCAGGCGTTCAGGTGCCCTCCAGCTAAGAGCATTTAGAAAAGAGAAAGAGACCAGCCTATGGGTTCAGTGCCTTCAGAAAGGCTTGCTGGGAAACCTGCCTTACCATTAAGCCAAGCTCACATCTCAGGGATAAGGCACACTTGTTTCTCACGAAGATGAAAGCAGAACTCAAATGCATTTGGTTTTGTATCTAGCTATTCCCCACCCTACAATCAGGAAAATGAAAATGTTAAATCCACAATTAAACAAGGTCAAAGTCCTGAGATGCCCTTAAAAGTAAATGCTTTGCTCCTTATACTATGTAAACAAGTTTTTCAAGGCCCTTTAGAACAGGAAGGATTTTAAAGGGGTCGGGATGAGAGAGGGCAGGGTAGAAGAGGAAACCTGGGGAGGGACAACTGACTCTAAGGCCTTTGGAAAAAGCTGTATGAAAACCTACCATGGTGGTTTAAATGGAGATACCCTACAATGTCAGGACAAACAGTTCAACTAGACATCAAATTCAATGAAATAAAACCCCTGTACCAGGAATGAGTTACATCTTTTGAGCTGTTGTTAGTCAATGGTATCTCAAAGACCCTCCTCCACCAAACATTTTAAGTTATTTCCAGTGTTCTTGATTGTTATCCAGAGCTTGCTGGTTCAGACTCTGTTGCTGAAGACACCATAGACTTTAGTCATGGACCACAGAGAAATCTACCTGGTATTTAACCAGAAGCTTCATCCCTACTGGGATGGCTACTCACAGGGTTGGAAGACACCATGCACACTACTAGAGAAGAAAAGGAATCACGAATCTCGCTCAGCTGTGCGCCCTGGGAATTACAATAATGATCTGCCCAGCAAAATAGAACTACTAGTACAAACACGGCATGAATGGTATGGGAATAGCCAATCACTTTTTAAGATTGGATTTGATGGGGGCTGGAGAGACGGCTCAGTGGTTAAGAGCACGGACTGCTCTTCCAGAGGTCCTGAGTTCAATTCCCAACAACCACATGGTGGCTCACAACCATCTGTAATGAGATCAGATACCCTCTTCTGGGGTGTCCGAAGACAGCTACAGTATACTTACATTTAATAAATAAATACATCTTTTTGAAAAAAGATTGTATTTGATGGGTTTAAGGCCTGCTCTATAGGATGACAGTAGAGCCAAAAACCTATGGCTACCTAGGACATGGTTCCAAGGGTAAAATCCACTATTCTTCTCGTAAAGGGATGAGTCCCATGCCATATAACTATACTCATTGACGAATGCATGGCTTGTAATAGTAACAGAAACTGCAACTTCAATGAACAGAAAATAAAAGACTTCAAAATTCTTAGCCCTAGCAGGTTGTACTTTCATATTTTTTAACAAAAGTGTGTGTGTGTGTGTGTGTGTGTGTGTGTGTAACAACAATTAATAAAAAAAAACCCCATAGGCTTGAAAGAAAGCAAGGAGGAGTATATGGGAGTGTTTGGAGGAAGAAAGGGGAGGAGAAAATGATGAAATTCTATTATAATACCAAAATAAAATAAATGAAAATTAAAAAAAAAACCAGGGAACATTTTTTACCATGAAAATACCTGGGAAATACAATGGCATGAAAGCCAAGAGGTCTAAACAGTTGTCCTCCACGGTCTTCTAAGTTTATTACACAATGAAGTCAACTCAGTTTTCTTAACTTTGTTTAATGCTGACATTCTTGTGACAACTATAGCCTTTTAAAAATGAACACTTTAAAAAAAAAAAAAAGGTTCAGCCCTAAATGGAATGAATGTCTGTTTCAATCCCTCCCCTGGGAGTTCAGGGACCTTTATGGAAGTGAGGCGCAGACATTTGAAGAGGCAGAGGTGATGGACGACTTCAAGGAAAGAGTGCTTTCCAGACACAGCATGGCAGACGCACATAGGAGCTTACAGAGATTGTGTCAGCACGCACAAGACCCGAACAAGCTCAAGCCAGGCAAAGTCCCAGCATGGAGGAGGGGAGGTGGGCAGGAAGCCCATCTCTAGCTGAGGGGCTCTTGACAAATGATTACTGCTGGAGAGGGAAAGTCAGTTTTCTTCAATGAGTGGCATCCAGTGTACTGACCACACTCCAAAGCAGGCTCCACGCTTAGGAGCGGTCACTGAACACAAACTGGGCTCGATCAACTAGGGGAGGGAGAGGAGGGGAGGGGAGAGGAAGGTTTGGAGGGAGAGAATAGAGACATAAGGTAGATGGTATGGATGTGGGGAAGAATTTGGGAGGATTTGGGAGAGGGAGATGAATATAATCAAATACATTGTATGAGATTCTCCAAGAATAAGTAAAAACATTTAGAAAGTAAGGAAAGAGAATAAAAGAAAAGAAGGGGAAAATCACAGAAAGGTAACATTTAGTCCTCACACAGTGAATGAACTGGACTGCACACGGTGACTAACTTTAGGGTTCCCTTCAGAAAGCATGCTCAGCTCGGCCAGACACACGGAGCAGCCATTGCATAGGAAGAATTGTGCTCTTTTGTGTCCTCAAACACCGCCCTGCAGAATCTAGGGGAGCACAGAAGGATGGTCTTAACCCATAATAAATTATGAAATGGAACTGCATCTCTGTGAGAGCTGCATTCTTCGTTAGTCAACAGGATGCCCACCAAGAGCCTACAGCTAGGCCTGGCTTTCACTACTGCATTATGGCTTTTAGTCTCCACTTCATGATTTTTATTAAACTATTCTATGTAGTTCCCAAATAGTAAACACAAAATTGGGGTATAGTTCTCTACCGGAAGGAATGCAGGATAATAAGGGTGGTATCAGGTTTCAAAGCTCCTCTAAGAGGAAAAAAGGGGATTCTGCATCAACCCCTTCTCTCAAGGACAGAATAAAACCTTTGGTGCTCTAGAACACCCTAGGACTAACTCTGCCCATATCTTCGCTTTCCTCTAGATTAGGAAGTAACAGTATTTTATATGCACACTGGCTACCAACACAAATTAGTCACAAAGCTTGTATGAATTTATGTAAGGATGTTTACAAAGGCATTTTGTAAAATAAACAAATCTAGCAAGAAATAATTGTCGGCATTCTCACTAACTTACAAGCCACTTATGTGTGAAAGGAGCCGCGCCTGGTGTTCAAACCCTGTCATCTAGGGCAAAGGAGGTGGCAGAGTCAAGCACATGACCAAGGGGCAAGGCTGATGACACAGAGAAGCCCCAGCAGGCAGAGGCTGCAAGGCCAGAGGACCTGTCAGTGAGAAGAGTCCTGAGGTAAAAGACCACAGTGGGGCCAGGAATGGAGGACAGAGAAATGGAAGGGTCCCCAGACTATTGAGCTGTAAGAATGGCCCCAGGGTTTGCAGACCATAGGTGCGAGCAGAGCTCCTTATTTTCAGGTGTACCTTTAAAATCTCATAATCCGAGTGATGAGAGTATTTATCATGTTTATAAATTGGAAGAGTCTACAAATATCCCTACTACTATTACAATAATTAAAAATGCTAGTTACAGAAGAGGAACTAGACTTCTAAGGAATACTGGGAGAGGCTGTAAGCCCCACCCAGTGGAAAGCCCCACCCCCAACTGATTATCTAATACCAAGTGATCAGCCCTGAAATTATAATATGTGTGTGTGTGTGTGTATGTGTGTGTGTGTGTGTGTGTGTGTGTGTGTGTGTGTAACATACAGAATAAGAAAACTGTAGTCATATATTTAGGAAATATATAGAAATATATAAATAACACATATTTAGGTATAATATATAACAATAATTAAAGAAAAAGGCATGAATTTGAGAAAGAGCAAGGTATGTACATGGAGGGTTTGGTGAGGGGACTGATGTAATTATATTACATGATGTATTTATATAAAAAGTAGAAAATGTTAAGCAGCGTTTTTTTAAAGAATGTCAGTCATACCTGAGAGTACTTGCTGTCTAGCTAGGAACATTTTAATGAGCTTAGTTAGCCTTTGCACCCACCAGACCGGGTGAAGACTCATCTCTGCGAATGAGGAAACTGAGGCTGAGAAAGGCTAAGAAACTCGCACAAGCCTTTACAGGTAGCTGAAGAGAGGGACAGTAGCAGAAGACAGCCCTACTGGGGAGATTCACTCCAGCAGCTGGAGACTGGGCTTCTCTGTCCCAGGAGCTGGGCTTCTGGAATTTTCCTTCCCTGGGAGATCAGTGACAGAGCTAGGCATGCGAAGGTTTCCCGGCCCTTGAGAAGAACAGGTTTAGCCTGCCGCTGAGCCACGGAACCCAGCTTCGGTATCACTAATCCTTCATGGGGAAGGACTGTGGAACAGGCTCCCAGGGCAATGCAAACAGCCGTGTCAGCAATGGGCACCGGCTTCAAAAAAAAAAAAAAAAAATTACAGGAGAGTCGTCTCCCAGCAGCTCTGATGTCCGCTCTGCGTACGGCTTTGTCTCTTCTTGTTTCAACTACTGGATAGACGCCAAACGTCATGAAATCCAGTGAAGCCTCTGAGGTCCGAAAAAGTCTGTTATTGCAGTGAATACTTTTCCTGGAATGAGGGCAAAGGCAGGAAGAAGAGGGACCTAGGGCAGACATTGTCTTCAAGCCTAACTCAAAATGGCTCCTTACGCCGTGTTTCACACCCTATCTTAAGACACTCTACCCCCAGACCCCTCTCTGCATCCCGTGACCACCCACTCGCCCTCCTGTAAGAAAGGGAAACCTTTCCTTCACAGGCAGCCTGTCTCCAAGCCAGCATTACCCACTTCCCCTGACAAGCAGGCTCTGCCCACCCCTGTCCACTCCCCTCTACCCTCCTCGCCCACACTTCAGTGTCCTGCGGTCGCTGTTCTAGATAAACCCGCTGCTGGCCTTTCACTGGACAGCCCTCCTTTTGCTCTGACTAGACTCTGTGTTGGCCTCCGAGGCCCGTGAAACATCCTTGGGAGGCTACTGCGACCATGAACTCTGCCTCTTGAGTGACCCCTGCTTCTTAAGTTGACTTTCCGCACCCTTGAAGTCCTTCAAATGTGTTTTTCCTTCAACTAGTAGCACTTGCATACATTTGGGGACGAGCGGATGGGGTTCCAGGTGACTCTTGTTCCTGAAGCATGGGAAAGCATTAAAGAAAAAAAGAAAAGACAGAAAAGACAAAGAAGGGATCTGGAGCAGGAACAGTGGATAAAGTGCTTGCCGTGTTACCATAGGGCCTTAATGCGGATTCCTAGCACTCACCTAAAAAGCCAGTTTACTAGCACGTGCCTATATTCCCAGAGCCAGGGGGGAAGAGCAGCCTAGTAGAAAGAAGAATCACGGAGCCCCAGGACAATGAGAGATCCTGCGCGCGTGTACACACACACACACACACACACACACACACACACACGTCCATGGGCAATTCCAGGGAGCCCCGGGGCCAACGAGTCTGGAAACATGTTATGCAGATAAATTAGTATAAATAGTTTTTCTCAGAGGAAGTCAGTCTCTCTAATTGCCTCATTCCTTCAGGACACAGTGTCAAAGCTACTTAGCCCCAAACAACTCCTTTCGGTCACTGAGGTCCAATGGAAACATTTTCTCTACAGAACACAGAAAGGAATTTCTAGAAAGCAATTAATTTCTCCTCGTTTGCCCTAGTGGAGGCAGTGGCTCATGAGCCTGGGTCACTTCCTGTTGGTTTAATATTAAACAACACAGGCCTCCTGTGCCCTCATGTCTTTGAGCCCCAAATGTCTTTGAGCTCCTGCAGGCATGGTAAATGTTCAGGCCAGGACATATGACAAAGGAAAAAAAACTTTAACTTGTGGAAGACAGACAGGGATTCACATGGTTTCAGGACACAGATTCTCCTTAACACTGACCATATTCAAAAATGAAAGACTCGCCCTAGCGCACACTACTGCTTCACACTGGTGTCATGATGATGGTCTAGACGCCACAATTAAAAGCAAAAGTATATCCTCGAAGGGCCAAATGTAGGCTGGCAGATATGATGCACTCAAACCAAGTCTAACAGAGAAGAAAGGCTTACTGTCACATAATAAATCTTCGTCAGAGTGGTGCTGGCAATGTATACAAGACACGCTGTTTTCCCTTTCCGGTTACCTCTGGGGAGTAATCGTCTTTTGTGGCCTGAGATGGGCCGAGCTTTGCATGGTGACTTTTTCACTGCTTCAGAGGGTTCACTGTTGGGCATCAGAACACAGCGTAGCAAGCTGAGGGCGGGGTGAACGCTCTGCTGCAGGCAGCACACCCTCGACTTCATGTCACTGGGCTATCTCTGGACCTGGATGCTTGCCAGTCCTTTAGCCGTGATCCAAGATTCTGGGAAACTTCCCAGCATCCCATGAAGTCCCAAGCAGGAGTTGTGTTTAATGCAGCAACATCAGGACAAAGAGAATAGGTACAAAGACAGAACTGAGAAATGGTTTTTGCTTCAGTGGGGACAAAGTGGTCTCCTGTGACCAACTCATTCAGGGAGGAGCAATCCCTGTCCCACAGTGTGTATCCACGCTTGCCCCCGCCTTGCTCAGCTACCCGGGATTCAGCAGTACTTCCTAGCAGACCCAAACGCCCATCCACAAGTTGAGCATGTTCTCCTAAGCCTCTGCCTCCAAGAATCGGCTCTTTATCCTCAGGCAGCAACCCCGCTGTGGTAACGGCATGACCTCAGTAAAAAAAACGCAATTAAATCTATGGCCAGTAACTCAGGGAACAGACCAGCCACAGAACAGACCAAGCTGAAGGATGGATGAGTGGAGCCGGTGTTAAAGGGGGCTAGAAGATATAACAACAGAGTAGGGAAAGGAAGGTAGATAAAACTTAACAAACTAAAATCAGCAAGGAGTCAGGCCACACTGAGAGTTCAAAGTTGGAGACTGAAGGGAGATGTCAACCTGTTCTTTTTTTTTTTTTTTTTTTTTTTTGAGACAGGGTTTCTCTGTGTAGTCCTGGCTGTCCTGGAACTCACTCTGTAGACCAGGCTGGCCTCGAACTCAGAAATCCGCCTGCCTCTGCCTCCCAAGTGCTGGGATTACAGGCGTGCGCCGCCATGCCCGGCTTCAACCTGTTCTAAAGGCACACACCAAGGACCGCAAGAGCCAAAGAGCCAAAGCAAGGCCACTGAGCCCCTCTGGAACTCCGAGGACACGCCCCTTAGGTGGTGGTAGGTGACGCCGTAGTTCAACCGCACATCACCTCAAATGAGCTGCTCTTCTCCAAATGATCAGAGACGCCGCACTGTACTTAACACAGTTTCTTTTCTTGGATCTGTCGGCGCATCAGCGCAGATCCTATGTCTCGTTTAAGCAACTCTCCTTGTTTAACCCCAAGATCTCTTAGTGCACTACATACTGGGGAATGAAGCAATTAGAAACCTTGTATTTACAGGCAGTGACTCTGCCACCTGAACTAAGACGGGAAATAATTTCCCCAATGAAGATCGAATACACTTTTCAAACAGATACTTTCTAACACTAGTTTAAACTTTTTAAATGAAAACCAAAAACTACCAAAGGTATGTTGTAGCAAGAAACAAAAGTTCTTTCAGTTAAAAGAGTATAGTGTGGAAGTAGTAAAGACATAGATAACAATTTATTTCCTATTTCTCCTGACTTTAAACATAATTTAAAATGAAACAGAAAATTCCAGTTAAGAGTATGGTAAATAAAAAGAACTTCATTGCATTTATCAGATATGAACATTTAATAATTTACAAAGGTCTACTTTACCTAAGCATGAAAATATTCTTAATAATTTCTAACTGGAAAATATGAAGATTTAGAACCTTTTTTGGCCATGCATGCTGGTATCTGTCTACCATGCCGGAACTCAGGAGACTGAGGCAGGACTGCAGGTTTGAGCCGCCCTGGTCAATAGGACAGAGCCAGGCCTCCTCAGGACAATTCCAGCCAGCCTCTCAACAGAGGAACAGTTGGCAAAATGTTTGCCACGCGCACAAGGATCCTTGGAAACCCACAAGAAAAGCCGGGTGTCGGAATGGAAGGCTGTGATTCCCAGCACTGGGAGGCAGATTAACTGCATTAAGCACAGGACATGGGAATCCTTTAAGTTTATTGGCCAAATTAGGCAGGGTAGCCCAGGAGTGAGCTCCAGTTTCAGGGGAAGACAGTGTCTCAAAAAAAAAAAAATACAGTGGAAGATGATTGGGTGATTGAGGAAGGCAGACAGACAGACAGACAGACAGACAAACACACACACACACACAATGTTTATGTGGATACACACATAAAAACACATAAAAAAAACCCAACTTATTAAATATTCAACTTTCTACATCTCCAATTTACATGTGTTTTTCAATGTTATTAAGAACTTTTAATGTCAATATTTGTCTTAAAGAGAGAGAAATAATGTTAATCTCATTCTTTTCCTCCCTGGTACATCCTTTTGTCTAGCTTTCTTGTGCTCCTTGAGGGTCTCATTTGAAAATGGAGAAACTGTTTATCAATCACGCGTCCGTACCTCCAGATATGAAGGCATGAGCACTCTGAAACTGGAATCATCCTGAAAAAAAAATGTCTTCTTACCCTATGAAAGCAAGCCCCTAAATAGCCCCCTGCTCCTTCTACTTCTGCAACCTTGTCAGACAAAAAGCAATCTGCGTAAAGTACACGCTTCCAGCTGACAGTTCCCTCCTCATTCCCAGCGTACAGCAAATGATGGCCGCCTACAGCAGGAGAGAGGTCAGCCTCCCTGCGTCTTTGGAAAACAAATAAATCATCAGTGTTCAAGAGTCTGACTTCATTACAAGAAGTTGTTTTCTGGATTCTTCATGAGCTACCTACTAAAAAAGGATTTACCCTAGAAGGTTACATAATACAGGTTGCTGACTGAGGATAGCTCATAGCACCATAAACAGAGCAACAATTCAGAGGCCACCCAGGCCTCAGGCGTGACCCTGGAGACCAGCTGACAACCTCGGGAAGGGAGGATGGTCCAGAATGATAAACTTGTCTGGTGTGAGCAAAGGGACCAGCGACCTGAAACCCCAGAAGCCCTGTGTACTCTGGAGGTCTGTCCTGGTAGTACAGAGTCTACCCTACCAAAACTTAGAGTCCACCAGGAGCAAGTGAGGGAGGCTAAGTAGCCAGTCACATGTTGAAACTTGAGATAAGTAGTAAGGTAAAGAAGGGAGTATTCTATGTGTGTAAAGGGAAAATATAAGCTTTGACATTAGATCAAAGTACACTGAATATAGTATATGTTAAATGCTGTTCTCTAAACTATGTGTGCTTGTGGGAGGAGGGAGGTTCGTATGTAGGGAGGGAGGGAAGGTGGGAGAGAGAGAATGAGAACTGGATAAAATATATTTTCTTCCATCACCTGTGGTATGAACCTTTGAAAGCTATCATTAAAGATCAAATTAAGGTTTGGAGTAGGGGATACCAACAGATTATCTCTGAGGATGGGAGTTGCAGAGAGAATGGGATGTTTTTCTTCCAAAACGCAGGGTAAGACACAGGTGGTATCAGCTCTCTAGATTCAGGCCACATGATGGACAAGTGCTACATACCCTACACGTCATCTAGAGCCCTTGAATGGGAGTCAGGGGAAGAGGAGAAAACAGCCCGGATGTTGACCTAAAAGTGGTACTCTTAGGGTACCCAGGGACTCTTGAGAGGAAACAGTGTCAATCAGCAAATAACGACCTGTCAGGGCACTGATTCGATCCTCTCTGCATCTGAAACTCAAAATGGTGGCAAGGACTGAACTCTGAGAACTAGGACTCGTCTTTTACCACATCATGTCTTCTGAGATAAAAACAAACAACAAAAACCCAAGAACTCATGCTCAGTGGGTTTGCAGGGTGAGTCCTAACGTTAGCACCCCTCAGGGTCAGGAATGTGCCCTGGTCACGCAGGGTCAGATGTAAATGGAGATGTATCTGTTACTCAGAAATGCAGACACGGGACTTCCCACTAGCCCAAACATTTTTCCTTCTCATCTCAAAAAACTCTAGCTTCTTGCATATTTCCCTGAACCGATCGTGCCCCCGGAGGCTCAGCAGTAGTGTATTTTAAGTATTTGTTCTAGGCTGATGATGTGGTAGGGCAAAGGTTAGGGAGTATTAGTTTGAAAACACATTTTTTTTGTTGTTGTTGTTCACAGCCAAGACTGCACTTGCTTTTCACACAGGAACACAACACCATCAACTGGAAACAAAGCATTCAAATACAAGAGTATGTCAAGGACATTTCCCATTCAAATCACAAGACACAGCCACGACAAAAACTCGTTTCCAGCCCAAAAGTCTGTTGGTTCCAAGGCTTTAGATTTGTTTTCCAAGCCCCATAGGAGAAGAGAACTCTCCAGGATTGCCAGGAGCGGTGAGATTCTCTCCATTCCGAGAGGACAGAGTCCACTTGTCCCAACAGTTAGTCAGTCCTCTGACCATCTGAGGTAGAACTGAGTGTCTTCTGTCATTTGGAAAGACAACCTCAGCACATGGATGGCCTAATACTCACTCACTCCAGGAAGGAGGGTCTGGTGCGGTGTTCAGCCTCAGGGCATACGGCCCATCAGGGCAGGGAAGGCGGGCAGAGGAGAAGGAGGCTGGATGGCTGCACGGCACCCACAGCCATGAAGCAGAGCGCGAATGGGAAGTGGGGCCAGGCTGGGAAACTTTATGGACATCCCCAGTGACCCACTTCCTGTAGCAAGGCTCCGCCTCCCAAAGGCTCCACAATCTCCAACAACAACACCACCTGGAGACCAAGTGTTCAAATACAAGAGCCTACGATGGGCGCTTGACATTCAACCCACAAGAGACAGCCACGACAAAAACTCAATTCAGTCAAAAAGTCTGATTCTTTTTTTTTTCTTTTCTTTTCTTTTTTTTTTTTTATTGTATATATTCTATATTTACAATTCATTTCCCTTTTTCTGGTTCCCCACCCCCAAAGAACCCACATGTCCTTTTCCCTCCCCCTGCATCCACCCCCTCCCACTTTACTGTTCTTGTACTCTCCCACAATGATGTTTTGGTCCATTCTAGCACCAGTGTCCACTCCTTTCTTCTTGTGAGACATCACTTGATATGTGATTTGTGTCTTTGGTGTTCCAAGCTTCTAGGCTAATATCCACTTATCAGTGACTGTATACCATGGGTATTCTTTTGAGACTGGGTCACCTCACTTAGTATGACATTCTCCAGCTCCATCCATTTCTCTAAGAATTTCATGAATTCATTGTTTCTAATGGCTGTATAGTACTCCATTGTGTATATATACCACATTTTTTGTATCCATTCCTCTGTTGAGGGACATCTGGGTTCTTTCCAGCTTCTGGCTATTATATATAAAGCTGCTATGAACATAGTGGAGCATGTATCCTTATTGCATGCTGGTGAATCTTCTGGGTATATTCCCAGGAGTGGTATGGCTGGGTCCTCCGGAAGTATCACACCCAGTTTTCTGAGGAACCGCCATACTGATTTCCAGAGTGGTTGTACCAGCTTGCATTCCCACCAGCAGTGGAGGAGTGTTCCTCTTTCTCCACATCCTCGCCAACACCTGATGTCTTCTGAGATTTTAATCTTAGCCATTCTGACTGGTGTGAGGTGAAATCTCAGGGTTGTTTTATTCTTACAGTCAGTGATAGCAAAAACAGTTGTTAAAATCACAGCTTTGGTCTTCCTCTCCCTCTCCTGTGATTGCTTTCTTCTCCCTCCCAAGTGGGATTGAGGCATCCCCACTTGGGCCCTTCAGCTTGTTAGCCTTCTTGAGTTGTGTGGATTGTATCCTGGGTATTCTGGGATTTTTTTTGTTTTGTTTTGTTTGTTTGTTTGTTTGTTTGTTTTTGTCTAATATCTACTTATTAGTGAGTACATACCATGCTGGTGGCTTCTATGGTTGAATTGGGGAAAAACTAGAAGAAGCTGAGGAGGAGGAAGACTTCAACTAACCTTGACTCCCAGGATCTCTCAGACACTGAGCCACCAACCAGGCAGCACACACCAGCTGATATGAGGCCCCCAACACATATACAGCAGAGGACTGCCTAGTCTGGACACAGTCAGAGAAGATGCACCTAACACCCCGCCCCCAGAGACTTGGAGCCCCAGGGGATGGGAAGTTCTTGTGGAGTCAGGGGGTGGGGGTGAAGGGGGGTGGAGACATCCTCTAGGAGATGGGGGAGGGGTGGGTAGCGGAAGGGGTGAACAGTCAGAGGGTGGTCCAGGAGGGGGATAAAGTCTGGACTATAAAAACGATTAAAGAATAAATTTATATAAAAAGAAAGTCACAACTTTGTCTCGGCTACACGTGGGTTTGACCACAGTGCTGTGTTCAGGTCTTGAGTGGGATGGGATCTCTACCCGCAAGGAGAATGAGGACATCCATAACTGTTTAGGTTTTTATGAATCATACACTGTAATGCACATGCAGGACACACAAAACCCCCAATAAATGTAGGGGTTTTAAGAAAATCATGAACCCACTCAATGCCTTGATCCGTTTCTTTTTGATGACAAGAATTACACCCCTGGTTTCTTTCAGTGTTTCCTAGTTTAGATTTGGTTTCCCTGTCAGTGAAGACAAAGTGTAATTGACCTTCCACAGCTGACATTTTCACTTCTCAGTAAAACAGAAAACATTGTGAAAGCCACAGTTAACAGCTGAGTATGGTGGAATTCACCTGTGATCCCAGATTTTAAGAAAAGAATTGTGAGTTCAAGGCCAACCTGAACATTCTCACTCTTTCTCCCCCCACCCACTTGCCACCTTAAGAAACAAACACCAGCAGCAACAACCAAAAACAAAAAACAAAACAAAACAAAACAAAAAAAAAATAATAACACCAACACCAATGAAGCTGAGGCAGTTAAAGCCAGCCTAGGCCACATTCCAAGACTTTATTTAAAAAAGAGGCAGAGGAAGAGGAAAGAGAAGAGAAAAAAAAAAAAAGCAAGGAAACAAGTCACAGCTGACCTCTCAGTTTTGGTAGGCCCAGGTCCCAGCTTCTTCTCAGAGACCATCTGGAGGCTGGCAATCATCCTTCTAAGCTCATCCAACAGGATAAGAACTCACACAAGAACAGACATTTCTCTGAGATGGCTTTGGAAATGAGAAAATGCTGCTCCGCCTGGAGATGCTGGCCAGAGCAGTGTGATGCTCCGCTCTGCGAAGGCCTGCAGGCTCTCCGTGTTCAGTGCCAAAAGACACCATGAACCAGCAGAGCTACCTGCTGAGAAGATACAGGCCATCCTTACCTGTGGAGAAGCAGACATGATGTAACACACACACACACACACACACACACACACACACACAGACAGACAAGGAGAGAGACAGAGACACACAGAGAGACACAGAGAAAACTTTCCTTGAATGTAAAATAGTTTGCTAATTTCTTCCCCATGAGAATTTAATGATTTCTGCAACTTTAATAATACTCATTAAAAATTTATAATGCAAATAACTTCCGCAGTCTCATATAAAGCTCATAGACTATTATCTCCCTAGCCAACAGATAAGGAACGAGGGTATCACCTGATATTACCTTGGGTATGGATTTGTTCCTGGGGACACGTCACTATTCAAGTGGGAGATCTGTGAGAACAGGAGCTCTCCATACCCAACTCTACCGGTGTCTGGCGCACATCAGTGCTCAGATATGAGTCTCTCATGAATGAATACTCTAAGAATACCATAAAGGCAACAGGCTTCAATGTAATCGGTGTGCAGCTTTAGTTATGAAGAAGAAATTATCTGATATTAATTAATGGTTCTTCTAAGTAATTGTGGCTAGTTCTTTGAGAACTTCATACAACATTTTGATTATATTCCCCTTCCCAATTCCTCCCAGACCCACCCTCCTTCCCTACCCACACAACTTTGTACCATCTCCCCAAACCTATCAAGTCCAATGTATGCAGCCCATATACGTCTGGATGAATGGACTTCCACCGCAGTGTGGTGGACTCACCAGGGGCTACATTCTTTTTTTTTATTGGATATATTCTATATTTACATTTCCTTTCCATTTTCCTGGTTCCCTGCCCCCCAAAGGTCCCACATGCCCCTTTCCCTCCCCATGTTCCCCCATCCACCCCTTCCCACTTCCCTGTTCTGGTATTCCCCTACACTGATGCATTGAGCCTTTCCAGAACCAGGGTCCACTCCTTCCTTCTTGTCGGACAGCATTTGGTATGTGGATTGTGTCTTTGGTGTCCCAAGATTCTAGGCTAATATCCACTTATCAGTGAGTGCATACCATGGGTATTCTTTTGAGACTGGGTTACCTCACTTAGCATGATGATCTCCAGCTCCATCTATTTTGCTAAGAATTTCATGTTTCTAATGGCTGAATAGTACTCCATTGTGTGTGTGTGTGTGTGTGTGTGTGTGTGTGTGTGTGTATCCCACATTTTTTTGTATCCATTCCTCCGTTGGGGGACATCTGGGTTCTTTCCAGCTTCTGGCTATTATAAATAAGGCTGCTATGAGCATAGTGGAGCATGTATCCTTATTGCATGCAGGGGAATCTTCTGGGTATATTCCCAGGAGTGATATGGCTGGGTCCTCCAGAAGTATCGTGTCCAGTTTTCTGAGGAACCTCCAGACCGATTTCCAGAGTGCTTGTACCAGCTTGCAGTCCCACCAGCAGTGGAGGAGTGTTCCTCTTTCTCCACATCCTCACCAACACCTGATGTCTCCTGAGTTTTTAATCTTAGCCATTCTGACTGGTGTATACTAAGCTCAAATCCACGTGGATCAAGGACCTCCACATAAAACCAGACACACTAAAACTAATAGAAAAGAAACTGGGGAAGGCCCTTGAGGACATTGGCTCAGGGGGAAAGTTCCTGAACAGAACACCAATAGCTTATGCTCTAAGATCAAGAATAGACAAATGGGACCTTATAAAATTACAAAGTTTCTGCAAGGCAAAAGACACTGTCAAAAGGACAAATCGGCAACCAACAAATTGGGAAAATGTCTTCACCAACCCTACATCTGACAGAGGGCTAATATCCAATGTATACAAAGAACTCAAGAAGTTAGCCCCCAGAAAACCAAATAACCCTATCAAAAAATGGGGTACAGAGCTAAACAAAGACTTTTCACCTGAAGAAATTTGGATGTCTGAGAAGCACCTTAAAAAATGTTCAACATCATTAGTCATTAGAGAAATGCAAATCAGGGGCTACATTCTTAAGGAAAATGGACCCTCCCTCTCCCAGCACCAATCAACTGTCAACAGTTCCCTGACTGGGGTGGACCATCCTGCTGACTGCCTCTCAGGCAGTCTTGTGTGTGCTGTCATAACCGCTCTGAGTTCACGTGTGCGGATGGCCTGCTGTGTCCAAAGACATCGTTTCCTAGTAGTCACCCACCGCCCCTGGCCACTCCTCCCACTCTCTTCTGCAATACTCCCTGAGCCCTGGAAAAGGGGGTTATGACCCAGAGGTCACCGTCAAGGCTAAGTATGCCTAAGTCTATTTATTACTCTATGCACCATGGCCTGAACTAATGACCATCTGCTACCATAAGAAGCTTTTCCGATGAGGGCTGAGAAACACATTAGTCTATGGGTATAATGGTAAGTTATTAGGAGTCAGTTTAACAATCTAACATATCCATTTAACAGAATAATAGTAATGAACTGTCCCCCTAGGGCCTATGACTTGTCTAGTCACAGCTTTGGGGTGCTGGCTTTGGTTTTCATCTTGTGGTGCAGGCCTTATATCCAAATGTAAAAAATGTCTGGTTACTCCCATGATGTCCATGTTACTTGCTACCCCAGGCATGACAGTAGCTCACAAGGCTGAGATCAGGTTAGACTGATGCTTGCCCTTCTTCTCTCATACCTGGTATAACTTTATTATCGCCAAGCATATATACGGTTAAGCTATGCCCAGTGTGACGCACAGTCTCCTTCTGCTGCCTGTGGATAAACATGTAGAACTCTCAGCTCCTCCAGCACTATGTTGGGCTGCATGCCACTACGGCCTACTGTGGTGACAATGGACTAACTCTCTGAACCTGTAAGCCAGAACCCATTAAATATTTTTCTTTATAAGAGTTGCTATGGTCATAGTATCTCTTCACAGCAATAAAATCCAAACTCAGAGACCCTCAAATAGAATCAAGATTTGGCAGAATAGCATTTCTTTAAAAAGCTGTAGCCATTAGGACGCTTGAAGGATTAATAGTATTTGTCGAGATCAAAGACACCTTTCTTTAGGCTGACTGATTCAATTATCATAGTGGTTTCCATGTAAAGTTTTGAGGTTAATTTCTTCTTTAAGGTACCTGTAAAAATAATTAGTTTTGAATCTGTTAGGATACTGAGGCAGGAAGCTTGTAGGCTTGAGATAGATGATCCTGGAACTCGGGATGTCAATATACCGGAAATGAAGTATGGGAAAATGTCAAAATGACAGCCACCACAACATAGGAGAATCTCAGCAGGTATGGTGGCATGGACCTGTAATCCCAACATGGATGAGGCTGAGGCAATGTAATTGGCTTCTACCCCAATAAGTGAAGCAAAGCTTAGAGGAACAGAATTTTCAAAACATCTTTAAACTACATGTTAAAAACATATGCCACACGAGCCCTTCCAAAGGAGACCAGGACAGCCACACAAACCAGTGCACACACCTGAACCCAAGATGCCACTATAGTGTTTGTCCTGCGGATGAGGCCAGGGAGACAGCTCCTTTCCTAAAGGACTTGCCTTTGCAAGCACAAAGACTGTAGTCTGATCTCCTAAACGAAGGTAAACAAACAAACAAACAAAAACAAAGCTGAGTGTGGTTGTGTTCATTTGTAATTTGTGTTGGGGAGGTGGAGACAGCAGATACCTGGGCCACACTGACCAGCCAGCCTAGCTTATTTGATAAGCTACACATCAAGGAGAGAGCAGTCTCTAAAAAGAATGAAGAGGAGAAGGAACCTTAGGAATGTCACTCAAGCCTGTCCTTTGTCTACAGGCATGTGCATGTACATGCTTGTACACGTACACATACACATCCATTTACACACACACACACACAAGCAAAGATGATAGCACGTATGCATTTAGCACAGTGCATTTCTAACGATGATTAGTTGGAAACCAATGCAGCTCTATAGAGACTTAGGGGAAGTCTGCACTCCTCCCAGGAGAAAGTTTCACATTCCTTAGAAGTGTAAGCAGAGAGCACGGAATGACAAGAAAAGCCACTGTGGTGGCTGCTGCTGCTGCATCTTTAAATAACAAAGCAAGTTATTAAACATTGTGTGAGCAATTGTCTAATTTGTAGAATCGTGTGTGTGTGTGTGTGTGTGTGTGTGTGTGCGCGCGCGTGTAATATATCAAGGCTGTGAAAAGTGGTGAACTCTAGGTCCAATAATTGGAAACCATTTTTATTTTAAAAAGTTTTGCTTCTATGCCCTTCAGCCTGTTGCATAACTAACTCATCTCTTTTGGAATAACAAGCCATTTTCCATCTTATTGAAGAGAAGGAAGAGAGTAAGCAGGTCTCGGTCCAGGTCTGTCTGTGTGGCTGTTATCCTCAGGGCCAGGCACGACATCTCCCTCTTAGCTCTGCTCTGTAACGTTCCATTTATGTCTATCTCATATGTAAATGCCCACAACAGGCACGTGAGTTACTCAAATGGGTCTATCAAACTCGTTTTGTCTTCCATTACTAGGACCGACCGATAAAGGCACTTTCAGGAAACTTTAGTTAGGATCTTTCATCTCTTCCAGTCCTCAGAACACCAGCGATCCCGGAAAATTTAACATCCGAATATTCATTTTTTTCCCTTCAGTCTCTTTCCATCAAGATTTACCACAAAGTATAAGCAGTGTGCTTTAATGTTCATGAGTATACACATGCCCATTGTAAATATAAGCTGTGTTTGTAAGGGAAATGAAACAGTTTTCTTTCCTTTCTTTGGCAGGGTCTGACTGCATAGCTCCAGCTGGCCTTGAACTTTGAATCCTTTTGGCTCAACCTCCTGTATGTTGGGATTACAGGTCCATGCAACCACACCTGCTGTATCCTTCTTATGTTGTGATGGCTGTCATCTTGACATTTTTACATACTCCATTTCTGGTATATTGACATGTTCATATTAGTTGACTTCCTGTTTTAATCCTCTACTGAAGGTCAGGTGTACTATTCATGACCCCTTATTAGCCTAGAATCGTGGGACACCAAAGACACAATTCACATACCAAATGATGTCTGACAAGAAGAAAGGAATGGACACTAATGCTGGAAAGGATCAAAGCATCAGTGTAGGGGAATACCAGAACAGGGAAATGGGAAGGGGTGGATGAGGGAGCAGGAGGAGGGAAAAGGGCATGTGGGACCTTTGGGGGGTGGGGAAACAAAAAAAAAAAGGGGAAATGAAATGTAAATATGGAATATATCCAATAAAAAAAAAACGACAACAGTCAAAATAAAAAAAAAAAAAAAAAGAAACACATCCACATCCATCTTACAGGCACCTCGTCACTATGTTCAGTGCTCCGCTCTGCCTAGCATTTTTCTACCTATATTACATGAGCTGGTAGAGTTATTTTCTCTATTTTACAGGTGGTAAAAACCAAGACTGAGGAAGGCAAAGGACTTGCAGATGTTGTCCTGAGGCCAAAGGAGCTGGCAGAGGTGTGTCTGCCTCCCCGGACTCTGATGGGGGAGGGGGGTGCACACTGTTTTCTGCATTTGTTACCATCACTGTGGCATCTCTCACCAGCTGGGAAGACTGAGCAGCACGTGACTCAACGGTAAATAAAGCAGGAGTCGGCTAACGCACGGAGACCCAGTCACGGAGAGCAATGACTCAACTGCTCAGTTCAGCTCTCCTGTCGCAGACCCGAGGCAGGCTGTAGCAAAAGTCACAGGAAGTTAGCTCTTCCTCCCAGGTAAGAACTCCAGGCTTCCTCTCCTGCCACGTAGGAACTCACAATCAATCTCAGAGAAGCTGCTTTAGAAAGGTCTCAGCGAGGGGGCTGGAGAGCTGGCTCAGTGGTTAGGTGTACATAACTGCTCTTCCAGAGGTCCCGAGTTCAATTCCCAGTAACCACATGGTGGCTCACAACCATCTGTAATGGGATCTGATGCCCTCTTCTGGTATACATGAAGACAGAGCTCTCAGATACATAAAATACACAAATAAATAAATCTTAAAAAAAAAAAAAAAAGAAAAGAAACATCTCAGTGTTGTAGGGTTTCCTAGAACATTTTAAAATCAGATGTTCTAAGGGAAACAAACAAACAAACAAACAAACAATACAAAAAGCAAAGCATCAAGCACCTGGTTCCTTAGCAGTCAGTATGACTTTCAGAGTTCAGTTACATTTGGGGCTTCTGGCGTTCTTGACTGTAATCAAATTTTTAACTGTCTCCCCTCCCCCCTCAACCAGGTTCTCCACTCCTGACTTAAAAATCCATCTTGAGCCTGTAATCCCAGCACTTGGGAGGCAGAGGCAGGCAGATTTCTGAGTTCGAGGCCAGCCTGGTCTACAGAGTGAGTTCCAGGACAGCCAGGACTACACAGAGAAACCCTGTCTCGAAAAACAAAAAAACAAAAAACAAAAAAACAAACAAAAAAATCCATCTTGAATTCTCACTGTTTTCCTCTAGCACCTTAGGCACCATCTCCACGAGCCTCTAATCGTGCCTTCCCTTGTAGACCTGACCCAGATCCTGTGATGCGGACCACACCACTGTCGTCCATCAGCCAACAGCAAGCCAGAGGGGGGCCTGTCCAAGAGGATGAAACACTCTGCTCCTCCCTTGTGACTGTAGTCAGTGACACAGGTGTCAGAGATCCATGTTCTCCTGCACAGAGATGAGTGGCTGATGGAGCTGGCTCCAGGCTTGTGCCACGCGCCCCTGGCCATCCCTTGTCCCCGCTCCTCCCCAGCACATACGCTGTGTTATCAACGGGCCTCAGGAGCAGGCCTGACTAGCAGCCTAAAGGGAACTTCGTACACTCTTTTCCAGTTGACATCTGCTGAAGGACGCCAGAGTAACCCGAAAGCCGCAACACAGCGGCGCATTACACAGAAGCAGCCGGGCTGGCCATCTGAGGAAGCTGGTAAAGGCTCTGGCTCTCAAGCTTATCACTCCTGTTCAGTACCCACACCGTGGAAGGAGCGAACAGATTTCCTAAACGTGTCCTCAGACATCCACACATGTACCACGGCATATGAATGCACACTGTCAAGGACTTGAATTTGAGTCCTCCCCCCACTTTGTGTATACATGAGCGCGCGCACGTGTGTGTGTATGTGTGTGTGTGTGTGTGTGTTTGTGTATGTGTGTATGTACATGCACTCATGTGCATGTGTGTGTGTGTGTGTGTGTGTGTGTGTGTGATCATGTGCATGTGAGCCATGTGTGGAGGTCAGAAGACAATTCTGTGGAGTCATTTCTCTTGTCATCTCCTGGGATTGAACTCTACCTGCTGAGAGATCTCATGGGCCCAAACTCTGCGATTCTTATTGAGGAAAACTAAAACAAACCAAAACAAGCCAAAACAACAACAACAACAACAAAAACTAGAGTCAGGTAGGGCAGCATGTACCTAAAATGTCAGCACATTTATAATCTCAGGAGGATCACTATAAATTTGAGGTCAGCCTGACTTATAAGTTAGTTCAAGACTTGCCTGGACTACATTAAAAAAAAAAACTATCTCAAAAAAAGACAAAAACAAAAAGAAAAACCAGATTATCCCTCTACAGTCTGATTGTTGCTTGCCTGCCGCAGCTACTGATCAGACTCCGGCCTAATCCCGCCCCATATCCAGATCTTTTGAGTGACGATGGCACTTCCTAGGCACCTTTCTCTCTGATGCCCCTAAGCTCCATTCTGTTTCGGATAGCTGTGCAATCTGGGCTCCATCAGGGTAATTATGGGGTTAAAGAGAAACCCAAGAAGTTATTAAGTGCCCTCACCTGCCTCCAGGCAGTGCTGTGATTTGTTCTTCCAGACACAAAGGTCTCCCAGGGACCAAAGAGTCTTACACAAAGGGTGACTCACTGGTGTCTTTGAGGGAGTCAGTGCCACACATTCAGTCTTCTTGCCCATAAAATGGGTACTATGATGTGAACAGGAAAGGTTAAGGCCTTCAGCTTATACCGTCTGAAGGTTGTCATGGGGACAGGATCAACTCTCCCCCTAGCACATATGATAGCAGGGACAGGATCGTCTTCCCCATAGCATATATGACAGAGTAAGAGGGACAAACACTGTATAGCATCATCCTACTCACTACTCAAGCCTTAGGAAGCCTCCACCCGGTCCTCTTGGAATACTCAAGCTCCTTGTAAGGATGCTAGAAAGCCAGGTGTGATCTCACCTCTGCCACCAGGTAGCCGTGACATAACTCCAACTGAAACCTATAGAAGAGTTAAGCAGCTGGCCAGACCCAAACAGCCAGACTGCTGCAACAGGAGAAACAAAACAAACAAACAAACAAACAAACAAAGAAAACAGCTGTTGTTTTAACTTGCAAAATTTTAGAATGTATTAGTTTCCTAGGGCAGCCACAGACATTCACCACAAACTGGACCTAAAATGACAGGCACTATTCTCTCACAGCTTTGGATGCTAATAGCTGAAACAAAGTGTCAGTCAGGCCATGCTTGCTGGGAAGGTCCACAAAGAAGCCTTCTTGTATCTGGTAGCATCTGTCTGGCGTCCTTGACATTCCCTGCTTGTGAAAGGGTAGCCACTGTGCCTCAGTCATCCCAATGGCTGCCTCTACACCCTTGAGGCTCTTCTCACGGGATACAAGTGAGGGGACTGGAAAGTAGCCTAACACAGGATAACTTTAGCCCAATTATATCTGAAAAGACTTCTCTTTCATTCAAATGAGTTCATGTTCCAGAACTCAGGACTCTTGACAGTAAAACACATGAACTCCCAAGTGTGTATCAGAATAAAAAATGTTGTCATTGTCTACTTAAAACATAGGAAGATAGGTCTATTGTTTTTTTTCTCAAGATTATTCTTATGAGTGTTTTGCCTTCATGTATGTCTGTGTGCTCACAAAGGCCAGAAGAGGGCATTGGACCCTGTGGGCTCAGATGCTTACATACTTGGTCCTCCGTTAGTGGAACTGTTTGGGAAGGATTTGGAGACATGGCTTTGACTTGTGTCATTCCCAGTGTCCTCTCTGCCTCCTGCTTTCCAATCAAGATGTAAGCTCTCAGCTGTTCCTGCCACCGTGCCTTCGTTCTGCCATAATGGGTTCTAACCTTCTGCAACCACAAACCCTATTAAATATTTTCTTTTATAAGTTGCCTTGGCCATGATGCCTTGTCAGCATATTGAGATGTAACTAAGACAGGTCCCTGGGAATTTTAGGTATATATGATTGTGAGGGGCCATGTGGGTTCTGGCAATCAAACCCAGGTCCTTTGGAAGAGCAGCCAGTGTTCCTAACCACTGAGCCATCCATCTCTCCAGACCTCAGGAAGTTAAATGTAAACGTAAGAAAACGAAAATGAGGACCACATTCTTTTTTTTTTTTTTTTTTTTTTTTTTTTTTTTGGTTTTTCGAGACAGGGTTTCTCTGTGTAGCTCCGGCTGTCCTGGAACTCACGCGGTAGACCAGGCTGGCCTCGAACTCAGAAATCCGCCTGCCTCTGCCTCCCAAGTGCTGGGATTAAAGGCGTGCGCCACCACTGCCCGGCCGAGGACCACATTCTTAAAGGCAATGCTGTCTATGAAGGTGTCATGTCTCAGAATCTCCTACGTAGATGACATGTAAGTAGAATGTTATTACTTGCTGTCAGAACTCTTAACGCTGTGAAAGTAGAAGAGGGCTGTGTGGGAAGAAGGAAACAAAGAGGGTTACACAAGAGTGTGTTGGAACAAGAAAGACAAGTGTTGCATATTTCTTTCATGTGAAGAATAGGAGTGTGTGTGAGAGAGAAAGAGACAGAGAGACAGAGGCAGGGGAAGCAGAGGAAGACTGCTTGAGGTTTGGAGGGGGGCCAGGAAGCGTAAAGAGAGAAGACAAGAGAAGGTAATGAGATGAATGCGAGCAAAGCACAATGTATATCACTGTACTTCATTTGACAACACCATAGTGAGAACCAGTATTCCGGAACCTATGACATTTTTAAAGCCTCGATGCTAGTACAAATGCTAGCATTTGTTACTCACTGGCCAGCATCTACTCTAAACACCTTCAGCCACACCTAGTTACTTAATGGACCTAAGAACCTCTTTCTCATTCCCACACATCCTTCCTGTGTGGTGCTCTGTCTGTATAACTTCACAGCCTCCTTGGAGTTTCTGGTTACCGTTGTCCCACTTCTTTCTGTCTGTACAGATGTTTAAAAGGAGTGGCCTCTGTCAGCTTCCTCTGTTTCCTCTGCATCGACTCAACTTCTAACCCTGTGAGACCCGACTTCCTCAAACAGTTCCTAAAACTGCTGCCTCTGGAGATTCCACAAACCAACAAGGCAAAGCCAATGCTCCTGCTTCGCCCTTGAAACCTGGCACCTGGCCGTACCCTGCTGCACCAGCTCCGTTTTCCTAGTGCACGAACTTGGTCACATTCTTCCTCCTTTTCACAGTTCTCTTTTGGTATGACTCCGGCCCTGAGTCCATTCTTTTTCTCTTCTTACTGTCCATCTCCAGGAGAAAACGTATTCTGGATGGGTGGGTGTGTGAGTGTCACAGTGAAGGTCAGAAAACTCGCAGAAATCAGTTCCTTCTGTCTACCGCATGAATCCTAGGGGACTGAACTCATTTCATCAGACTTGGTGGAGAATGCCTTTACCTGCTGGGCCATATCAATGGTCCCCCCAAATGTAGCCATCCTTCAGTCCCTATTCCCATCTCAAAGATGACTTCCTAATCAACATTTTCCATGACTTAGATCTCAAACCCCAAGTCTGCGTCTCAAGCTGCCCCGTGGAAATGAGGGATACCATTTCCATTTGCATTCATCTGAATTGGTCAGGGCAGGGTTATTAGAGAAAAGCCCTACGAGAGAAATTCAAACGCATCCTCTCAAAACTAACTTTAAAATTTCATAAATGTATCCACACGACCTTTATCTCATTTGTCAGTAGCGGAATTCTGAGGATATTAAATGTACAAGACTCTGAAGAAACCCTCGAGAACAAGCACAATATCTGCATACATATCTGCATACATATCTGCATGCCCCAAATACAAGTCACAGCCTTGAATAGCCTCACCCACCAGGGAGAAGACTTACGACCCACTTTTCTAGCCCTTATCATATGTATTCATCAAGTCATTGCCACAGAGAGACTTGTACATGTTTGTTTTTCAATAAAACAATGTCATAATACAATTTTCTGGCCTTTTAAAATGTTATCAGGGTCTTTTTTAAAACTTTCTTTTCTTTATTAGTGCAAATGTATATCACATATAGACTTTCACATGGAAATATCCATTCATAACCTCTCTGGGATACAATGACGCTGCAGAGAATGTCAATAAACATATTAGACTTCACGTGTTCCCAATTAATTTCTATTGTCTTTTACAAGCAGCATCGTGTGTAACCTAGGCTGGTCTTGAATTCCTCCGTCTTCTATCTTCAGAAATGTGTCCTTGTACCCACCCCAGAGCCACAACCTCTCCCGTGCCCAGTTCCACCCTTAACCTGCATCCAGCTGCAAAATCCAACCATTCTCTAATGTTCCATTTATGCTAACTTGCCCAGTCCAAATGAATTACAAGGAGGTGTGTTGTTTTGTTTTTAAATCTCCTATAATGTCTAGAAAGCTCATGGGCAATGAAAAAAATCTGTTGATCTGAATGAAAGTATCAAGTAGAGAACAAGATAGAACAGATAGATTTGATTGCAGAACAGATCAGCGCAATTGCCCTTCTGTGGGATACTGGGAAAAGTGACAGTGATTCAGAACGAAAGATATTAGTGGATAAAGCATGCCAGTGGAAGGAAGGGGACAGTCTCATTTCTAGGAACAAAAGCTGCAATGGAGGCCTGAGACATTGATATTAACTATCAGGATATGGACTGCTGCTTTGCCATGCACTCTGAGCCTGAGTTGTCCCCACTCACATAAGGGAGGGGAACTCATTGTGATGTCACATAAGGAAGGAAGCTCGCTGTGGTGTAAATTACTCCAGGGTTGTTCATACCTGCAGGACTCCAGTCTCCTCAGACAACCTGGGCCCAGGGGAGCATCTTCACAAGGAGTGACCAGCTTTTGCTGACCATGCATGTTACACAGCAGAAACCTGAGTATGTGTGTGTATACATGTACATACATACACATATACTGACACATATATACATACATATATAATCTCTAGTGGCCTAATAAAGGCATGTGCTAAAGGCAGAGCACAGGAGTGCAGGGCAGCAGGTGGGGCAGAGTCCTTAGGAGAAAGCGTCCTACCCACGATCACTCCTCTGAGTTTCTCTGGTGTGAGCTGCAGTGCATCAGACAGACCAGACGTCCAGAGCACAGGGGTGACGGTTCTATTATACAAGCAAAACATCCAAACAGACGGCCGAGCAGACACAAGCCCTTTGCTAATCGACATATTTTTCTAAGTCCTAGAGCTTGGAGACAAACATCTTTATTCTGATCCTTTAAAAACATGTATTTAAAAATAAACATGCTACTGTGACTTAGATGCATATCTCAAATGCATCATGTGGTACAGCCAGCTGAGGGAGAAATAAAAAAGTTTTTTTTTTTAAATGTTCTGCCCAGCCACTCCAGGAAATGAGCGGCAAGACTATAATGTTAAGGACTGATTGGAAAATAATATTAGGTTGCATGTATCATATAAACAGCTGGTGTTCTTTAAAATCCCACATGAATAGCACCATGCAAGTTGTTCTGATAAACCTGTCTTCCTGAAATTGCTTTCATAGAACTTCTTTTGGCATGTGTTCTCAGAACAATTTGAGAAGGCACCCCCAAACAGACCTGAGTTGTCTCAGACCCACAGTTGTCTCCCCAAACTGTGCCTAAGGCCTCACTTAGGAGCAAGTGAGCAAGGGTACCCCTTTTGCTTATATGCCCAAGCCCCATTTCTCGCACTTAATTCAAGCTGATAATACCTAATCTAATGGGCCTGTTTGAACGTTAAGGATCATACAAAATACTCTGCTTATAGATAAAATAGATAAAATAGATAAATATGCATGCTGTTGTACACACACATACTCTCTCTCTCTCTTTCTCTCTCTCTCTCTCTCTCTCTCACACACACACACACACACACACACACACACACACACACACACCACTCAACCTCCTGAAAGTGGTCATGTGAGAGAACAGAAGAACAGAGACGTTGTTTTTCAATAGCATTCCCTTTTCCTAACTTAAAAGCTCTAAAGCAAAAGTAGTAAGAGGCTTGATGCTGCCAACTCTTCGTTTACATCCAGAGGACTCTCAAATATTTGGTATGAAAGTATCTGTACTTTATATATTTTTGAACACTTTGAAAAAAAAAAAAACAGAGCCCATCTGTCCTCCCCGTGAGGAACGAGCTCTCACACCACTGGGCTTGTTGTTAAGATGCAGTGTTCCCTGATTTCTGCGAGGATTTCTGAAAGGATTTCCAGAAATGTTCTGGGTAACGCTACTGCAGCATCCCCAGGGCTATAAACCCAACGTTCACCCCTCTGCAGGCACAGCATGGCCAGGACAAAGGCCAAAAGGCAAGAGAGGCTCCCTCCTCTTCTGGTTCTTAATTCTGGTTAGCATCCATGATTATCAAAGGCAAGGCCAATGAATCACTTTTCTTCATATTTTCAGAGTCACGGAACTCAAAATATAACACTCTGTGGATGGAATGAGTGAGTGAACGACTTAATGAACAGATAGAACCACAGACTACTTGGCCCTGGGATCACAAGACTAATTTAAAAAATTATTTTCAAACAATTTTGAAAATTGTTTTGATTATGTTTTCTCTGTCTCCCAATTCCTCCCAGATCTTCCCCACCTCCCTACCCATCCAAGTTCTCTCTTCTTTTAAAAAAATAAAATAAAACAAGGAACACAACCATCCTCAAATAAAAACAACAGACAAGTAAGAGACCAAAAGTTTTTTTTTAAGCCTAAACAAAGAAGAATGAAACAAAAAGCCCACAAAAAATGCCACTGAGTACCTTTTGGGTTAGGCCAATGGGCCATGGGCCTGCCCTGATGGACAACTGGTATACCTAATGAGACACCACTGATGAAAACCGATTGTTCAGTCTGCCAGCAGACATCAACTGCAGATACCTTCTTGGTTGGGGGTAAGAACCTGTGTCCACTTTCTTTCCTCTCAGTGCCAAGACTCAGGATGTCTTGATCCTGTGTGGGTAGTCACAATCTCTCTGTAAGTTCATCTGTGCATCTACCCCTTGTGTCTGAAAATCATACTCGTGCCATTGTTTCCCTCATTATTTGATGGCTCCATTCATGTTTCTTTCATATATGGGTATATTTTAGGGATCTTCTATAGTAGTGGGCTTCTATATGGTTTTTCAAATGGCTTCTGGTGTTAGCTAATATTCTCTCCTCACCTTTCACTCTCATCCCATTCCTACTTAATCCTTCTCGTCCAGTTTCTACTTTGTCTCTCCATAACAATATATTCTATTTTCCTTTCCTCAGGAGATCTCCTCCTCCCACCTAGTCCCTTACTAGGCAATTATCCACTGCAGTTGTTCAAACCACATATTTTGAAAGCTTAAAAGCTAACGTCTCCATGTAAGAGAAAACATAAAATTGTCTTTTGGGGGTCTAGGTTACCTCACTCAGGATGATTTTTTTTTCTAGCTTCATCTTTTCTAGCTTCAGTTATTTCTTTTGTTTTAACAGCCGACTAGCATTCCACTGTATAACTATACCCCATTTTCATTATCCACTCATCAGCCGACGCTCGTCTCTGCTGTCTCAATGTCTGCCCATTGTGGATAGGGAAGCAATAGGCCTGGGTGCGCATGAATCTCAGCAGTAGAACGTAAAGTCCAGGAGTGGTTTATTAGATTCTGAAGTAGATGGATTGCCAGCTTTCTGAAGAATGGCTACCCTGACTTCCACAGAGGCTGCACCAGTTTGCACTCCCACCAGCAATGAATTAGTGTCCCCTTCCCCCTCACTTGGGCCAGCGTGCGCTATTATTTATTTTATTGATCTTGGCCATTCTATATGGTGTAAGATAAGCTTTAAAGTAGTTATAACTTACATGTTTCTGATGGCTAAGGTGTTGAATATTTCTGTTTGTCAGCAATTTTTATTTCATCTTTTGAGAACTCTGCTTAGTTCTGTACCCAATTTTTAAATTGGGTCATTCGTTTTGTTTTAGTTCTTTATATATTCTAGATTCTAGCTCTCTATCAGATGCATAATTGGTAAAGATCTTTTTTTTTTCCAGGTTAGTCTACCTCTTTGTCCTAATGATGGCGTCTTTTGCCACACAGAAGCTTTTCAGCTTCAGCTGTTTAAGAATTGTTGGTCTGTCTCCTAGTAACAATCTCATGGCCTTTTTGACATCAGTTTCTTGCACCGGCATTAAGTTCCCGAGTGCCTCAACTGTACCTTCATTCACAGTCCCTTTTCTGCTCTCCAGACTCCACTTTCTACATGGAAGGCCCCACAACTGCTTCTCACTACCTAAGGGTGGCAGACGACACTGGTTCGATCCATCCAAAGGCGAATCACACCGTGAGATTTTCTTGCCAAGGAGAAGTGGTTCACCTGCCATCCCTGCACAGAGGAGTCTAAGGCAGGAGAACAGTCAGGAATCTGCAGCTATCTCCAGCTACTGAGCGAGACCCTGTCTCAAAACCACCAACCAAAAACTCTTCACTGAGTTAGGGAACAATGGGAGAATGAGGTTGGCGGCTTCTTCAGAAAGAAGTGGGTCATTCAAGAGTTGTAGAGATGCCCAGCGAAGAAACTGAGCATCTCCATGTTGACTGCTAGAAACCAAAGCTTTGTGAGAAATCTTGAATTTATGGGGAGGGTGGGAAAGGGTGTACTTGTCTGCCCTTTCCCTGATCTCTTTCCTGAACTGCAGGAGACTAAGCCCCGCCCCCAGGCTTGGGTGACCCCACCCCTGGGGTGTTTCATGGCTGATTTTTGCTGTACCCATGTCCTTGTATCCCTATCTCCTATGTGTATTTTGTAACACATGCTGACTTCATTTTCCCTTCTCTTCCCTGAGAAAAATAAAAACTTATTGGTACTGAAAAAAAAAAAAAAAAAAAGAATTGTTGGTCTTAGTAACTGTGCTATCAGTGTTCTGTTTGACAAATCTTTTCCTGTGTTTTTTTTTTATGCTTCCATATGAAGCTGAAGGTGAAACTGTTAAGCAAAGTAAAAACAAAAACAAACAAACAAACAAAACATCGTTCAAGGAATAAGGTGGTAGGACGCTGGTAGCATTTCATTTCATCATCTCAGGTTGCACTTTAGGCAAAAAGAAGAAATGCGTGACTGTTTTCATTGCTTAAAAAAAGGCAAGGAGTCAAAGTTAACAAATATAGAATTTGTTATAGAATGATAAACCTTTGATAACTGGTAAATGGTTGGGGTGCGGTGGGATTTGGAACTGAGCATTTGCAGGGCCCATGCGGGAGCAGAGAGTGATGTGCCTATTCTGGTAGTCAACATGATAATAACATCATGGAGAACTAAAGCTGGCTCAGAACCAAAGCTGGGTAAGGTCACAAAGACCTGAGCGTGGACGCCCTCGCCCAGGTAAGAAGCTAGCATGGTCGCGCGCTCCTGGAAGTCCAGCTCTAGACAGCCAGCCTAACCAAAACCAAGACACCGAGAGCATACCAAATGTCCTTCTGGCTTCTGCACGAACAGATGGGTGCACACAGACATCCACTGTACATGCATGCATACATTCACACCAAAAAGAAAACAAACTAAAAAAAAAAAAAAAAACCCTGAAATGTTTGAAACACATACTCCTGCTACTAGAAATGCATATGAGAGCATTTGCAGAAGCACAGAAAGCACGCTTCAGACTGTTCCCTCCAGCTCTACATTATTTTGCAAAACCGGGAATGACCTTAATGTCCAATAATGACTGCTTTAGCAAATTATAATACAGGTACATTAATTACAATATAGACCTACATTAATTGACTTTGGGAGTTGTCAATACATATTAAAGATTACAATATAGCATGCACAAGATGATTTTGTTTTTGTAAAAATTAGAAGGAAGTGTATCCAAATGTTAACTGGTATTACTAATTTAGGAGTGGCTGAACTGTGACCATTTTTTCCCTTTTCACTTACCATACTTTGCCACTGTACTTTTGATTTAGTTTTTAAATTTTACAAGGGAATGATGTGGGTCAGGGAGATGGTTCAACAGGTGGTAAAAAAAAAAAAAAAAAAAAAGCACTTGCTTACACAAGTCTGATTGATCCTCCATGTTCAGCAAAATGCCTGCAACCCAAGGAAAAAGCCAGAGGTGGTGATGCACATCTGTAATCTTAGCACTCTTTCTGTGGTGAGGTAGAGTCAGGAGAAGCTAATGAACCAGTTAGCCTAGAGTACACTCGGGCAGAAACAAGTGACCCCACGTTAGTAAGGCAGAAGATGGGAACTGACTCCCCAAAGTCCTCCTCTGATCGTCATGCACAGCCCATGCAAATGCTCACACGGTGTCTTCTGCTCTGCTTGTAATCTCTGTTCTCCTTTCTGCTCCCCAAGGTATTACCTCACTGAGTTGCTCTTCGGCGGCATGTGCACGCATGCACATGTGTGATCTATTTGCAATGAGGAATCTATACTGAAAGAATGGAGACCCGGAAGCTGGCTGTAGTGGAGTATGCTTGTGATCCAAGCACATGGGTGGATGAAGCATCAAGATCATCATGAGTTCAAGGCCTACCTGGGCTATATATAAGGCCGGATGCTTATGGAACCTGGAAGAGTATATTTTTCTTGCTTTAACCTTTAATAAAATTGCCTGAGATATTATTGAGTAACTTTGCTATTGAAACAGACTCTAGTGGCCCTCCCTGTTCCTTAAGAGTTCTCCAGCAAAAGGCTTGATGCAGCATTGTAGGGGATTACCAGGACAGAGAAGTGGGAGGGGGTTGACTGGGGAAAGGGCAGAGGAAAGAGGGCTTATGGGACTTATGGGGAGGGGAGAAATGGAAAAGGGAAAATAATTTGAAATGTAAACAAATATAGAAAATTTTAAAAAAAGATAGAGGTCTCTATCAAGAGGACCAGTAGGGTCACCTCCTGCCTTTTCATAACCCTGTTAAAGAAGACGAAAACCATAAGTCCTCTTCCCCACCCCCCATTCCCCAATCAATCCCCCCCCCACACACACACCATTTCTCTGTTCTGGTACTTTCCTACAAAACTGGATCCAGTCTTTTCAGGACCAGGGTCCTCTCCTTCCTTCTTCTTGGGAATCTTTTGATTTGCTAATTGTGCCTTGAGTAATCAGAGCTTCTGGGTTCATTAATATCCACTTATCAGTGACTGCATTTCATGTGTATTCTTTTGTGATTGGGTTAGCTCACTTAGGATGATGTTTTCCAGATCTAACCATTTGCCTACAAATTGCATGAATTCATTATTTTTAATTGCTGAGTAGTATTCCATTGTATAAATATACCACATTTTCTGTATCCATTCCTCCTTTGAGGGACATCTGGGCTCCTTCCAGCTTCTGGCTATTATAAATAAGGCTGCTATGAACATAGTGGAGCATGTGTCTTTATTGCATGCAGGGGAATCCTCTGGGTATATGCCCAGGAGTGGTATGACAGGGTCCTCTGGAAGTGTCACGCCCAATTTTCTGATGAACCACCAGACCGATATGGGACATATGGGTCATATGGTGAGGGGGGAACTGGGAAAGGGAAAAGCCTTTGAAATGTAAACAAAGAATATAGAAAATAAATTTAAAAACAAACAAAAAAAAAAAGATGGTGTGTAACATCATCCCAAGCTGAGACAGGAGACCTTGTCTCTGAGCCCCGCCTCTCTCCCTGGGTAACCATAGGATGCTGAATTTCCTCTCCATTAGCCCACAGGGCAGTAAGACCTGCCTTCACAAACACATGTGGAGGGGCCTCTGCAAGACAGGTACTTGCTGTTAACCACTGAGTATTTCTCCAGCCCTGAGTTGTTGTTTTTCTTTAAACTTTGTTTTATTGCATATTATTATTGTGTATGTGTGGGTGTGGGTGAGGGGTGCAGGCATGACACCAGAGGACCACTCTGTGGAGGCAGGCCTTTCCTTCTGCCTCCATGTGGGCTCTGGGCATCAAAAGCAAGTCACTGGGCTTGTACAGCAAGACCCTTTACCACTGAGACACCTCCCCATCCCTCCTCTATCTGTCTCTGTCTGTCTGTCTGTCTCTGCTCTCTGTCTCTCCTCTCGGCTTGTTACATGCTGAATAGGTGCTCTGTCAAAAAGCCAGACCCCCAGCGCTCTCTCTCTCTCTCTCTCTCTCTCTCTCTCTCTCTCTCTCTCTCTCTGTGTGTGTGTGTGTGTGTGTGTGTGTGTGTGTGTGTGTGTATTTTTCCCCCCCCAAGACAGAGTTTCTCTGTGTAGTCCTGGCTGTCCTAGAACTCACTTTGTAGACCAGTCTGGCCTCGAACTGAGAAATCCTCCTGCCTCTGCCTCTAGTGCTGGGACTACAGGTGTATGCCACCACCGCCCAGCTTTTTATATTTTACTTTGAGACAGGGTCCAAGTTGCAGAGGCTGAATTTGGTCTTGTGATCCTCCTGCCTCAGGCTCCCAAATGGCTTGAATTTCAGGTGTTTGGTACCTTGGGGTTATCCATGAATGAAACCTTTATGTAACTTCATTCTTTCTTAGCACCTGGCTTTACCTTCTATAAACATCATCCCCGAGATGAGTGGTACGCCTTATGCTTTGCTCTACTTTTAAAATGTTTAATTTGTGATTATCACGTGCCCACGCACGTGTGTGTGTGTGTGTGTGTGTGTGTGTGTGTGTGAACATGGGTGTATGTCTATGATGAATGTGTAAAGGTCAGAGGAATCAGTTCTCTCTCTCCATCGAGGGTTGGTTCCTACGCTGTCAGACAAGTTCTTTTACCAGCTAGGCCATCTGACTGGCATGCCTTTCTCTTTTTAGACAATTTTAATGTTTAATTGTTTTAGTTTAATTATTAACAAATAAATAATAATTATATATTTATTGAGCCCAGTGTGGTATTTCAATATATGTGCAATGTGCACTAATCAAATCAATAATAAGCACTTTCAACTCTTGTCATTTCTTTATTATATTAATTTCCTTTGTGAGAATTTTATATATACGTACAATAAAATGTGATCTTATCCATTTATTTCCCTCCTCCGACTCTCCTCATATCCCCTCAACATGTTCCCCCCTCCAATCCCCTGCCTTTCTTTTCTAATTGCACTAAATCCAATTAGCACTGCCCACATGTACACAGGTGTGGGGCCACCCACTGGTGTATGGGAAACAACCTCAGAAAGAATGAGTCTCCCTGCTCCAGCAGCTATCAGCGGCCACTAGCTCCTCATTAAGGGAGGGAGACTAGACAGCCCTTCCCTCACTAGTGCCAGAATCTTGGCTGTCTGGCACTGCCCTTAGTCGATAGTAAATATTGTTACTTTTTTATTTTAAAGCAAAACCAAGTCTTGTCATGATACAGTGAGTAGGAGGGCAGGATTCTGGAGACGGACTGCCTGGATATAAATCTCAGCTCTGACCTTAATTAGCTGTGTGAAATCAAAATGTGCATAGCTTGTTTGTGTTCCATTTCCCCATTTATAAGTGAAGGCTGTGATTGTTCCTAATTCATAGAAGTGGATGAGTTGGGCTGGAGAGATGACTGACTGCTCTTCCGAAGGTCCTGAGTTCAAATCCCAGCAACCACATGGTGGCTCACAACCATCTGTAATGCGATCTGACGCCCTCTTCTGGTGTGTCTGAAGACAGCTACAGTGTACTAACATATAATAAATAATTAAATCTTTGGGTGGGAGCAGGCAGGCCAGAGCACTTCTAGTGTATCTGAAGACAGCTACAGTGTACTCGTATACATAAAAAATAAATCTTTAAAAAAAATGAAGTGGGTGAGTTATGATATAAACATTTAGATCCACAGCTGTCACATAGTAAGCGCAGTAGTTTGAATGAGAGATGTGTCCCACTAGCTTAAGTATTTGAACCCTTGATCCCATTAGGGAGGCAGTGTACACTAGCTTAAGAAGCTTGTCACTTGGGCCAAGCTTGAAAGTTTACAGCTTTGGCCCACCTCTACACTGCTGTTTCTGTTTGCAGGAACAGATGCGTCCTCTCGGCTTCCTGCTCTGGCAGCTTGTTCCCTTGCCTCCCCCTCCCCCACTATGGACTCTCCCTCGGGAACCGTAAGCCAAATTAAATTCTTCCTTCTGTATGTAAGTTGCCTTGGGTGATGATACTTTGTCACAGCCGAAGAAAAGTTAACCAATACAGTCAGCAATATAAGAGTGTAAGTCTTATGGTCTACTTATTTCAATCCTGGGTGTCCAGAAAGTCATTAATGCCTGCCTACAACAGTTTATACATTTCCTTTCTTTATCTAAAGCTCTTGTTTTACTTTCACATTTGATCAAGTTCTGTGCTTATTCTGTGTTTGACAGAAACAAATAGGCTGAGATATGGCTCAGTGGTAAAACACTTGCCTAGTGTGCATATGGCCCTAGGTTTAATACCCAACACTGCATAAAAGGAAAAAGAAATCAAGGTCTTGTTTGTTGAATCTTCGCGGCATTAGTAATAATTTCCAGCATCTACAAAAGCTGCATATTCCAGTCATCAAAGAGCTAATTAACTAGGGAATGTTCCTTAACGGGTGACGGTACATCTGACACAGCCGTTCCTAAAATCCCAAACACAAACGTTATTGTGACTACCTAGTTCAGATCTAGTCTTCCTTCCTCATGGCAATCAGGGAAAAACGAAAATCAAGACAAATGCTTCTAACGTACCAGACGTTTCAAGTCAGAACAATTCAGTGGTAGAGTCTTGCCCTCTATCTTCCTGAGCTATGGGTTCTAGAGAAATGTTTCAAAATATCCAACAGGAGTTACAGTCACACGAGATGCACCTAGCATGCCCTGCCTGATGCTTTCCAGCATGTGAATATATACAGGTATGCAAGCACGAGAGAGCCAGACCAACCCTGGGGAGAAGCTGCTGCCAGCATCTACGGCTTCCTCTGGCTTTGGCGCGGGCCCTGCACTGGGCAATGCTGCTCGCGGGAAGGGACAGAAACCTGCATGCAGTGGGGAACATTTTTCAGACTGTATGTAAGGCACTGCTCATGCCTGGTTAGGGCCCAGACTGTAACTTTTAGTATGTCACACTACAATATTTCATTAATGGGAAGAACAAATATCTTAAGAAATAGCACTGTTAAATTGAAAGGTGAAAATATGAACGTGTACTCAAGAATCCTAATGGCCACGTTTCAACACAGTCTTACTTTCGGAATCTGATCTATTTTAAAAACCAATAGACACTCACGTAAGGTAAAAGGTCTTCTCCATGTTTGACACTGCAGAACAGCACCTGTCTACACCCCAGGTACTGATCAGAAGCAGAACTGTCAATACTGTTACTGGAATGATTTTTTTAAGTTAATTCTTTGCTTTTGAAGGAAATTCTTTTTTTTTTAATTATTTATTCATTTTATGCATATGAGTACACTGTCACTGTCTTCAGACACACCAGAAGAGAGCATCAGATCTCATTACAGATGGTTATGAGCTACCATGTGGTTGCTGGGATTTGAACTCAGGACCTTTAGAAGAACAGTCAGTGTTCTTAACCACTGAGCCATCTCTCCAGCCCCGGAAATTCTTTTTTTTTTATTGGATAGTTTCTTTATTTACATTTCAAATGTTATCCCCTTTCCTGGTTTCCCCTCTGAAAACATCCTATCCCAATAAAGGAGATTCTTAAAACACGTAGATCAAAATAGCACAGGCCTACTGTAGAGGGCCAGTGTAAGAGCCATCTGTAGTCCCGGCTGTCTTGGTCGACTACATATGGCCTTTACAAAATACACAGCCTTGTGCAACTACACCCCGACTTCACTTTCCCCTTCTTTCTAGTTTCATTTCTCTCTCCAGGGGAAAACATCTCCAGCTTAGCGGAGGAAAGGGTTTATTTGGTTTACATTTTCATGTCACAGCCCATCATTTTGGGGAAGTCAAAGCAGGGACGCAAGCAGCTAGTCGTATCCACAGCCAAGTGCTAAAGGAGCCCACACACCCTGGCTTGCTCAAGTCGCTTTCTTCACTCTTATGCAGCCTGGGATCAAGCTTGTGAAACGGCGCGGCCCACACAGGGCTACATCTTCCTCCATCAAACAACAATGAAGAGAACCTAACAGAGTCACGCCCACAGGCAAACCCGGTGCCATGGCCCGATGGCCCGTCATTTCTGACTCTCTCCCCAGGTGACTCTGGATTGTATCAAACGGACAATTAAAGCTGACCACAGCTTCTGGCCAAGACGACTGAGTGTCCTAAGCACAACATCTGAAAGTCAGGATTCGACCTTTAAGTGGCGGGTTTTAATGTTATATCCACACCAAGTCCGTTCCTATGAATCTGAGTTATTCCCGCCGAGACCTTAGCATAATTCTTGCACCCAATACACAAACTAGCTTAAAGAGGGGGAAAGAAAACTCTTTTTTTAAAAGGAAAATACAGTTCATACTCCTTCCAGAAGATTAGAAAACATTTTACTTTCCTAAGTGGGTACTTCTCAGACTATTCTCTCCAATGAGTATGTTAGAGGAACTCAGCACAGCATTGCACATGAGAGACATAACCCCAAGAAAGCTGCAGGTGGCCGCTGGCATCCCCCCCATACCCAGCCCCAAATGGCCTCGGCCTGGAAGACACTCCAAGTTCCGGTGCCCTCGTACTTTGTCTCCATAGGTTCCCTTGTATCATCTCAGATTTGAGGATATTAGAGATGACAATGACCACGACAAGGCTAGCGGGACCGATGTGTCAGCCAACAGCTATTTGACATTTATTCTGAGCCAGGCATTATAAGCACGCTGTCTCCACTCCACGTAACCCTCCTAACAGTCAGAAGAGGGAGAAACTACGGTCAGATACTAGTTATTCCCACTGACACAGAAGCCGCGCGTGGCAGTACACAGTTGCAACCCCGGCAATCAGAAAGCTGGAGCAGGAGGCGTGCTTGGAGTTCAAGGCCAGTCTGAGACACAAAGTGAGACCTTGGAGAGACAGAAAGAAGAGGAGGAGATCAAACGCGAGAAAAATATAAAATGCGTATGCCCAATGGCATATAGTTAGTTGGCAACAAAACTTTGCAAGGAAATTTGAATGTACCCCGGCTCTTGGTTTTTCTAACACTGTTCTGCTTGGGTGGTTGCCTCCGTTTTGTCTGCTTGTTGCAAGGTCTCCGTATGCAGCCTAGACTGGCATTCAGCTTGTGAGCCTCTTGTCTCGGCCTCCCCAGGGCTGGGATTATAGGCAAGTCCACCACTCCTGGCTAAAGACCTTAATCCCTGACCTTTGGGTTATACCAACCCAAGAGCGCCGAGACCCTCTAACATACTCACACTGGAGGTTGCAAGAGCGCCTCCAGGCTCGAGCTAGGTTCCGGACAGTCACTTCAGATCAGTATCACCCCCCTCCTGAATCCCTAACATCTTCCTGCCCTTGTTCCTTGTTTCCTGGCTTGTTTCTTTCTCATGACAGGGACAAAGTGAAGAGAAGCAGCCAGGCAACGATGACAGCCATCAAAACTTCCTATGCTCTTACTGTCCCACCATAGCCATGAAAGCCTGATTGGGGGTTGGGGGGGTGGGGGGGGAAGGCTCCCACAGGAAGACTATGAGTTATGATATAATTAATGACTTTAGAGTAGCACCCTTCAGCATGTGTAGACAGTCTCCATTAATAATTAAACTAATTTGACAGATGAAATAGTTAAGGAAGTGTAAGGTCTAGCTCACAACTACACAGAGAAGCGCCATAGGCCCTCCGAGGGAGAATCCTAGTGACTCAAGCTTCGCTAGCAGCTCAAAGATGAATGTTCCCACAGGAAAAAAACAAAAAACAAAAAAACCAAAACCCTGGAAGTCCTCCAGAGCGCTGCCCTTCCACATTATCTTTTAGCCAGGCAGTCTAGATTTCCCAGGTCAAGGCAAAAAAAAATGCCCCCTGAATACTTGTCAGCAGTTTTCAGTGGAGGAAACGCTGCTGCTCAAGTCTACTGAGAACTTTATGAGCAGTCAACCCACAGAGATGTGGCGTGTGCAACCCTGCCTGTGTCCTTCACTTCGCGGGAGTGCCATAAATCTTTAAACGTCAGCTACAGCTCATTCCCTTTCACTTATTTAAAGGAAGAATTAAAAAAAAAAAAATCATTTTTTCCACTTCATGGTTGGCTCCTTTTGGACCAAGGTATAAAAATAGCGCTGCCATCAGAAGCCAAGATGGTTTTTTTTTTACTTTTTTATTTTTTGGAAAGAGGGGATTGAAAGAGCCCTAACCCTGGACCACGGACGGATCTGCTCCAAAGCAGCCACTTAGCTTCTTTTCCCGTCTCCGGACTGTAAGGAAGGCGCAATTTGTTAAGCCAAGTCCCGGCGCGCGGCCCCGAGAACCCGGCTCGCGCTGCGCTCTCCCGGCCCGGCCACCTGTCAGAGCGGCCAGGACGGCAGGAGCCACGCCGGGCTGGGGAGGTGGCGCGCGACGCTGCTCCCCGCAGCCGCACGGGTGACTGAGGGCGAGGCTGAGTCCCTGCAGCGCTCGCCGCAGTGGCCACGGGGACCGGCGCGCCCCGCCGCGGACTGGCCGGGGAACCGCGCCGTCTTACCTGTTAATCTTGAGCGCGAAGGCGCGGCGCTCGGCGCTCGGCAGCGTGGCCATGGCGCGCGCGCGCGCGCGGCTCGGCGGCTTCGGGGCTCGCGGGGCTGCGGGGGGGAACGGGACCCGAACGCACAGCCGCTGCAGCGCCCGGCGCGCCCGCCGCCAGCCTCATCTGTCAGCCGCGCCGAAGAAACTTCCGCATTTCCACCTTGGCCGCGCAGCTCCCGGGGGGAGGGCTCTGCTCCGCCGCCCGCGGCGCCGCCCGGCCTGGCACGCACCGGGCGCTCGGCGAGGGCGTGGACGCCGGGTCGAACCGCGCTCCGGATGCTCAGAGTCGCCGGCCGCAGGGACGCGCTTCCCGCCGCTGACCCGAGGCCGACGGGCACGGCGGTTGCCGAGCGCGGACCGCGAGCGCTGGCCGGAAACGCCGGCGGCCCGAGCCGGAGGGCGTCTGGGGCAGCGAGCGCTGGATCCAGAAGCAGCCAGCCAGGTCTGGAGGGGCCACCCGGTGGGTCGCCGCCATTCCTGGGAACTTTTTTTTTTTTTAAGGCAGTCTCTTAGGACATCAGTCAACTTTTTTTTCCAGCCGAAGGCGCACTATCGTTCATGGAACACTTTATTATAATGGCTCCATCCCAGGAGTAAATATTAGGTGCTATAGGATTTTTCTTTTTACAACCTGAGGGAACACTATACACAGCATTGTGATTCACCCGTATCTCAACTGAGTTCTGTTTCACATGGAGAAACCTGAGCAGACTACAAAGGAGAAATCTGGAAAAATAAAAATAAAAATAAAAAAATCCCCAAAGGACGGGGGTAGAAAAGACTGTGCCTATTTCAAGTGATATATTTGGTCCCGGTTGTGCTGTATGAACTCTTGTGTATCTCTACTTGTCAACTTGCCTTTGAAAACACGAAAGGGCTATATTTTTGGCTCAAAGCTGCAGAGTCTAGATATGGAAGCCGCAAGCCACAAGACTTGAATTTTTGGTTAGTCTGAAGTGAGATGGATCGGAAAAGAAATACACACTGGGTTTCCAAGACAGTCCAGGGAAAAAAATGCAAAATGTTTTCATTTTTGTATTGATTGCATTTAAAACAACAACAACAACAACAACAACAACAATCCTTTGGAATCTGTTAAGTGAAGAAACATATTATTAAAGATAATTTCGCCTGTTTGTTTTTCCCTGTATTAAAATGTGGCTCCCATTAAGAAAATGTAAGAATTACTTCCTTGGCTCGCATTTGCAGGCACATTGCATTCTTCCTGGACAGCACTGGTCTACTACAACTTAATTTGTAACCTAATACTAAAATACTTGCGGGCCATATATTATTTATTCTTGGCAGCCAGCTTCTTCCTCTGCTTTTGTGTAGGTAGTTGCGTAAATCTTCAGAGCTGGTTAGGTAATTCTCCACTCCCTCATCCCGAGGCCTTTAAGCATCTAAGACAGTGTGTACAGTATAACAATACGGAGACTATAAGTACAGACCCAAAGAAAACAAGTCTTTAATAAACAAAGCCAGCTATTGCGTGTTATCCAAACCTGTAACCTCCACTACCCAGAAAGCTGAGGCAATGGGACCACAAGTTCAAGGCCTGCCTGTGCTACAAAGCAACTGCAAGGCCTAACAGTCTCAAGGTTCAGCGTTCATTCCCACTGTCAATTTTTTTGGAAGGCTTTTAAAAAAATCTGCTGTTTCTGACTTACAAAGGTCTCCTAAAGATATTTACAATGATGGAATTTATGGGGAAATATTTGAATAGGAATATTAAAGGAATAAGTGTGTGTGTGTGTGTGTGTGTGTGTGTGCGCGCGCATCTTCAATCTGTGAACAATAAATAATCCACTGAAATGTTTTTACCAACGCCTTTGGTCCACTTACAGATGGGCTTGTCTTGGGTTTCTAAATGTTTATGGCATGCACTTTTATACAGAACAAAAAATATACTTGTTTCCACACAAACCCACTAAAATGCAATGAGAATGTCTTAAATTTTCAATTTTTTTTCCATTAAGGAAACTTATTTGAGTTGGTCGTGAGAATATCATGACATCTCACACCCAGCCTCGCATTATACTATATTCGATGTATAATATCTTACTGTGGGGCTTACCATTAGATCACCAGCGCCATTACCCATGCCGTCCATTCACACTTAGAAGTAACTCCACATTGCCCTAACAGTCACTTAAACCATCAAGAGCATGTCATCTATAGAGCTAGCCGTAGCTTTATCTGGTAGCCAACCAAATGTCTCCTCTCTGCTCTATCTCCCCAGTTCCCTTTACTCGAGCTTCTCTCTTTTTTCCTCCGGGCAGAGCTAACTGCAAGGCTTCCCTTCCTCATTCGCTGGCCTCTCTGGCCCTTCCTCTTTCTCTATAGCATTGTGTCACTCAACTCTGTATTCCTTTTCACAAAGTCATGCTCTTGACCTCCGAGACCAGCCACCCATGGAGCCGTTATCTTAAATTCTCATTTAGGTTTTCCCCAAACTTTTATTTTCCTTTAAATTGCATCTCGCTTGTATTATTTAACAAACAACTTAATGACACCCAAAACTGGGCACTGTCTCAAGCCCCTTTACAAATTAACCAGTTAACTAATTCATAATTACCACTAAGTAATAACATTATCTCCACCCTACAACAGGAGAAACTGAGGATCTGATGAATCAATGATTTGACCAAGATCACAGAGCAGCGAGTGCAGAAGCATTTCCTATCCCATGAGTTCATGGCAGGATAACAAACCACTCTTTAGATGGCTTCCCTGCTCCACCCCTTGCTTACTCTGGCCTAATTGGTCTCTGCCTCTGGCCTACCTCCCTGCCAACTCCCCTTAGTAGTTTTCTTGCAGCCTCTATGATCAAGTGTATCGTGCCCTCAGTGACTGACAGGCCTGCCTCAGTCAAAGCAGGGCAGACCCGCAACTCCCCACTGAGAAGACAGTGTTCTATCCTCTGGGGCCTTCCCTGTCTGTTATTCCTCCTGCTCTCTTCAGCCTACATTACCTCCAGTTTCCCTCCAGCCTCCAGTGTTTGAGACAAGTTTTTATGTCCCACACAAGGGAGAACTTCTCTCAGCTTCCCAGCAGTCTTTATTGGTTAGGAAGTATATCTCACCATCGATAAACATCCTTTAATTGGAATTCAAGATGCGCCAGGGTTGGTCTACAGAGAGAACTGAGGCCTTTGGCACATCTCTTCCTTTCTTGCAAAAACTCTCTACAGCCTCCCAAGATCCCCTCAGATTGTACTCAATGTCACCTTCCAGGACACTGCCTGACTCCTTTTCCGAGTTCGTTCTCCATAGCCCATATCCTGATACACTATATATTCATATTAAAAGGTTAAATAAGCCGGGCAGTGGTGGCACACGCCCTTAGTCCCAGCACTTGGGAGGCAGAGGCAGGTGGGTTTCTGAGTTTGAGGCCAGCCTGGTCTACAGAGTGAATTCCAGGACAGCCAGGGCTACACAGAGAAACCCTGTCTCAAAAGAGAGAGAGAGGCTGGAGAGATGACTCAGCAGTTAAGAGCACTGACTGCTCTTCCGAAGGTCCTGAGTTCAAATCCCAGCACCCACATGGTGGCTCACAACCATCTGTAATGAGATCTGACACTTTCTTCTGGTGTTTGAAGACAGCTACATTGTGCTCACATATAATAAATAAATAAATAAACTTTACAAAAAAAAAAAAAAAAAAGCCGGGCGTGGTGGCGCACACCTGTAATCCCAGCACTTGGAAGGCAGAGGCAGGTGGATTTCTGAGTTCGAGGCCAGCCTGGTCTACAGAGTGAGTTCCAGGACAACCAGGGCTACACAGAGAAACCCTGTCTCAACCCCCCCCCCCCCCCCCACAAAAAAAAAAACAAAAACAAAAAACAAAAGAGAGAGAGAGAGAGAGAGAGAGAGAAAAGAAAGGTTAAATAAGTTTCAATGAGAGTAGTGAGAGGATAGAATGCTCTTGATGGCATAAGGCAAGCAGACAACAAGAGGGCACTATGTTGAATATTTTGCTTATTTTAAGTTTGTTACTCTTCATACGGATAGTATGTAAGATCTATAGAACACCTTTTTTGTTTGGCTCATGTTTATCTTTCCAGTGCCCGGAACAAAGCCTCTCACAGAGCTGGGACTCAATTAAAGAAGTGGAGGTGCACACTCACTCACCATTAAAGTGAACCTGAGTAGAAGTGGCCACGTTCCCTGCTCTTTCAGAAGGAAGCGAGACCAGTGTGTGTTATTCTCTTAAGCGTTTTAATTTGCCTTTTGATGAATGGTTTCCAGCTGTTTTATATTTATTTCAAACCAGCACATCATAATATATTTTGGTATCTTCACTAGAAGATTTGGATTCTCTCTCTCTCTCTCTCTGACTTTCTCTGCCTCTACTACCCTCTTAACTCCCCATCCCCATCCCCTGAATAAACTTTATTCTATACTTAAAAAAAAGATTTGGATTGTATCCCAATGTAGGTATTCTGCATTCGGTAGGAATAGTCACAGCCCTCTGCTCTGTCACTAAAAGGACTTTGGGTGGATTCATGAAGAAACTCTCTCCTTAACCACACACTTTCTGAGCCGGGCGGTGGTGGCGCACACCTGTAATCCCAGAACTTGGGAGGCAGAGGCAGGTGGATTTCTGAGTTCAAGGCCATCCTGGTCTACAGAGTGAGTTCCAGGACAGCCAGAACTACACAGAGAAACCCTGTCTCGGAAAACCAAAAAAAACCCACACACTTTCTAACTATTCTCCAAACCCTCTCCAAGTGGTCGCCATATATCAAGTCCTGTACCGGTGACAGCAGGATCAACACAATTAACAATACTGTTCTCTGACTTCCTAGGACTCATGGTCTAGGAATGAGACACCGAGAGAAGGAAAAGGAGGCCCGGGCTCTGTGGAATACCACAGGAACCTTTGCTGTACGAAATTCTGGGAGCGTGAGGAAGCTCAGGCAGGAAATGACTTATTCTTGAGAGGAGGGGGAGAGCTGCGGAGAGATTGACACCAGACACGATGGCTTTGTTGCCATAGTGATGTCGGAACTGAGTCTTAATGGGCAAGTTAGGAGGGCAGAGAAGAGTTACTGAGGCTCTCTCAGGCAGAAAGAGCACTGTACGACGCTAGCAGATAGGCGATACCAGAGCCCTCTCAGAGAAAACGAAGTAGGAAAAAAAAAAAAAGAAAGAAAGAAAGAAACCTTGGTAGACAGGGCCTACGTGCAAATAAAAACTGCTTTTTGCATGTGCAGGGTATTCCTCTGGGAGAAATCTCTTTCCACCTGGCATTCCACAATGAGAAAGAACTGATATCCAGGAGACTATGGGACAGCTGGAGGTAGAGAATATGCCCCCTAGTCCTGGGAACTTTTCCTTGATTCGTACAAACACTGATGCTAATGAAGAGATGCAGTATTGTTTGAGAAATACTTTAGACAATGTTCATGTATTGGCTGCTGTCCTCACCATCGTAACCAATACCTGAGAAGCAGCAGCCTTACGGATGAAGATTGACTTGGGTCCGTGGTTGGAGGGGACAGCCCATCCTAGTCCCCTGTGTGGATGCAGGATCTGGCATGTGGGCGTGGCAGTAAAAGTGCAAGAGTCCTCGCTCATGCCTGCCCAGATCAGGAACCAGAGAAAGGAGAATGCGGGCAGCCCCTCTCCCTCCTCTCATTCAGTCTGGGACAGGGAGGGCACGGCCCACAGTTAGGGCAGGTCTTCTCCCTCAGTTAACTGTCCCTTGATGTACCCAAAGGTGTGTTTCACCAATACTATAGACATTTTCTTGAGAAAAAAAAAAAACTTTTTATTGATTCTTTGTGAATTTCACATTGTGTACCTCAAATCCCACCTATCTCCCTGCCCCCTCATACCTACCCTCTGCCCTTGCAACCCCAGCAAAAGAAAACAAATAAACAAAAATAAAATAATAAAAATAAAAACAACAGCCGGTCGTGGTGGCACACACCTGTAATCCCAGCACTCAGGAGGCAGAGGCAGGCGGATTTCTGAGTTCAAGCCCAGCTTGGTCTACAGAGTGAGTTCCAGGACAGCCAGGGCTACAAAGAGAAACCTTGTCTCAAAAAACCAAAAAACAAACAAACAACAAAAAAAAGAGAGAGAGAGAGAGAGAGAAAAAATTAACCTCCCCCCCCCCCCCGTGGAAGTGGAAGCTGTGGTGTGTCACAGTGTGTCACACAGTGTACCCTTTGCCCAAACAGCTTGCCTTGTAAATGTTCATTGCAGTGAGTCAGTGGTCTGGTTTGAGGCCTCTGACTTCTGCTAAACTATCAACACTGGCTCCTCACTGCGACTCCTCTCAGGTATGCTGTAGTCGCCCTGTGTCCTGGAGATGCTGCAGCTTTGAATCTGCGGACCGGTCCCTCCCTGTGCTCCAGCAGTTCATAGAAGGGGTAGATGCTGGGGTGGGCCAACTCAAGGCCCTGGATCTGGGCCTGGGTGGTGGCTGTGCTGTTCACTCTGCCAGCTCTCCTGCACCTGCACTACCAGGTCCAGCTCCCCGTCTTGGCCTAGGGGCGGGGCCTGGTCTCCTGCTTGTGGCAGCAGGGAAAGGGGCAGGACTGGCTCTCTCACTCACCCTTAGGTTCAAGCCATGGGGTCCAGCTCTCCCATGCCCACACCACCAGGGCAGCTCTACCGCTATAGATAGTTCTTGATCTAATCCAGCTTATATTCACAGTTCCATGTCATAGCTCCAAAAATCATAGAGTGCTAGTCCCCTAGTCTAAGTACTTCCGCTTTTCCCTGGACTACCATGTGGCTCTACAGCAATGTTTCTCAAACTTCCTAATGCTGTGACACTTTCATACAGTCTCTCATGTTGTAGTGACCCCCCCAACCATAAAACTATTTCATTGCTACTTCATAACTGTAACTTTGGTACTGTTATGAATCATAATGTAAATACCTGACATGCAGGATATCGGATATGCGACCCTTGTGAAAGGGGTCACAACCCACAGGTTAAGGACTGCTGCTCTAGGAGCTGTATCTGACCCTGTTACCTGCCTTGAGATACCTTTCCCCTAACCGGACTGCCTTGTCTGGCCTCAATAGGAGAAGATGCTGCTAGTCCTACTGCAACCTGATATGCCAAGGTGGGCTGATGTTCATGGGAGGCCGCCCTTTCCCCCCCCCCACCCCGGGCCTTTTCTGAAAAGAAAGGGAGAGTGGGAGGATGATGGGGAGGGGAGGGGGGGGACTGGGAGGAGATGGGGGGAGCTTCTATCGGGATGTAAAGTAAACAAATTAGTAGTAGTAGTAATAGTAATAATAATAGTAATAATTAAAAGAATGCCGGGCAGTGGTGGCGCACGCCTGTAATCCCAGCACTTGGGAGTCAGAGGCAGGCGGATTTCTGAGTTCAAGGCCAGCCTGGTCTACAAAGTGAGTTCCAGGACAGCCAGGGCTACACAGAGAAACCCTGTCTCGAAAAACAAACAAACAAAAAAAAATAATAATAATAATTAAAAGAAAGGAAGGAAGGAAGAAGAAGAAGAAGAAGAAGAAGAAAAAGAAGAAGAAAAAGAAGAAAAAGAAGAAGAAAAAGAAGAAGAAAAAGAAGAAGAAAAAGAAGTGCTGTTGTATAGCGTCACTGTTTATGTCTGACTCCCAACATCCCTGAATCTCCAAAGAAAGAATCAATTTCCTATTCTTTGGTTAGTTCTTATGTTTGAACACTTTCTCCAGCATCTTCTAAATCTTTCCCATTCCTCCAGTTCATTTTGTTCCTGCAGAGGGAAGAGAGGGGGGGGGAGAGAGACTGTCGTGTGTTTGGGTGCTTAGGGGGGTCGACTTCCATTCTAGACTTCAGCTGACATTCTCTTTTGGAAACATAATTTCCTTCTGGAGATACCCCTGTCCCCAACATGTCTACATGGAGAAATAATTATGGCCCCATGAGTTTGTATTGGCCTGACTTCTTACAGACCTCACAGTGCTGAAAGAGAAACTCCTGCCTGCCTCTTCACACCCTCAGCACATAGCAAAGCAATCTCATATTTGAATATTCCCTTCCTGTCTTCTCTTGGCATACATAGCATGTAGGTCTACCCTGCCTCCCATAGATTAAGCCAAAGGATCTGTGCGCACCAGGAAGTGTCAGAACCTCAGCTCGTAATGCAGCCACAGGGAAGGGCACCTTTCTTACTCCAGCGAGAAGGACATAGGGAAGGGAGCAGCTCTGAAGCTGTGGGGGCCGTCAGTGGCCACCTACCTCACAAAGAACTGCCCAAGGTGGGACGGAAGCCGAGCTCCCCAGTGAAGAGGAGGAGACAAACTCCCAACCAAATCCTGCGGCCGTTCTGGTCGAGTGAGCAAATACAATGATTAGAATCAGTTGAGACCTTGTGTACCAGACAAATGAATATACTATTTCAATTAATTCCAGAATTTAAACCCATCAAGTAAGCGTGGTCATGATCTCTGTTTTGAAGAAGAGGAAATCAAGGCATAGACTAAGCAACTACATAGTCATTGGTTGTATGTAACAGGATTCAAACGTGGGAAATTTGGCTCAAAAGGCTGTCCTGGTGACAATCACGTTATATTGCTTTCTAAAAGGTACATTTTGCTTAAATTGGTGAGACACAATGAGATAACTAATGAAGCGGAGCACAAGAAAGAACATACAGTGGTCATTTTCTCAAAAGCATATGTGTTTATGTTGGTTATATACACTGATTTACGAAAATAGACTTTTGCGTGCGGGGGAGGCGGGATCATGCTGTGTCTCATTTGCATTCTGACTGTAAACCACCTGGACTCACCTCCACGCTTCTTCATTTCTGGCTGGGTCAGTCTGCTTTGCACCGCTGTGACAAGGAATAGGAACTTCAAAAGAGGAAAAGGCATTTTTGACTCACCGTTTCAGCGCGCGGTGGCTTTGGGGCCTGTCGCAGATCAGAGCATCATGGTGGGGAGTATTTGTAGAGCCAAGCTGCCCAATCTAGTTGCCAGGAAGGTTAGGAGGGTGCTGGGAGGGAGGGAGGGAGGGAGGGAGGGAGATATTGTCTATATTTTCCCCAAGGGTGTGTCTCCAGTGACTTTGCTTCCTTTTACCATAAGGTTCCACCAGCTGGGAACCAAGCCTTCAACAAGGGAGTTTTTAGGGAGAGTGTTTAGAGTCAAACTGTCACACTGACTGGGTGACTCTTGGAACATTAAGCAGTATCTCTGTAACTCAGTTTCCTCATCTCTAAAACAATCCCACAAAATTGTTATAAAGATTAAATACTGCGATGACCCCAGGGCAGGTGACAAGGTATTATTTCCACTATTATTATTTTTGGGTCCATCAGCGATGTCTGTACAGCAGCGAGACAGGAAAGTCTAAATGAAGGACAGAAAAAGATGGTCTAGAACTGGGCACGCCGCTCAGCGGTGCCGCCAAAGCTGGGCTTCTAGCCAGTGGCATGTCCTGCGGAGGCAGAGGAAGGCGGATCTCTGAGTTTTAGGCCAGCCTGGGCTACAGAGCGAGTTCTAGGACAGCCTGAACTATACGGAGAACCTCTGTCCTGAGTGAGAAAAGAAAAAAGAAAATGAAAGAAAACAAAATAACAACAACAACAAACCCTGGAGTCTTTCTGACTCAGCGGACAGAGAGCAGAGGTGAGAGGCAGAGACTCTCCTTGGAGACTCCGCCTTCCCCAGAAGTCCTGCCTACTGGCGTCTGCCCTGGAGGAGAGAATAACCTCACCATAGTTAGCTCAGAACTATTGATTCTCTGGAGCTGACAGAACAAGAGGAAGGAGGAGAGGACCGCTGTGTGGGCGGTGGACAAAGACTGCTGCCTCCCATTTTAGGGAGAAAGTTAGCGCTGAGACCCACAGCAGGGAGCACAGGGCAGTGCGCGGACCTTGCTTTCTAAGCGGGGTCTCTAGGGCTCTGGTCATCTGTGTGTCTTTAGAGCCTTATCAACGGTCCTTCACCTGTTTATTATTATTTCCTCTCAGATTCCAGACGCAGAATTTAATTAAGCCCCAAAGTTGTAAACTCCTGCCCAATGTGCCTTAATCTAATCATGAGGAAACAGACCCACGGAAATTGAGGAACGTTCATCTTATCTTTTTTAAGTATCATTTTCATGAGATGCAAAGGAGAGATGGGGAACTGGCACCAATTAAAAATCACAGGGCAAATGAAACAACCAGGAATTGTGGAGGAGTAGGGTCACCAGAGTAAGAAAAACTGTGAAAAAGAAAATTATTGAGATATTTAGCACAGTCTACATATGAAGAAGTGAATCTATGTATTTAATAGTGATATATTTTTTAAAATTTTTTAAATTATTTTTTATTGGATATATATTTACATTTCATTTCCCTTTTTTTGTTTCCCCACCTCCCTAAGGTCCCACATGCCCTTTTCCCTCCCCCTGCTCCCTCATCCACCCCTTCCCACTTCCCTGTTCTGGTATTCCCCTACACTGATACTTTGATCCTTTCCAGCACTAGTGTCCATTCCTTTCTTCTTGTCAGACATCATTTGGTACGTGAATTGTGTCTTTGGTGTTCCAAGATTCTAGGCTAATATCCACTTATCAGTGACTGCATACCATGGGTATTCTTTTGAGACTGGGTTACCTCACTTAGTATGATGTTCTCCAGCTCCATCCATTTCTCTAAGAATTTCATGAATTCATTGTTTCAAATGGCTGAATAGTATTCCATTGTGTATATATACCACATTTTTTGTATCCATTCCTCCGTTGAGGGACATCTGGGTTCTTTCCAGCTTCTGGCTATTATAAATAAGGCTGCTATGAACATAGTGGAGCATGTATCCTTATTGCATGCTGGGGAATCTTCTGGGTATATGCCCAGGAGTGGTATGGCTGGATCCTCTGAGAAACACCTTAAAAAATGTTCAGCATCATTAGTCATTAGAGAAATGCAAATCAAAACAACCCTGAGATTTCACCTCACACCTGTCAGAATGGCTAGGATTAAAAACTCAGACGACATCAGGTGTTGGCGAGGATGTAGAGAAAGAGGAACACTCATCCACTGCTGGTGGGACTGCAAGCTGGTACAACCACTCTGGAAATCAGTCTGGCGGTTCCTCAGAAAACTGGACATGATACTTCCGGAGGATCCAGCCATACGACTCCTGGGAATATACCCAGAAGAGTCCCCAGCATGCAATAAGGATACATGCTACACTATGTTCATAGTTTAATAGTGATATTACAACCAAACTTTCCTGAATAGTTCATGCCACAGTTACATAAAACAATATGCTTTTCTTAGGCAATACCAAGTTAATCGGGGTACCAGGAGTGTTGTACAAAGGTGCAATGACTTCTATGGCTTACTCTTAGTCTTCATTGACATACCATTAAAATAAAACTGTAAAATAATTAAAAATTAGAGAATGTAGCTAAAAAAGTAAACAGAGGTTGATTCTGCATACACTTTTAAAATAAATATAACATTTAAGGTAAAATGTTATCAGTGTAATTTTGGCTTTTGTTGGTTTGTGTCAATTTGTAAGCAATGTTATAAACAATTTTATTGTGGTATATTAACATGGAGTATTGTCTTTTTTAAATCTCTGCTACTTCAGTAGGCTAAAAGCATTTTTTTTTGGTTGTTCTGTGTAGCCCTGGCTGTCCTGGAACTCACTCTGTAGACCAGGCTGGCCTTGAACTCAGAAATCCACCTGTATCTGCCTCCCAAGTGCTGAGATTAAAGGCATATGCCCACTACTGCCCGGCGGCTAAAAGCATTTTAATAGACCAAAACTACATTTTTATCTCTGTATTAGGTGAATTGCATATTTTCTATGTTTACTACATAATGGTGGTCTTCAAATCATTGACTAATAATTTCCTTTTTATTAAATGTTTAAGTTAGCAGAGAGAGTGATGGGTCTTATTACTGCACATATGCCATTATCCTTATTTTTCCGTCTCATAGTTGTATTTTTGTTGTATCCACTCATTCAGCATGTCTATTACACTCCTGCGTTCTTTTTAATTTATGTTCATTTTTAAATTTTAAATTATTAGTCTGGGGTGCATACGATCTCCCTAAATATAGGGGGCCATTTGAAGGGCAGAAATAAGGCAGATTTACAGAATCTTTAAAACTTGTATTGACCTCTGATGCCTGTCAATGTGAAGTCAATGTTTTTTGTGAACTGTGGAAGTGCCTTTTCCCATTTTTAGTATTAGCCAATTTCCTTCCTGTCTATGTCACCACAACTTAGGCCTCTGCTTGTCACTGTAGCAATTTAAGCATTATGGGAAGAAAAAAAAAAAAAAGCCCGGATATTTCTAGAAGGAAAGGCAAGTCACGTGGTCATCTCTGCCAGACTAGCTTGGCTCAGTTCCTCCTGGCCTTGCTCACAACGTCCGGGCAGGACACTGGTCGTCATACTATGGAGCAATTAACTGTGAGGTTCCTGTGGCTCTCGTAATGTCGTGTATTTGCTGCTGAGTAAGAGGGGGGACTTTAGATGATGGATACAGGAGACATGACTGCGGACCCACCCCATAGTCATTAGAAGAAAAAGTTCTCAAACATTTTTGGAGTCCAGATTATCCGGAGAGGTTCTTAGCGACACACAGGTCCAGACTCAGTGGAGTAGAATAAAGCAGAGATCTCCTTATGTCTTCCAAGTTTCCTGGGTGGCTCTGTTAGAAACCAAAGTTTGAGAACCATTATTCTCAATGGTTGAGCCATCAACTGCCTTGAAAATATCTCAAAGACAGATGTAATAGTTCAGTGGACAAAAGTGCTTTGAGCCCAAGCATGGAGACCTGAGTTGGTCCTCCAAACCTGTGTAAAGATGGGAGGAGAGAGCCAATCCTTTGTCCTCTGAACTCTACCCGTGTGCCTACACAGTGACTGAGGTAGCGCCATCTTGCCCTGTCTTTTACCCTGACTTTGTTTTATGTCAGCTCAAGTGCTTTTCAGCTCCTAAACCCGTGAACAGTCATGTCCACCTTGACAGCACGTTCAGAACTTTCCAGGACCTTGACCATGGCCCAGGTGCATAACCAAAATATCTGCTGGGTGTATGGCCAAAACAAATGCTACCTGGTTCCCTGACCTCTGCCTGACAATGACGTCATTGCAATTTTTACCTTTAAAAATACTCCACCTCTGAGCTTAGGTGTCAAGAGTCCTTCGGAGACCCTAGCCTGCCCTTGGTCCCTGGCAATAACTTGACATAATGTGCACGTGGGTGGTTTAGGCCAGGTGAAAAAGTTACAGATGACATTATTCAAATGCACATACAACAGTAATACATCTTTTTTAAAAGGTAGAGGCTCAAATCCACCATTTAGAGATGTCATTATCTAGAGTCTTGGCTTGAATTCTTTCTTTTTACTAGGACGGAGAGGACTAAATTTGTAGACGTGGCAGGCAAAATAGGTAATCTGAGAAGCCAGGTGGCCAAAATGAGCATTAGAACTCAGAAAACAGAAAATAAGGGTCAAAGAGGATCTTTGTGCTGGCCTGGGACCCTTAAACACTTCTTTCCAGGATTTAATCATTGCTTAAAAACAAACTTAAAAAGATATGAGTATGCAAATGCAAATGCTCACGTGAACGTTTCCTGATTCTTCCCTTCCAAGGTAAAAATCCTTGGTTGAAAACCTGGCTTTGTATAGGAGGCCTGACCACCTACCGGAGATAGGGATCAAGGCTCTGCCCCCAGAGGCTATCCTCCGGGCTGGCTGGAGCAGGCTGAGGAGGAAGAATGCAAGGTTGTCTTCTGCACTTTGCTCTACTTCCTTCTTCTACCATAGCTTGTGGCCGGTTCCTTGAGGGCGGGGGTGGGGGCTGGGGAGGGGGAGGCGGTAGGAGGAATGACAGCCCTCTTAAAGAGCTGCTGCAGTGCTTGAGCGATCTAGGCCTGGTGGACATTCAAAGCTGACTTTCTTGAGGTTTTTGGAAGCTATTTGAGAGATTGCTCCTTTTTCTCTCCTACAGATCATTTTACCTTGTACATACTGTTCTTTGTTTTGTTTTGGTTTGGTTTGGTTTTTTTGAGACAGGGTTTCTCTGTGTAGCCCTGGCTGTCCTGGAACTCACTCTGTAGACCAGGCTGGCCTCTAACTCAGAAATCCGCCTGCCTCTGCCTCCCAAGTGCTGGGATTAAAGGCGTGCGCCACCACCGTCCGGCATCCATACTGTTCTACTCCTGTGGAAGACTTGTAGACTACTTACAGCCTTTCTTTCTGTTCCCAGAAGTTAAGGTCTTTCTCTGAGTAGTTCTCCTCTGTACGGGCGGCCTCTGACCCAGCGAAAAAAGCTCATTCGGCCTGGCAATTTTACAGACTTCACTAAATTCCTGTACTCTGATTCCCCACTCCCCACCCCTTCCTGGATGCATTACCTTCCTGGGCAATAGTCAGGTAGTGTCCTTTGGGTCTCGCAACTATAGAAAATGGTCATTTTAGCCTCTCTGGACTGTGTCTTAGAAGCCTGGGGAGAAAGTGGCAGCTTTTCCTCAGTAATCGCCCCATAAGCAGAATGAGGACTCTCCAGACTAACATTGCTCTCCAAGAGTCTGCGGAGTTCCAGACTGAGGGTTCACACTGGCATCTGGGACCTAATGGGATTTGGTTTTATGCAGAGGAAGAGGTAAGGGTCTAATTTCATTCTTCTATGTGTGCACATCCGATTTTTCCCAGCCCCATTTGTTAACACTACTTTCGGTCCTCCTGTTTGTATTTTTGGCATCTTTGTTGATTACCAGGCGGCTGCAGCCTCATGAACCTGCACATTGTTTTTAGACTTAGTCACTGGTGCAATCTTACTTCTACCAATCCATGAACATGGAAAGTCTTTCCATCTTCTATTGTCTTTCTTCAGAGATTTAAAATTGTCATTGTAGAGGTCTTGTACCTCCTTGGTTAGGCTTATTGCAAGGTTTGTCTTTTGTGGGGTTGTATCTGAATGTATGTGTGTCTAGTTTGTGGATTGTTTTCATGATTTATTTCTCAGTATGTTGTTATTGGCATAGAGAAGAGCTACTGGATTTTGTAATTTCGTTTTTTTATCCTTCCATTCAGCTGAAAGGGTCTTTAGAATCTTGTATGCATAATATCATTTGCAAATGGGGATAATTTGGCTTTTTCTATTTATAATAATCCTTTAGTTACCTTTTCTTATCTTATTGCTCTAGCTAGGGCTTCAAGCACTACACTGAAAAAGAATAGAGATATCGCTGGAGGGTAATGTAAGGAACAGTCTTCTCATGTTCCTAATTTTAAGATTTAATTTAAGATTGCTTCAAGTTTTTCTCCATTTAAGATGACATTTGCTATGGGCTTGCCAGGACCTTTATTATATTAAGATATCTTCCCTCTAGAGCAAAAAATTTCTCTAGAATTTTTATCATGAAGGTATGTTGGATTTTGTCATGGACCTTTTCTGCATTTATTGAGAGAATCGTGTGGTTTTTGTCTTTAAATCCACTTCTAAGATTTATTTCATGTATCTACTTGAGTATGTTGAACCACCCAAGGGAAAGCTGACTTGATTGTGGAGGATGATGTTAAATCCCAAACTCTGAAACTGGTAGAAGACAGTCTAAGGAATATTGTACAAGATGAGGACTTTCTCAATAGGACTCAATTTGCTCAGAAATTCATACCAGCAATTGAAACATAGGACCTAATGAAACGAAAAAGCTTCTGTTCAGGAAAGGAAAGAATTAACTAAGTGAAGAAGGAGCCCACAGAGTGGGAGAGGATTTCTGTTAGCAATTCATCCAATAGAGGATTAAGATTGAGAACATATTGAGAACTCAAAAAAACAAACAAACAAACAAACAAACAAACCAAACCAAAACAAAGCTTCAAGAAAACAAATAACCCTGTTCTAAAAATCTCTAGGATTGCCGGGCGGTGGTGGTGCACGCCTTTAATCCCAGCACTTGGGAGTCCGAGGCAGGCAGATTTCTGAGTTCAAGGCCAGCCTGGTCTACAGAGTGAGTTCCAGGATAGCCAGGGCTACACAGAGAAACCCTGTCTCAAAAAAAAAAAAAAAAAACCAAAAAAACAAAACAAAACAAACCCAACCCCACCCCCCAAAATCTCTAGGATCAGACTTAAGGCCCACTCATCCAGAGGGACATCATTCTTGATGTCCTGGCCAACTACAGTGCTAACATGGCCACTGATCTTGGAAGAGACTCTACTGCCGCCACTTGACTAGATCAGCACACTTCCTAACTGCATTCTAAAACTTATCTCCATGCCCATAGGTGATCCCACCTCACATCCTTCCTTACAGGAGCTCCTTTTCATTTCAGCAGAGACCATTACGGAGAATCACAACTGGTCCAAGTGCAGAAAATAGGTGACTATGAAGTCCCCCCCATCCCCCACTGGGGCACCTACAACGTAACATTCAACCAAGGCACATCCCGGAAGAGACAACAGAGATTGTATGAGTCAGAAGAGGTGGGGGGGCGGTGCTGAGAAAAAGTGTCTTCTGGACGTGACAGGGATGTCACACCCATGAACCCCCAACAATATGGTTAACCTGAACAGGATCACACCAGTCAACAGTCCAGCATGGATTAGGGAAGGGCACACCAGGCCCCACCACAGGTGTAGAGGTATGGGAGGCTGCCAAGGGAGAGAGGGTTAGCTTTCTTTAGTGGCCAGCTGTCTCCAGAGAGGTTACCCATTCCCTAGTGGTCAACCCTAAGCCAAATACATATAAGCAACACTAACTGGACTCATTCAGAGTGTGTGTGTGTTTGTGTATGCATAATTGTGTGTATGTGTACTCGTGTGTGCATATTTGTATGCGTGCCTGTGTTTGTGTGTCTACATAAGCATGTGTGTATGTGTATGTTTGTGTGTGCATGCATGTTTGTGTGTCTGTGTGCTTGTGTGTGTGTGTGTGTGTGTGTGTGCCTGTGTGTGTTTGTATGATTATAGAAAAAAAGAGGACATGGACTTGAGGCAGGGTTATTAGGGAGGACAGGGAAGTGAGGGTGGTACTCATGTATGAAATGCTAAAAATAAAATCTGTGGGAGCTGAGTCAGAAATTCCTTAGTAAAAGTTCTGCACATAGTGATCCAGTTTTGGAAATATCTTAAAATCTGGTTGTTCTGGTACAACTTATATTTCAGTACCCCTTCCCCCAAAGTAGCTTGAAGTGTCCTAATCAGGAAGCCATATATAGGAAGGTCACCGTTTGCACATTCTGTCCCTCACATTAGGAGCTTCTTGGGAGGGGAGCCGATTCTTGGAAAATGACAGATAGCCCATGCTATGTTTATGGGTACAAATGCCATGCTATCCAGTCCATAATTAATTCTATTATTTATGAGTAGAATTTGTCTCATGTGTGGCATCAGAGAAGTAATTATGCAGAAATAAGTGAATCTTACAACCTACCCACATAGCGAGGACCCAGAGCAAGGTTCAGAGCATTGGCAGCAACAGGGACCACACCAGACATCTGCTGGCTTGGGTTTCCCCAGAGTCAACACCCTAACCGTCACTCTCTTCTTTGAAGTGAAACCTTTTGTGTCCAGCATGTTTCTCAAGTATATTCATAATGGTGCTTCCACGAGGAGACGATCTGTTCTCATTCCTGGGTAGCTGTCATGTGGAAAGCTCCCCCGCCCCACAACATCTAATATCTAATCAGTGAGTTTCTCCAAGGTAGTTTACAGGCTCTCTGCAGCACCCCCAGATCTTCCCTAACTCCACCCAGAATCCACAGGAAGATTCTCAAAGCCCTCCAATGACATGACGTATTGTTGCCTGTCAGAGCAAAGCAGTTGAACTTTTTACACACACAAAATACTGTGCATGTACAAAGGTAGACTGTTTAAGGGAGTTACGTTTCCTCATTCTTTATATTTTAGCCCATCAGACTTTGGTTTAAATTTGGTTGACTTAGAGTTTTAGAGTGTCTGAGCTGGAAAAAACTATGTCACTGAGAAACCTTATGCATACATTCTGTAAACTGTAGGATAAACTGTAGGATGACTATCCATTTTCATGGGAGTTGTGATAAGAACTTTTATCCCCAGAAAGTGGCCACCAACATACTTACAGAAACAAGTGGAAATCTGAAATTCATTTTGAAATATTTCTTGCATCGTATTTGTATATACAGCGTGTTTGTTGCATTTATAACTATGTAATGGGGTTTTCTGTTAAAATGAAATGTTTCGATGCATAATAGCTTATTCTCTGAGATGAAGACAGTCTTATGATTTTAATTTAGTTGAACGTTCCCATTTTAAAGTTGCACAACAAAATCAGTATTTTCAAATGTGTCAGCATTTATTTCTTAAGTTAGTGTCTATAGAAAAATTTAAAATGTTCAAACTGGATATGGTGTCTTGCACCTAGGATCCCAGCAGTCAATAGGTATGGGTCAGACTGGCTGTAATGTGCAGCCAAAGCCGAGCTGAGCTATTTGGCTAGACCCAGTCTCAAAGGATCAAAGGCTAAAGATATAACACAGAGGTCTAGCACAGTGCTGGACCTGGTTTTTTTTTTCCTTTGTTTTGTTTTGTTTTTTAAGTAAAGAGAATTATTAGCAATGTTCTCAATAATAAATGAAAGGAATCAAGAACTTTCATAACATCCTACTCAACAAATGCCTAAGGTCATAACATTAACTCAGCCAGAGGTTTATATAAAACTCAGTTTGTGCTTTTATTTTATTATTATTATTATTATTTTTTTTTTTTTTGGTTTTTCAAGACAGGGTTTCTCTGTGTAGTCCTGGCTGTCCTGGAACTCACTCTGTAGACCAGGCTGGCCTCAAACTCAGAAATCCGCCTGCCTCTGCCTCCCAAGTGCTGGGATTACAGGCGTGTGCCACCACGCCCGGCTGCAGTTTGTGCTTTTATTTATACTAAGCAGTAGGCACCCTGAGTCCCATGAAGACCAACATTATTCACACCATGTTCAGAAATCTATGATCTAGTATAGTCGGGAATTGATACACCAATAAATAATTAAAATTTTTTTGTTTACATTTATTCATTTGAGTGTGTGAGTGTGTGTGTGTGTGTTCCCACGGGGCACATAGTAATGCCAGAGGAATATTTGCTAGAGTCGGTTCTTCCCTTCTACTGTGTAGCTTCTGGAAAATCAAACCCAGGCATGGTGCCTCCCACTGAGTCATTTCAACCATCCCCAACAGGTAATTTTTATAAAAAGGGACCAGTGATTATTGTGTTAGTAAAGAACATTCTCTCTCCTCTCCCCTCCCTTCCCTTCCCCTCCCCTCCCATACCCTTCCCTCCCCTTCTCTCCCTCCCTCCCTCCCTCCCTCCCTTCCTCCCTCCCTCTCTGAGGTGGAGTCTTATGTATCCAGGCTGATCTTAAATTCACTATGTTGCTGAGAACACTGAGCCCGCTCCACCTGCCTCCACCTCCCAAATCCCAAATTCTGGGATTCCAGGTGTATGTATGCCATCACATCTAGTTTGTACAGTTGAACCTGAGGTTTGAACCCAGGGCCCTGAGTAAGTTAAGCAGACACTCTAGTAGCCGAGGTACATCCCCAACCTAGCTAAAGAGGACTCTTTATGTGCTATATGGGCACATGGATAGCACCAAATTGATGACTGAGTTGTCATAGAAATCTCCTCCAAAATGTGATATGTAAGAAAAGGCAAAAAAAAAAAAAATGGGGGTAGTGCAGGAGTTTAAAAAATCTGAAATACTGATAACTGTTCAGTGACACAGAATAATAGGGGGCTGACCTGGAGAAGGAGGAAGGAAGGATCAGGTGAGCTGGGATACGGAATCGATCATTCAAAAGCCCTGGCAAGTACTTATCTTTTTTTTTTTTTTTTTTTTGGATATATTCTTTATTTACATTTCATTTCCATTTTCCTGGTTCCCCACCCAACAAAGGTCCCATATTCCCTTTTCCCTCCTCCTGTTCCCCCATCCACCCCTTCCCACTTCCCTGTTCTGGTATTCTCCTACACTGATGCATTGAGTCTTTCCAGAACCAGGGTCCACTCCTTCCTTCTTCTCAGACATCATTTGGTATGTGGATTGTGTCTTTGGTGTCCCAAGATTCTAGGTTAATATCCACTTATCAGTGAGTGCATACCATGGGTATTCTTTTGAAACTGGGTTACCTCACTTAGTATGATGTTCTCCAGCTCCATCCATTTGTCTAAGAATATTATGGATTCATTGTTTCTAATGGCTGAATAGTACTCCATTATGTGTATATACCACATTTTTTTTATCCATTCCTCCATTGAGGGGCATCTGGGTTCTTTCCAGCTTCTGGCTATTATAAATAAGGCTGCTATGAGCATAGTGGAGCATGTATCCTTATTGCATGCTGGGGAATTCTTTGGATGGCTGAGAAGCACCTTAAGAAATGTTCAACATCATTAGTCATTAGGGAAATGCAAATCAAAACAACCCTGAGATTTCACCTCACACCAGTCAGAATGGCTAAGATTAAAAACTCAGGAAACTGCAGGTGTTGGTGAGGATGTGGAGAAAGAGGAACACTCTTCCACTGATGGTGGGATTGCAAGCTGGTACAACCACTCTGGAAATCAGTCTGGCGGTTCCTCAGAAAACTGGACACGATACTTCCGCAAGTAAGACATTACCATGAGCCTACCGTGATAGTTCATACCTATAATCTTAGCATTCGAGAAGCAGAGGCAGGAGGAGCTAGCTCCATGACTTTGAGGACAGCCTGAGCCACCTTGTGCGTCCCAAGCCATTATACTTACAGAATGAAACTTTCAAAAACCCAAAAGAACAAATGAGCTCAGTGGGGAATAAAGGTGATCAGACAATTTGGGTTTGAATTCTGTCTTCTCCCACTGAAAGGAGTAAAATTTCACAAAACCTTCATCTTTTCCGAACCTCTGTTTTCCTCATCCTAAAATATATACAAACCTGGATACTCTCAGGTCGAAGGGAGGATTCAGCAGGATAATATATATGAAATGGCGAGACTGGTGGTCACCGCATACTGAGCACTTGAAACTCGGAGTCTGTCGTTCTGACAAAGCAGCAGCCGGAATATAAGTAGTAACCGTGAACTACATTCTAGGACTAAGGTCAGGCAGGGGCCGAGGATATTTTACAGGATGGCTAGTAAGTTTGTAGTCACAGCTATTACTAGCTTCCTCTGCTGTCAACAGGTGAGCTCTAAAAGTGAGAAAAGTGAACACGTCTGAGTCAAAGGTGTAATTCCTGTTCCGTGGCCACAATCTTTGACTAGATACGTTAAGAGCAGAGATATCCTTTGGCAAAACTGTAAGGCAGACCTGTCTGTCCATCTTCACCCTCCTGAGTCAGCTTTCATTTTGAACAAATCCAGATCAGACTTCTAAATAGACGGGATCAGTTAAATACAGGCATGTACTCTGGTTCTTTGCCAAGATCTAGCTAAAAAACAAACCAACGAACCAACAGTAAAGGAGCTGTTTCTGAAGTCAGAACTCTCCATGAGAATGACTTGGAAAGACAAGAAGAATGTGATCTGGAATTGAGAGGCCACCCAGATAAAGAGGTAACTTATTTAACTGCTAAAAAAAAAAAAGGCCGCTAGACAGGTCTTGGTGAAAGATGGAGATTATCTGATATATGCATTTTCTTTGGGAGATGTTGAAAACAAAAAGACATAAAGAGTTAGCTTATGTTTTGACAACCTAGCACCAATAAGGGTGTCTGTCTGAGTCAGCTGTTAGCTGGACATGGGGGCAGTATGAATCAGCACAAAATGGCCGAGACACCAGATGTCTGGGTACTCCGAAAATAAACAAACAGCGATGCAATCTGTTACATAACTACTTTTGGCAGAGTGCCACTTTTGTGTGATTCTGTATAAATACGGCCCTGGGCTCAGAGGTCGTCGCTTCCCGCCTTCACCAGCCTGCCTGCATATGTTTGTCTGTAGTCCTCCTGTGTGTCTCCTGGGTGCTCCCTTTAGCCTCCCACTCCCTCCTCATACAGTGATCCGCCTCTCCTGGCATCCGACCGTGAGCCCCACAGGTGTCGACAAACTTCTGCCTACCTGAGACGGAGCACCAAAGACAGACCAAAGAAACGACACCACCTGAGCCTCGCTCAGTTCATGTGTTGAAGTTACAGGAATGTGGGTGAGGGTCACTCACTGGAGCAGGAACCCCAAGGCAGCTCCATCTTATCGTAAATGATGGTTCACAAAACTATCTCCAGAGAGGTGTACACAGCTTGCAGGAAGCTATAGGCTAGCTGGAGTTCCTCTCCCTGGCAGTTGTTACAGCTTTTACAACCTGGTAGGGTGGGGCATGGGGCGTGGTTCTTGTAAATTCCAGAAGCTTCCAGAGGCTTCTGAAGTTTGTCTACTTTATGAGCCTCATACATTTCATTTACTTCCTAGGTCTTAAGGAGCCTCTCTTCTGCTTCCAAGAGGGAGCTTTCCGACTGGTTGGGAATGGCTCCTCGGCATCTGGTTGCATCAGAGGCCTCCTGACCTGCTTTTAGCAGTGGGGAGAAAGGTGAGGTGAAGGACAGGGGTGACTTAGAAGTCTGATTAAGAGTAGTTCTTAGGACTGGAGAGATGGCTCAGTGGTTAAGAGCACTGACTGCTCTTCCAGAGGGTCCTGAGTTCAATTCCCAGCAACCACACGGTGGTTCACGACCATCTGTAATGGGATCTGATGCTCTTTTCTGGTGAGTCTGAAGAGAACGACAGTATACTCACACACATACAATAGATTAAAAAGTCTTTGCGAACCAAAAAAAAAAAAAAAAAAAAAAAAAGGCGGTTCTTAATTCCACATTAGCTCGATAACTTCTGCCAACCTGACAAAGGCTGGGTAAGGTGTGAAGCTTCCTTCTACAGCAACACTTGCTAAATGTGGGCCTGGGGTTAGTTCTATAAATGGGGAGAATTCAGGGGAACGTTCGATAGAGTCCCAAGTCTCTCACCTCCATTCTAGTCTATGATCTTCAAAATCAGAAAATCCTCCTGTGACTGCCTGCAAACACAGCCGACGCGGCTGGCAAGAGTGTCTGGATGGGTGGAGAGCTTTTGTCTCTTGTAGACTGTTCTTCTTGGCTTGCAAGTAGCTGTTTTCTCATTGTGTCCTCCATCTTTCGCAAGACTATTGTCGCTGGCTGTTGTGTCTTAATCTCCTTATCAGGCCTCTAACACTGAATTAATGCCTACCTACGTGACCTCCCGTTACCTCAGTTACTTCTCTAATGGCCTCATCGGCACGTATAGTACCTGTGAACTTGGAGCTAACCCAATACAGGTAGGGAAGAGTAGGGAAGAGTCTGTGGTAGGTTTGGGAGTGGTCAAATAGTCAAAGGTGCTTTTACACATCAAAGATTATGCCTTTGTGCTAGTTTGGCTTTTGTAGTTGTTTTTGTTAACTTGGCACAACTTAGGGACTCCTCTAAAGAAGGAACCTCGGTTGAGAAAAATGTCTCTATCTGATTACCTGTAGACAAGTCTGTGGGATATTTTCTTGATTAATGATTGATGTAGGAGGGCCCAGCCCATTGTGGGCAGTGCCACCTCTGGGTAGCTGCTAGTCCTGGGTTGTATGAGAAAGCATTGAACAAGCCACGGATACCAGGGCCAGAAAGCACTATTCCTCTCTGCCCTGAGCTTCAGTTCCTACCTTGAATTCCTACCTCGGCTTCCCCCAGTGATGGAGTATGACCTGAGTTGTAAGCTGAAATGAACTCTGTCCTGCCCAAGTTGCTTTGAGTCGTGGTCTTTATCCCAGCAATGGGAATCGAACTAGGACAGTCTTTGACGTCAAAAATTCACAAAAGATGCTGATACCACTGTGATAGACAAGAGTAAAAGTCTTGGATAAGATAGAAAGCAGATTAGTTGTTACCCAGGGCCTCAAATGGAGAGCAGACTGTTGTAAATAGATACAAAGGAACTTTAAAAGTGTATTATTGCCGGGCAGTGGTGGCGCAACCTTTTTTTTTTTTTTTTTTTTTTGAGACAGGGTTTCTCTGTGTAGCCCTGGCTGTCCTGGCTGCAGCCTTTAATCCCAGCACTTGGGAGCCAGAGGCAGGCGGATTTCTGAGTTCGAGGCCAGCCTGGTCTACAGAGTGAGTTCCAGGACAGCCAGGGCTACACAAAAAACCCTGTCTCAAAAAACAAAAAGGAAACAAACAAAAAAGTGTATTATCATCGTGTGTGTGTGTGTGTGTGTGTGCGCGTGCGCGCCACAAAATTCATGTAGCAGAGGATAACTTTGTGTAGTTGGTTCTCTCCTTATATGGGTTCTGAGGATTAAACTTAGGTCCTAAGGCTTACATGGCTGGCCATCCCCTTTACCTGCTGAGCCATATTGCCAGTCCCTAAAGGATTTCTGGTACAAAGAAAGTGTTCTAGAATTAGATTGTGGTGATTTCTTGCATAGATGTATAAATGCAGTTAAAAATCTATTGAGTCATGAACTTATAATGTGTACTAGGTAAGTTATGTGTCAACAAAACAATATTTCTAATAAACAAGAAAGGATTATAAATTAGCTTACTAAAGTATGATTCAAAACAAAACAAAACAACCAACAAAGCCAAGGGGTCTTGGGAGTGGTGGTGCATACTTGTAGGGGTGCATACTTGTAATTCCCAGCCTTCAAAGCAGAGGCCAGAGAACGGAGAGAATGAGACTATCTTGGCTACATAGTGAGTCCAGGGTCATCTTGGGCTACACCAGGGAGGCTGTGTCACAGACAGACAGACAGACAGACAGACAGACCCACAAATAAAACAAAGACCAGAAAGAGGCTTGGGATATATCTCAGTGGCAGAGCTTTTGCCTAGTATGCATAAGATCAAGAGTCAGCACTGAAGAGAAGGTGAGTGGGGGAGGGACACAATCTATTTGCATAAAGTATCTCTCCACTGGGGACTTATTAACCACAGTGGGAAAACAGTAACTTTAAAGTGGAGAAAGCTGGCAGGCACTTTGATCACAGGATCCATGCTAGCAGGAATAGTTAGGGACCGTGGGCATCAGGTGCTTTCTGAGGAGAGGCCTGGAGAAGTGGGCGATATTAACTTGGAAGCATCCTTGCTAGGAATGTGTAATCCACATTTAGGCACGAGTAACGTGGTGCAGACCCAAGTCGGAGACACTCTACAGACTAACTCACCAATGTTCTTGCCAAGTCATGAAAATTAAAGTTGTGAAGGACAGAGATTAAGATCCTTGACTAAAATGAAAAAGAGAACGATATGTAACATGGCTTCCTGGGTTGGTTCCCTGGTCCAGAAATCCCAGAACTAGGAATTTATTTTATCTTATTACTTATTTATTGTTTTGTCTTTTTTTTTATTTTTAATTTTTGAGACAGGGTCTCACTATATAGCCCTGGCTAGCCTGGAATTCTCTATATAGGCCATGCTGACCTTGAACTTGTGACAATTCTGCTTGGTACTTGGAATTCAGAAATGTAACATGAAGCCCAGACACAAAAAGGACTTTCCTGAGACAAATGGCAAAATTTACATAAAGTCTAAAAAGTAATAAATGGTAACCCACCAGTGTTACTCTCCTGCCTTCTGCCACAGTAGAGCAATTGTAAGACAGCCAGGGAGATAAAGATGAAGGGCGTGGGAGAATCTCGTCAAATATTTGTAACTTTTGTTGGTTGAAGGTTTCAAAGTGAAAAGTCAAAAAACAAAGAAAAGTTTCATTTTAAGCTGGGCAAATGGCAGTGGTTTGATAATGAGAAGCAAATGGTTGACTTTGTAGACTAAAGCTCTACCCATTGCTTTGAAAGCAACAACTTGCAAAAATGACAAGCAATGAAAACATATATTGCTATAGTAGCCGTCTTCTCTCTCCCTGTCTTCCTCCAAATGGAGCCACTAAGGGTACTATGCTGCATTTTTCTCCTTCTGCTTAAAGATGCTTTAGAGTTAATATAGTTTACTTATTCTTTTTTTTTTTTTTTTTTTGGAGACAGGGTTTCTCTGTGTAGTTCTGGCTGTCCTGGAACTCACTCTGTAGACCAGGCTGGCCTCGAACTCAGAAATCCACCTGCCTCTGCCTCCCAAGTGCTGGGATTACAGGCATGAGCCACCACGCCCGGCAGTTTACTTATTCTAATGTTTGTAAATATTAACTTGTAATATATATAAAATATTTTATAACATTTTGCTCTAAATGGTAGTTTATGAGATATTAATATTGATCCAGTGCTTTCATGATTGTACTCAAAAGACAGCTCTCCATCTACTTTTTTGCAACTATTTTCATGAATTTTAGTGTATGTATATATATATAATACACTATAAATTTTATCATATATACTATATATCTTAGTATATATAGTATTTAGTATATATTTAGCATATGTATAATATAGTATATATATATATATATATATCATATGTACATATAGTGCAAGTTTTAGTGTGTTAATCCATGACTGCTAGCAAATTTATGCATCTAGCAAACAATATAATCAAGAGGTAGACAGTCCCCAAATTCTTTAGTGCCCACCTTTGCTTTAGCACATTCTGATTATATAAAATAATGGGTTTGACATTTTCATATAAGCTATAATGTATATTGATCATATTCGGACACACACCCACCCATTATGCACTTCTTTATCCCTATCCTCTCCCCCACTCTCCCTTGTTCCTCATCTCTCCCCAATTCGCCCTTGTACCCCATTTTCTCCTCAGCTCTTCCTTATCCCCCCTCTTCTCCCCCACTCTCCCTTGCCCCCTTGTACTTTCATGCTCTTTTGTTTTCTTTCTGATCCCATGTGCATGACACCTGTCTCCTAGAGTCTGCCTTATTTCACTTTACACAATGATCTCCAGTTCCATCCCTTGTTGTGGAAAATGGTGATTGTGTTCTTCTTATGGCTAAATAAAGCTCCACTCTGAATAGGTACTTTATGTAAAAGTCATTTTATCTGTTGGGTACCTAGGCTCATTCCGTCCTTTGCCTTCTGTGAACTGGGCTACTATAAAACCCGATGTGCATGTATCATTGTTGTGTGCTGACTTGGATTTTTTCCAGATATATACCCCAAAGTACTATAGCTAGATCATGTAGTAGTTCTTTTCCTTTTTGTTTGTTGGTTTTGAGCAGTTTTCACACTGATTTCCATCGAGGCAGTAATTTTCATTTCCACGGACAGTGTAAAGGTCCAACTCCCCATACCTTCCCAACTTTGCCTGTGGTTTCCCTTTCTTCTTGGTAGTCATTCTGACTTAAATGAGGTAAAAATCTCAAGGTAGTTTAGAGTTGCACTTCTTTATTTTTCTGGTCATTTCTTTTCCTGTAAGAGCTTTTCAGTTCTTTTTCCTGTTTGTTGTTTGGATTATTTGATCTTTCAGTGTTTAATTTTTTAAATTATTTATATAATCTGCATTTCAATCCTATCAGAAGAATAGCAGGTATTGTTTGTTCCCCAGTCTGTAGACTATTTCTTCCTTCTGCTCCTATACAGGACAGCATTTAATTGGGGTTGGCTTATGGGCTCTGAGGTTCAGTCCATTATCATTGAGGTGAGAACATGGCAGCATCTAGGCAGGATGAAACAGGAGTTGCTGAGAGTTCTCCATTTTGATCTAAATAAAGGCTGCTAGGGAAGACTGACTTCCAAGAAGATAGGAGGAGGGCCTCAAAACCTACCCCTATAGTGACACACTTCCTCCAACAAGGCCACACCTACTCCAAAAAGACCATACCTCCTAATAGTGCCACTCCCTGGACCAAGCATATCCAAACCACCACATTCCACTCCCTGGCCCTCATAGGCTTGTTCAGACACATGAGTCTAGGGCCATACCTAGCCATAGCATAATGAAAAATCCATTTATTTCAACTTCAAAAGCCCCCATAGTCTATAACAGTTTTAACAATGTTAAAAGTCCAAAGTTCAAAGTCTCTTCTGATATTCATCCAGTCACTTAACTGTAATTCTCTATAAAACCAAAATCAAGATTCAGAACACCTCTCTCCAACACCAAAGGATATACATAACCATTCCAAAACTTCATAATGAAGAAATATTGAACCAAAGCACGACCAGAACTAGCTGGACAAACTCCAAACTCCACATCTCTACATCTCCATATCTGAGGTCAAAGTGCTCCTCAGATCTCCAACTCCTTTCATTCTTGTTAACTGCTGTTAGCAGATCTAGCATTCAACATCAACAAACTTCTTTCTCCTGAGCTGATTCCACTTCCTGTTAGCAGCTTTCCTTGGCAGGAATCCCACGGTTCTAGCATCTTGAACATTCCGGGGTCTCCAAGTCAACTTCAACTTCACAGTTTCTTTTTCTAATGCCTGAAACTTACTCATGATCTTCTGGGTTCCTCCAAAGGGCTTGGGTCACTTCTCTAGCTCTGTCCTCTGTAGCATTCTAAGCTCTGGTTGACTCCACCCCACTGTTGCTGCTGTTCTTGGTGCTCATCTTCGGATACTGGGATCTCTAACACACTGGGGTTTTCCACTGCAACTAGGTTTCACCAATAGCCTCTCACAGGCACCCCTTTCGGTGCCGAGCCTCAACTCCTTTGCATGACTTTTCAGTCCTGGGCTATCCACTGCAATTGAGGCTGCACTTTCACCAATGGCCTTCCCTGGCCTCTCATAGTGCCGAGCCTCAGCTGCTCTCTATAATCCCTTCATGCCTTCAAAACCAATATCACCTGGGGTGGCTCTTACATATTACCAAGATATAATCTTGTCTATCTCCAGAACATAGTTTCTTTGTGCTCTCAGAAAAACACTTCCCAGAAGATTTTGCCCCATTGATACTGATCTCTTCTTCACTGCTAATTTCTTAGCTCAAGCTAACCAGTGTCAATTGTCCCAGTAGTCCCTTCTGTTCTTGATTATATAGCCAGACCCACATGGCCGAAGCTGCTGCGTTCTACTGCTTTCTGGAGCTTGAACATGGCCTGCTCCCTTGTTCTATTACATTATCATCAGCTTTCTGTTTCCCTACTCCTGCACTGCCCAAGCTTGGAACTTGCTCTGTAGATTGACTGTGAACTCAGAGATCTGCACAACTGATCTCCAGGATGCTGGGATTAAATGCATGTGCCACCTCACCTGGACTCCCCTGAACTTAAGATTTCCTTTACCCTGGACTTGCTCTGTACCAGGCTGCCTTTAAACTGAGATATCTCCTTGCCTCTGTCTCCTGGGATTAAAGGGATGTGTGGTGTGAGACTCCTGGCTTCTGCTACTCTCTCAGTACCGGCATCTCACTGGGACTCTTCTCAGATGTTCTGTTGCTGCCTTGTGTCATGGAGACCCTGGAGCTTTGGTTCTGCGGGACTGGCCCTTTCGCTCACTCCAGTTGTTCACACATGGGGTGGGTCAATTCAAAGCCCTGGATCTGGGCCTGAGAGGTCCAGTTCTCCAGCCCTCAAGGATGGCTCACCCGCAACACCCCTCAGCCTCTCACCTACCACCCGTGCAACCAGGGCCAGCTCCATCCTGCTGCCCAGACAAAGTGCGGGGCCCACTCTCCCAAATATTGTAACCAGTGGGGAACAGGGCTAGTTCTCCCGCTCTCATAACCGTGGTGCCAGCTCTCGGCCCTGCCAGAGGTGACAAGGGAGGAGGGAAGAGAGGAGGGTGGCTCTTTCTTGTCCACATCACCACCCAGCAGATGAGAGCCAGGGCTGCCTCTCCTGGACTCACCACAACCACCACGTCCAGGGCCAGTTCTACTGTGCTGCCCAGGTGAAATACAGAGTCTGCTCTCCATCTTGTGCTTTAAATCTAACATTTTGGTTTGATTTTGCTCAATATGAAAAGAAATGATAACTGATCTCTAAATTTGCATCTTTAAGGCAAATACTGGAAAAACAGAATCTCTCACCCAAGAGCATTTGAGCAAGGCATAATGCTAGTGTAAACCCCTCTCTGAGAAGATAAGGGGGTGAGTGTATACATTCTGGAGGCCTCAGACATATCATAAAAAAAAAAAGAGCACTATCCAGATGGGGCCAAAGGCCAGGTAGGCACTCTAGCTCTGCTAATAGGTTTGCTGAATGCATACTCTTTTGCTTATGACATATTAAGTTGTTTTCTCAACAACGTTTACTGAGAAAGAACAAGTCACTTTGGAGTTTTATTTTATCTCACTTTAAATCATGGAATGACCATAAAACTACAAAATGCATGTTGAGGAAATTAGACTTATAACCTATAGGGTATGAATGCGATAACAATTAAGTTTGTATTTAAGGTCTAGATGAACGTTTCACATCTTGTAGTGTGAGTTCTTTTATTAATCAGAATGTGTTGGGACTGGGCTTGAAGTTCAGTGACTGTGTGTTTATTCACAAGCGTGAAGCCCTGTGTTCAATCTCCATCTCCCCAAAACAATGAGAGTATGTCATTGAAGATCTTTCTGCCCACCCATTTTTTCCTTCAGAGGCTGCTAAAGTTAAAGTTGGTTCTAACAACTTTCACAAGACAAAGCAAAGCCCTACTCTAATGTAAGACAAACTTATGTAGCTATTTCCATTTAGGAAATTATAGTGGGTTCTCAGTCAGATTAATTGTAGCAAGTATGTGTTTTCCTCTGTGGAGTGGGCCTTAAATGTAATCAGAAAGTCATTGGTTACCCGTGTAATGTTAGCACCCATGGACATAGCCTCATTCTTGTGAGAAGAAAGCAACAACAGTGCATATTTCTGTGTGAGGAAATCAAGTTCTGGAACAAAGCCTACCTGTTCTTGTTGAATGAAGTTAAAAACAAAAGAGATGGCTTGAGAGATGGCTCAGAGGTTAATAGCACTGACTGCTCTTCCAGAGGTCCTGAGTCCAATTCCCAGCAACCGCATGCCACATAATGGCTCACAACCATCTATAATGGGATCCTATGCCTTTTTCTGGTGTCTGAAGACAGCTACAGTGTACTCATATAAATTAATAAATCTTAAAAAAAACCCAAAAGATACAGATGCATATTAAAATACTTAATATGCAGCAATAATGTTGTAGGTCACATATGTAAACTCTTATTGGCTTCCATTAAACTGCACACACTGATTTTTCAGTATCAGTGACAGAAAAGAGACTGACAGTGGTGAGAGAGACCCTGCTTTTTATTATAACACTTCTGTTCTCTTTAAACATTTTATCAAGGGGTTATACGTGCTGTTCTAAAGACAGCTAACCGAATAAAAACCTCATATTGGTCATGACTAGTTTCAGAGGCATAAACAGAACTCTAAACAACATGCAACTGCTATCACCCTCTTCTGTGGTTTGGTGCAGTCCTCAGGAGGCACTGACCACAGTAGCGACGGTTTCCAAGTCTCCGTTCCACTTCCTCCTGTGTGTAGCTCTCATCATCAGTAGGCAGGATGTGCTGCGACCATCACTCCCACATCCTAGGCAAGAGGACAAAAGGAGAAATGAAGAAAGATGCTAGGTGCCAGGTCATTGCCACATGCATATGTCCCATAGCCAGAATTTTCTCACTTGGCCACATATAGATCCAGAGGAGACTGGGATGGGTCAGTCCTCACTTCTGAGAGACATCCACATAGTTTAATCATTGGGGTTTAGACTCATAGAAGAAAGAATATTCAGAACCTGTCTTTCTGGATCTGGATAACTTCATCCAGTATAATATTTTCCAGTTCCATCTACTTACCCTCAAGTTTTACTCTACAGATTAATATAGTATAAGAAATGTGTGTACTATATTTTTATTATCCAGTCATCAGGTATGGACATACAGGCAGCTTCCATTTCTTAGCTATTGTGAATAGAGCAGCAACGAGCATGGACAACCAAGTATCTCTATAGTTGGGTAGAGTGCTTTCGTGGTTTCTCTTCTTTGTAGATCTTCAGAGTATATAACCTGGAGTAACTACAGAATCCGGGAAAGTGAACCGGGACTGTGGGAGGCTGTGGGGCAGGGGGATCTCTAGAGGAGGGGTTAGTAGGACATGGGTGCTAAGAAGGGGGAAAAGAGGAAAACAGAGCAAGTTTAACTGGTGAGGGGGTATGTGGAGGGAGAGAAAGAGAGAGGAGATAAATGGCACTGGGGGTGTTTGAAAAGGCCGTGGGGAAACAAGTTATTTTGTAAGCTCACTTAAAAAATACACAGTAATACAGTAACCAGCATTCCTCCACGGTCTGTTTGAGGCCCTGCCCCACATAACATATGTGTATGTATATACACACACATACATACACACACACACACACACACACACACATATATATATATATATATATATATATATATATATATAGAGAGAGAGAGAGAGAGAGAGAGAGAGAGATTTACTTATCTCATTTATATGGGATTATTCCACATGGGGTGATAATGCTCCCCAAGAGCCATAGACTAGCAAAAACCCAAGTGCCAGGCAAGAGGCATCTCCCTTTATATTTTTGGTCAAGGGGAACCAAAGCTCCACCAAACAATGTAAGCTAATTGCCATCGTCTTTGCTTATCTGGAAGAACTTGAAGGTAAGACCCTGTTGCTGAAGATACCACTCGCTTCAGACAGGACTTGGAGGAACCAAGCTGACCTGGAAGCGTCTTCCCTGAAGGCTAGCTTTCATATCATCAGAAGATGCTGTACAAGCTGCCAAGGTAGACATTACCAATGGGTCTTTCCAGCTGTAAAGCCCAGGAATCACAACAATAATCGGTGTAATGCAACCGTGGCACTTTTTATCTTAGGGATAAGCAACAGCTGTATGGTTGGACTTACAGACAGCTCAGTAGGAGTGAATCTGTGCCGGTTAGGTCTTTGGCACTTTGACACAGTCCAAGGTCATGCGCAAAGAAGGCACTTCAATTGAGAAAATGCCTCACAGACTTGCCCACAGGCCAATCTACTAGAGGCATTTTCTTAAACGATGTGGGAGGGCTCAGCCTACCCTGGCTGGTTGCCACCCCTGAGCAGATTGGTCCTAGGTGTTATAAAAAAAAAAAAAAAAGCAAGCAGAGGCAGCCAGGAAGAGTAATACAGTAACCAGCATTCCTCCACGGTCTGTTTGAGGCCCTGCCCCACATTCTTGCCTAAAGTCCTTACCCTGACGTCCCTTCACAAAAGAGTATAAGATGTAAAAGAAAATAAATACTATCCTCCCCAAGTTGCTTTTTGGACATGTTGTTCATCACAGCAATAGATGGCAAACTAAGACAGAACTCATACCTGGGACCGTAAACTCAGCCAAAACCTTATGACCAGAGATGTCATAGACCCATTTATAGTGTAAATGAAATTCTCAATGATTTTTTTCTAGGTATAGAAGGGGAGGTGGAATAATAGAGTCCTTAACTCAGGGACTCTCCAATTAGTTCAGATATTCTTTGTACCACTGAAACACTATAGTTGCTGTGTAGGAGAATAAGTATGCTGAAAGTTGCTAATTTGCAGAAATGTCCTTAAACAAAGAATATATAAAGAGGTGGAGAGAAGGAACTTGAAAAAACTATGAATTTGCTATGAATTTGGAGCAGTCCACCCTGAGACTCATGGGCAGGAAGGAAATGTCAAATTAATAAAAGGAAGTAAATTAATCTTAGGAAACTTTCATTCATCTTTCTCTTTCAGTAAAATTTTGGTGGCTGTTATGTTCTGAATGTGTCCCCTAAATTTATACAGTTAAAGTTTAATCACCAATGAGATAGTATTAAGAGGTGAGACCTTTAGGGGTAAGTAACAAGGTTTGTCCTCATGAATGAGATTAATGATCTCATAAAAAAAAAGTGTAAGGTGGCTTCTGATCATTTGCCAGCTGAGGACACAGCATGCATCTTCTCTGGAGGACACAGAAGCCACACCTTCATCAGACAACAAACTTGTGAGTGCCTTGACTTGGACTTCACAGTCTTTTAAGCTGCTTGAAGTAATTTTCTCTCCCTTGCAAGGTCCCCAGTCCTGTGTTCTGTTATAACATTATGGAGGAATTAAGACAGCGAAGAACTTACTCAAGGGGAGTTAAAGGAATCAGAAGACACCAGACTCTAATTCAGGTAGCACAGCCTTTGCTAAGTGAATTGAGCACTCTTTAAGGGAAATGGAGAGAGGAGCCTGAGGAAGAGAGGCGGAGAACTCTCATTCATTTCTGTGTTTTTATTTACATTAAGAAATAGTGACCTTGCCGGGCGGTGGTGGTGCACGCCTTTAATCCCAGCACTTGGGAGGCAGAGGCAGGCGGATTTCTGAGTTCGAGGCCAGCCTGGTCAACAGAATGAGTTCCAGGACAGCCAGAGCTACACAGAGAAACCCTGTCTCGAAAAACAAAACAAAACAAAACAAAACAAAACAAAACAAAAAAAAAAAAGAAAAAAAAAGAGTGACCTTATATTTACATTTAAGAAAATACTCCTGTGTGTTAGGAATATACTTCCTTAAAACTAGAAATGTTAGACAGTAAAATGTAAAGCCACAAATGTTAGTTTCAAATTTTTATTGATAAGAAGATATTGCTTAAACTATCTCCCTAAGCAATTACAACATAAATTACTTCACATTTTCTTTGTCTTGCTCAATACAGCTCCTTGCTTAATACTATATTTTATAGACAATAGTGCAGCTCTCTGTCTAGTCTGCCTGCAGGCTTTCATTAGTGTTTGCTTTTGCCTTTGAATTTGTAGGAAGCTGGCTTTATAAGTGACTGGCATGTAAGCTAAGCCTTATTAATAATAACATTATTCAATAACCACAAGATAACAAAGTTTAAAAGTATTGCCAACAGCCTTTGAAATGAAAGCCATACCTCCTAAAACATGGAAATGTGTGTAGTTCATCTGCCAGCCACTTTCAATATTCTAGTGAAGAGATATATTTCTTTAGACTGGCTTTTAACACAAGATAATCAAGCACTGACTTCCAATAGTCAGCTTTAACCAAAGCAGTCGCAAGAGTAGCTGCCAATACTCCAAGGCCTTCCTGATATGTTCCCAACATGCTCATGTGCAAGCAAGCTGGTAAACACTAAACACTAAATATTTATAAAAAAAAATTTTTTTGTTTTATTTGCTAAAGGAGAAGTGGGCTAATTGTGAAACTCTCAGTTTCCTTTTCTCTAAGCCAGGAGCTATTGCTGGCCATGAGCGAGCCTGTGCAGGAAGTTGAAAAAAAAAAAAGTGAGAGAGAAAAGGAAGGCAAGTTGGCATTCTTTTCACCCCCGGACTCAGATATGGTCAGAGCACTTACCTTTTCTCACAGCGACGGATATAACTCTTCAAGGAAGAAAGAAAGAATGGAACAATGGGACGTGGCAGGGCAATATGCCCACGGATGCTGATAAAGGAGGGTGACTGTCACAAAGCTGAGCTGCTAGAATCTAGACTCCCTGGAAACTTACCTGTCTTGCTCTTCAGTAGCAGGGATCCTACTGCGCAAAGATCACATACTGCTCAACTCAGGTTTTTCTCCAGCAGGGCAGGGATAATTTCTGAGCTTCAGCCCCTCTTCTGGAGGTTACTAGGCTTGCAGTAATTGTGGTGCACTTGAAACTGCAGACCAAGAGCTGGCTGGAATGTCGAGTGGCTTAGAACCCAAACTTAAGATAGTAAGGACTTCTTTTTACTAAGCCATATTTGCTGCAGTGTAAGAAAATATTACATTGCATCAGGAGCTGATAAAACATAGCCTGCTGCCTCTTTTGTTTTTGAATGGACTGCAAGTTATTCATGGTTTACACAGTTTTTAATAAACTGAAATCTGAATTTTAAAGGTGGTAGAAATCTGTATTCTCCTTTATTATGTAACCAAATTCTCCCCATGTTTAATTTTTGGGTCTGTAGAGGCTAAAGAATTTATTATCTGGCTTATGTTTTGTTTTTAAAGCTTTCAGATCCCTGGTTTGGAAGAACATGAAATTTCTGGCCAGGCAGATCTGGAGCGAGCCACAGAGCTGTTACTGTTTATGACCTTGGGCATGATACTCAATGTCCTTTAGTTTCCTATTTATATTTAGTTTCCTGTCTATGAAGTGGCACGCAAGGAGAATTTATCTTAGAGTTAAGAATATTTGATGTGCTTAGTGTGATATTCATTAGATATTAAGGACTCCACACATCATAATTATTGCTGTTAATATTGTTTTACCATAAATTTATCGACATTAAATTAAATTAAATAACAAAGCTAACTGTGGAGGGAATTTTAAGATAAATGAATAACTGTGTGTGATACATGCTAAAAACATTTCTTTATTTTTTAAAATATTTATTTATTATATGTAAATACACTGCAGCTGGAGGTATTGCTAAAATATTATATGCAGGAATTGTTTTTACTTACTTTAAAAGACATTTTCAATTAATCAATAAGGCTCACTTACAAGAATGGTAAATCTTCTGTTATGCTAGAATAAAATCTAGAAAAAAAGAGTAAGATCTAGTTACCTCAGGAGATCTGAGGCTCTGAATATTAAACAGATTAAAATCTTGCTCTTCAGTTTTATTCATAATAGCCAGACACTGGAAACAACCGAGATATCCCTCAACTGAAGAATGGATAAAGACAGTTTGGAACATCTACACAATGAAATACTTCTCCACTATTACAAACAAAGACATCACGAATTTTGTAGGCAAATGGACTGAACTTGAGAATGTCACACTGAGTTAAGGTAACTCAGGCCTAAAAGCACAAGCTTGGTATGCACTCACTTACGAGTGGATATAGTGGATGTTAGCCATAAACTACAGGATATCCATGCTATACTCCACAGATCCAGAGAAGCTGAACAAGAAGAAAGGCCCAAGCGAGGATGCTTAAATACCACTTAGAAGGGGGAATAAAATAGTTGTAGGAGGCAGAAAGATGGTGGGAACTGGGAGGGAGAGAGCATGGGGAGGGCAATAGAGGAGTTTTCAGGATCTGGTGTGGGGAGAGACAGAGGAAATGGCCAGAGGTCCATGAGAATGAATGGAAATCTGCAGCTGGTGGGGTGGGGGTGGGGTGGGGAGGGCATCTCAAGGACATTCCAGAGACGTGGGATAAGGGAGACTCCCAAAATCTATAGGGGTGGCCTTAGCTGAGACTCACCACGGTGGGGATGTGGACTCTGAAGAGACCACCTCCTGTAGCCAGGCAGGAGCCCTGATGGTGTCATAAGGACACCAACCCACCCACAAAAATTTCCACCCCAAATGTATCCTGCCTACAAGAAATGCAGGGGTGGAGGATGGAGCAGAGACTGAGGGAATGGCCAACCAATGGCTGGTTCAACTAGAGACTCATCCTATGGGAAGCACCAGTCCCTAACACTATTGAGATATTCTGCTGTGCTTGCAGACAGGAGCCTAGCATGGCTGTCGTCTGAGAGGCTCCACCCAGCAGCTAACTCACACGGATGCAGAGACTTGCACAGCCAAACAGTGGATGAAGCCCGGGGCCTCTTATGGAAGAACGGGGGTAAGGATCGCAATCCTGAAGGGGATAGGAACTCCGTAGGGAGACCAACAGAGTCAACTAACCTAGACTCTTGGGGCTCTCAGAGACTGCACCACCAACCCAAGAGTATATGCAGGCTGGACCTAGCCCGGTTTTTCCATGTGTAGCTCTGTCTTCATGTGGGTCCTGAACAACTGGAGCAGGGGCTATCCCAAAAGCTGTTACCTGTCTCTGGGTTATGTTCTACAAGCTGGGCTGCCCTGTCTGGCCTCAGCAAGAGTAGAAGCACCTAAACCCTGCAGAGACTTAATGTGCCAGGGTAGGGGGGATAGCCAGGGGGGCCTTCACCCTCTCAAAGGAGAGGGGGAGGGGGGATGGAGGAAGGACTGTGGGAGGAGGGCACCGGGAGGAGGAACAGCGATGTGAAGTGAACAAATTTAAAAATAAATAAATAAGCTGGGCGTGGTGGCGCACGCCTTTAAGCCCAGCACTTGGGAGGCAGAGGCAGGCAGACTTCTGAGTTCGAGGCCAGCCTGGTCTACAAAGTGAGTTCCAGGACAGCCAGGGCTACATATAGAAACCCTGTCTCGAAAAACCTAAATAAATAAATAAATAAAGCAGAAAACAAAAAGACAGAAAGAAGAAAAAACCCTCTTCTGAAGTTCTGCTCATCTACTAAAGTGAGAAAATGACAACTCCATAGATTCAATGGATAATTATTTTATTGGAAAGAGATATGCAAAAAGACTAATGGAACAATTTTACCAACTTACAAGCCTTATGTTTGAACCTGAGGTTAGTACTCTAAAGATTATTTATTTATCTATTTACTTATTTATTATATGCAAGTACACTGGAGCTGTCTTCAGACACCCCAGAAGAAGGTAAGAAGGTAAGAAGAAGTAATCAGATCTCATTACTGATGGTTATGAGCCACCATGTGGTTGCTGGGATTTGAACTCAAGACCTTGGGAAGAGCAGTCGGTGCTCTTAACCACAGAGCCATCTCTCCAGGCCCGAGGTTAGAACTTTAAACTGCTAAAATTATCCATTCTCTGTGGAAAACAAAAGAGAACAAAAATATTGGCATAACGTCTGAGCACATGATTGCCTTTTCCTAAAATAGTAATTAAGAGATAAAACTCAATGTAAGATAAAATTGATTAATCTAGTATGCACAATTCAGTGTTTTCCAGTGGATTCAGAGTTCTACCATAATGAGAATCACGTTTAGAACATTTTTATTACCATAAGAACACATGGCGCCCACTAACAGGGACTATTAAACCCCTAGTCCTTAGGAGTCACTAACCTGTTTTCTGTATGTCTAGATTTGCCTGTCATGGGCATATTGTATTAATGGACTTGCATAATCTTTATGAATGGATTTATTTCTTAGCATGTCTTTGAGAGACACTTACCTGGTAGCAGGTCACCAGTACTTTCTACCTCTTTCTGACCAATTAATTTCTCCAATATGGATGTATCACATTTTGTTTGTCTATCAGTTCATGGGTGTTTCAAAGTAAATTGAACACCCAATGTATATAACTTATTAGAACCTCATTTTGAGGGGCTGGCGAGATAGCTCAGCGTTTAAGAGCACTGACTGCTCTTCTAGAGATCCTGAGTTCAATTCCCAGCAACTACATAGTTGCTCACAGACATCTGGAATGGGATCTGATGCCCACAGAGCAATGCTTGCTAGCCCCTCTTAAGATCTGAAATTCAATATGGTCAAAACACATGAAAAGATGCTCAGTCTTGTTCAAATCCAAAGAAATGCAACTGTTGATCACATCGAGGTACTATTTTGTATGTAACTGGTAAAAAAAAATTGGGTCTACTAATATCGACCTTACACCAATACGATCTCTTACATTGTTGGGAAAATGTATGAATGGTTCAAAATGAAATAAAACGGCAACACCTGAAAACAATTGACAGGAAATTCAGTAGTGAAGCTGGAAATCCAGCAAACCCCAAGAGATTATACATTGAATGGTACTCTTTTTTATGACATTGAAAAACAAACAATGGTCAACATTATTTATGTGCATGTGTATAAGGACAAACCATAACAAACACATAAAGGAATGTTCAGTGTTCCCAAGCAGATTCATGATTGTAGTTAGTAGTCTAGGCTGGAGTAGAAGAGATGCAATTTAATATTTTTGGGTTAGGGATTCCAGAGACTAATGAGAATATTATGAGCCAACAAATACAATTAATGATCTGAGTTTATCTTATATCAAAGTAAATGAGAAAGAAAAGTAAATAAAACTACTTATTATATTGTGAAAGATGAGATAGCTATAATACATAATTATAATTGCAGAACAGTTACAACTAATAACATGACTTCATAATCACTCTTTTCTTTGTGAATGAAGACGATGGACTTCATGAGAATTTAAAAGTGTCCACTTGAGAAAGTCTGTCCTGTGGTGAAGCTGCCCAAGTCCTAAGTGGTGTTGCCTCAGCCCTAACAGATGGCAGCTAACTGCTAGAGCTCACTGCAGCTTCGAAGCAAGGGAGCTCCTAGCGTCCTAACAACAAAGTGTAGTTTGGCTCACCCTTAGAGGACACGCTCTACTACACCCGGGGGGTGTGTCCCGCTCTATAAGGGGCGTGCCCATTGTGCGTGGAGGCGTGTCCATATCTACGTAGGGGCGTGCCTCCCCGGGAAGGCGTGTCTAGTTTCCATAGTGGCGTAGCTGGAGGGCGGGCTCGTTCCTCAGAGTCAGGCTTCGCGACCTGTTGTGGTGACGTCATCAGCCCCGCGCCGACTGAATCCTGTTGCGGAAGTGCGCCTGGCAGCAGCGTTTAAGCTGAAAACTGCTGTACTGCTGGCGGCATGTTACCTGCTGTGAAAACTGTGGAGGCGGAAGAAGAGTACGCAGAGGATTGTCCTGAATTGGTCCCCATTGAGACCAACAACCAAGAAGAAGACGGAAATCTTGACTTCACCATTAAGATTCCAGTCACAATTGTCACCGGGTATTTAGGTAATTAACGGGGGGCTGCCGTGTCTCCTCAGGCACCCGGGCCTCCTGGCCGAGGACGAATCTTCGAGGTAGGGGCTGGGGTCGCTCTCCTAGCATTTTCAAAAGTGGTTTCGAAACCCAGACTCACCTTTTAATTTTATGGCCTCTTGATAAGTTGTCTTACATTTGTGAAGCTCATCTCCCCTCAGTTTAGAATGGAATAATAAGTCTTTTGAGTTTTCTCATCAAACAAAACAAAGCAAAACGGTCTATTGTTATTAAAGGATGCCCTGATCAAGAAAAAAAAAAGAAAATAAAAAGAAAACAAAGATGCCGTCTGTAGATTGCCTCACACCTTGCTTAGTGGATTCCATTTCACAGGAGCCAAACTCTTCCAGCCTTTAGTGGCAAATATTTACTGTCCTAAACTGTCCCCTCCCCTTTTGAGGTCTGCTTGGAAAGCACTGTAAGAGATTGCCTTAGAATAAGATCTTTGTTTTGGAAACCTTCCTAGGCTGGGGGTCTTGAGGGTGCACAAGGGATCCTTGAAAACACAGATTTGTGAACATGGTGCAGTTTTCTGAAGATCAGTTCATGTGCTTATTTTTTTGTTGGAAATATTTAGATAGCCTTTTAAAGCATTACACTTAACAAACGGCAACAACAAATAAGTGACTAAAAATGTGGAAAAATAAAAATTATGGAAAAAAATATGAATCAAGTGGTATTCTCGTTCCTGTGTGCTGCAACAAACAAGCTGGATCTTGGTGGACCCTTTAGATGCAACAAAGAAATAACTGGTGTCTCCATACCACCAGTTTTTTTTTTTCTTTCTAGAGTCAGACCAAGGATATTCTAGATTTGACTTGGGCTTCATTTTTAAAAAGGAATAATGTTTGGGATTCAGATGCTACTCTATAGAGTCGGAACAATGTCCTTGTCCAAAGAGCATACTTCAGATTTGCCCCTTTGCCTTTCTGCATCTGGCTTACTGATAGGTGAAAGGAACAGTACAGGTAATGAATGGCCTGAAGCTCTGGGGTCAGGACTAACTCCAGCAACCTCCTTGTTACTGGCTGAACCTAGGGGACAGTTTGCCTCCTTTGTCTTTTTTTAAATTTTGAAATACTGGGAACTCTGTCCCACTAGCTTCTGACATCTTTCGTTCTTAATTTTCAACCTGTTTCTCTGGCTTTCATCCTTCAGTTTCACTTCTGTATAATTTTTATTTTAATGTCTTACAGGCATTTCCATACTTAATGTGTCTAACACTCTAGACACTAATAACTTCGCAAATCCTGCCCCTGAGATTCTCAACTCTCTGAAACACTAACAGCATTTCCTCCTAACTACAGTAGTACTGAGCCTCCCTGCTCCTAATTATATCTTTGTGCTAGCTCTACCTTTCACTACAAAGTGTTAGTTTGATTGTCACATTCTTTAGTGGGTTCTACTTGGATGAAAATTTAAGTTCCTTAGCAGGAATTCAAGGAATTCAAGGACTTCTGTGATCTGGTTTCTACCTAGCCCCCTAGCTTGTCAGATGACTCAACACATTGAATTTACTTTACTTAAGTGGTTTCAACCTTCCTAATGCTGTAACCCTTTAGTACATTTCCTCATGTTCTGGTTAGTGGACCCCCCCACCCCGAATTATTTTTGGTGCTACTTCATAACTAATTTTGCTACTGTTACATATTATAAATATCTGATATATAGGATGGTCTTCAGTGACCGCTGAAAGTCATTTGACCCCACCAAAGGAGTCAGGACACAAAGGTTGAGAACTACTGTCTTATAGGCACTGCTTGGAATACTTCTTCCTATAACTACTCTAAAAGTTACTCTACATAGCATTTTGTATGTCTCCTGTTGAATGATCAACCTGCAACAAAATATCGTCCTAATTTGTATCTAAGTCCTCTCCCCCCTCTTCCCCCATTTAACATTTTTAAGCTACATGGAGGCAGAAACTTCAATTTGGTGCATGCTAGATACTTTTGAATGACTGTGAATTATATTGCAATGTCTTTTTCTTCATAATGTGGTTAATTATTAAGGCCTAATAATTCTTCAGAGGAAATCTCTTACATTCATGGCTTTCAACTTTCTCATTGGCCTGTACATAATTATGTTCAAGGCCTCTTGTTTTAAAAATTTCCTCGTTGTTCTGTGTTCTTAAATCTGTCTCTCCTACACATCACCCAGTTATGTTGAGCTTTCCAAAGCATTTTAAAGTATTATCTCTTCAAAAACTTTTAAAATGAATATGACCTAAAGTGTTGAAGATATTAGTACCCTGTTATTCCCTTATTATCTCCTGGTTATACCCTAGAAAATTTTGCAAATGTATTTTAGTAGACATGTGCAAACTGTGTAAAAACATTTTAGCATTACTGCTGTGACAGTGAAATATTGAGGACAACCAAAATGGCTACCTACATAAAAATGAATGATTTATTCTAGTAGTGTACTGCTGTGCAGCTACGGTATTGCTTAAAGGTATTTTTAAAAAACATATTTCATTATGAACTTGGGAATTTTTGGTTCACAAGATCAATGTTTTTCTTCTGCTTGAGATGAACAAACTAGGTTTGTTATGCCACCTGCTGGATAAAGTTAGTGTAGTCTTAGGAATTTCTCTACTGAATAGTCTGTTGTGTATACTTAATACCTCTGTACTCTGTTTCATAAAATCAGTTTTATAGTAATAGACTGCTTAAGCATATTAGAAGTAACTATATAGTCAACCTAAATTTATAGCTAGTTCGTGGATGTTGAAATAGGTTGAATAAGTTTAGGGAGGTAACTATTCTTAAGAAAGGGCATCATGAAAGAAATCGACATTTTTTTTTAAATAGGTGACATTTCTTAGAAGTCATAATTCATTAATTTTTTATTGAATATAAAATTTAGATACCCTTTTGCTGTATAAATTATGAAGATAATATTTTAGTTATATTAAGTTATAAAACTGACTCAACTTGTAGGATTGTAATTATAAGTTATAATTACTTATAAGTTATTACTTATAAGTAATAAGTAATAATTTCAAAGTTTTCAAAGATTTTTTAAAAATCTCTTCTGTAAAGTCCTCTGTTCTATTTTTAAGTAATGAAAAATGGCACATAAATTCTTAGAAACACTAAGATATTTTATATTTTTGTTTCCTCAAAACTAGTCTTTGAATTTTATTGCTTTAATATATTGAATTTTATTGCTTTAATATATTTTATAGGTGCTGGAAAGACAACACTTCTGAACTACATTTTGACAGAACAACATAATAGAAAAATAGCAGTGATTTTAAATGAATTTGGAGAAGGTAAGTGAGGCTCAATAACTGTTACATTACAGTGATGTTTGGGACCCTTTATTCTACTGCTGGATTGATGCTCTGTACTTAAAGATAAGATTGGATGGTATTATAATATGGGGCCACTATGAATAATTTCAGAAAAATAGGATTAAGTTTTATTAATCTAGCCTGGAGTTTGTAGTCTAGAGGCAAAAGACAACAAGAGAGACCCTGTCTCCAGCAGGTGAGAACCAGCTTCTAAAAGTTTGACCTCCACATACCAAACACGACCCCTCCCCCCACACACAAATAAGTAAAATACGTTTTAAGAGATTGATTGTGGTGCAAGGTTTCTGTATGCTAAGAAAGCTCTGCCTCTCTGAGCTATGCTTTCAACCAACCAACCAACCAAACAAACCGCAAAGGATTTCTAATAGTGCTTTGCTAGCTTTTTATTAGTTGATATTTTTATTGTGCACTGGTTATGTTTACTTTCTATTTCTTACTGTTTTTATATATTTTGTAGTTTTTATGGTTTTTACCTTTTGCAACATCTCCTGAACTTTCTTTATTAATGTTTTATATAGCTTAGTATTATATAATACTTTATCATCATGCAACTAAAACATGAAGTGAAAATACATGTTTTTTTTGTTTTGTTTTGTTTGCTCTTTAAAACTTTTCCCTGGCATTAGTACACAGAGAAACCCTGTCTCGAAAAAAACAAACAAACAAACAAACAAAAGAATCCTAAGGAGGAAGGAGATATATTTTTCACTTTTAGAATCGTCTTCCTAGGAACTTAAATTATTTATTTAATATTTTATAAATATATTTTATGAAAACAAGTGACTTTTCCTGCATGTCTGTTTATATACCACATGAATGCCTGGTGACTATGGAGCTCAGAGGATGGATTTAGATCTCCTGGAACTAGGGTTAGAGCCAGTTACGAGCTGCCATATGGGTGCTGAGAGTCAAACCCAGGTCCTCTGCAAGACCAATAAGTATTCTTAACCTCTGAGCCCTCTCTTCAGCCTCTATTCATTTATTTTTCTTAAAAAAAATTTATTTCTTATGCATGTGTGTGTTTGTGTATGCAGGCCCTTGGAGGCCATAAATGGACCTTGAATCCCCTGGAGCTGGAGTTATAGGTAGTTGAGAGCCATCCACTATTCAGTGTGGTTCTGGGAATGGAACTTTGGGGCCCTGCAAGAGCAGCAAATGAATGCTCTTAACCACCGAACCTTCTGTTTGTTTAGCTCTTGTTTTTAACATTCTTGAGATAAGCTCTCGCTGCTGATTGACCTAGGCTGATGTGGGACTTGCTTTGGACCCAGTTGTATCTTAAACTTCAGGTCTTTTTGCCTCAGGCTCCTCAGTGTTGTGTTTACCAGTGTATACCTTGCCTGGCTCTATTTAAATTTTGTAGAAGGAAGAGTTAAAATCATCTAGCATACCATAATTACTTACTTTGGGTTTGATTTTTATTGTTTGAAAGAAGAGGGACTTTGGCTTGCATGACATCAGAGTCATCAGTATACTTTTTGAGACTTTTTTTTTTTTTTTTTTTTTTTGGTTTTTGGTTTTTGGTTTTTTGAGACAGGGTTTATCTGTGTAGCCTTGGCTATCCTGGAACTCACTCTGTAGACCAGGCTGGCCTCAAACTCAGAAATCCATCTGCCTCTGCCTCCCAGAGTGCTGGGATTACAGGCATGCGCCGCCACCACCTGGCTTGTTAGTAAAATTTGAAGTTTTATTGATTGAATTAGAGTTATGAAAGAATACATGTTCTAAGCTGTAGTATTTGCATTATAATCTGTTGTTTAGAACTCCATTTCTGGAGAACTGGAGAGATGGCTCAGAGGTTAAGAGTACTGTCTGCTCTTCTTGAGGACCTGAGTTCAATTCCTAGCAACCTCATGGTGGGTCACAACCATCTGGAATGGGATCTGGTGCCCTCTTCTGGCTTGCAGGCATACATGCAGGCCAAATGCTGTATGCATAATAAATCTTTTTGTTTTAAAAGAACTCTATTTCTGAATATCCTCCTCTGAATTTCTTTTGTTGTTGTTTTGGCTAGTAAGCATAATATAAAAAACTGTCTAAAGCCTGGCGGTGGTGGTGCACACCTTTAATCCCAGCACTTGGGAGGCAGAGGCAGGCGGATTTCTGAGCTCGAGGCCAGCCTGCTCTACAGAGTGAGTTCCAGGACAGCCAGGGCCACACAGAGAAACCCTGTCTTAAAAACCCTAAAAAACAAACAAACAAACAAAACCCCATGTGTTTATATTTTTAGGGAGTGCAGTAGAGAAATCCTTAGCTATCAGTCAAGGTGGAGAACTCTATGAAGAATGGCTGGAGCTTAGGAACGGTTGCCTCTGCTGTTCAGTCAAGTAAGGAGTGTGTTTACTATGTGCCTGCTGGCTGACTTAAGATGCTTGCTGATTATACTTCCAGCTTTGATTTTCCTGTATAAATGTAACTGAATTTACTTATATAGTTTATACCATTGTATTTTGGGGTAGGATATACATTTATTACATTGTATCTTCTTTGTTCCTTGCTATTTTCTATTTGTTCTAATGTTTTTATTCTTTCACTGAATTTTTAAAAATTATTTTCAGTGTCTTATACATAAAAATTATTTTGTTTAATGCGTCATTAGTCTAATTTCCAAGTATTTAATCTCTTAAAGTTCAAGTCCTTTTTTTCTTAAAATTTGTATTTTTATCTGTGTTAGTGTTCTGCTTGCATGTATGCCTGTGTACCACATTCATGCATGGTTCCCACAGAGTCCAGAGAGAGTGCTGAATGCCTTGAAATTAGAGTTACAGGCAGTTGTAAGCCACTGTATGGGTGGTATGAATTTAACTCTGTTCCTCTGGAAGATCACCAATTACTCAAACCCACTGAATCATCTCTCCAGCCTCTAAGTGTCCAGCCTTTGTTTTTGTTTTTGTTTTTGTTTTTGTTTTTGTTTTTGTTTTTTCGAGATAGGGTTTCTCTGTGTAGTCCTGGCTGTCCTGGAACTCACTCTATAGACCAGGCTGGCCTCGAACTCAGAAATCCACCTGCCTCTGCCTCCCAAGTGCTGGGATTACAGGCGTGCGCCACCACGCCCGCCTTGTGTCCAGCCTTTTTAAAGTAAAAAATAGATGACTGTCATAAGAGAGAATAACCATGGGGTGGGAGATGTCCCTGGGTAAAGTGCTTCCCACACAAGCTTGAAGACCGAAGTGTAAAACCCCAGTGCGAACATGGAAAGCCAGGGGTGGTAGTGTGAGTTACCCGGTGCTGGCTAGGCTGCGACTGGTAGATCCCTGGCCAGGCAGGGAGGACCTCCAGGTTCAAGTGAGAGACCTGGTCAGAAAATAAGTAAGGTAGGAAGCCATTGAGAAAGACACTCGGCATTGGTATCTGTCCTCTGTGTGTACACATGCATATGCACATCAGCACACATGCTGAGACATACAAACATAAGAAAGAAGGAAGAACCAGCCAACACTAATAGCACAGACTTGTAATCTCAGCTACTTGAGAGGCTGATATAGAAGGATTGTAAATTCAAGACCAACCTGGGCTACCAAGTGAGTCAAAGCTAGCCTGGGGAACTTAGTGAGATCCTATAACAAAACAGAAAAGCAAAAAGACTAGGAATATGGCTAAGTAGTAGCGTGCTTGCTTAGCATATGTGTGGCCCTGTATTCAAGTCCTAGTATGAACACAGAAACAGAGAAAGAACATTTTGTCACAACATAAGTTTCCATGGCCAGTGTCTGTTTAGTTTACTAAACTGCCATCAGTCCTAGAAGAGTACCTGACATTCAATAGCAACTCAGATAAGTCGTTTGATAAAATAAAGTCTTGGATAAATTATCATAATTACTACATATGCTATTGATTTTTCTATACAATAGTGAATTAAGTTTATACCTTGTTATTTGTGATCTTAGATGTTAGACACTGAATTACACTTTTTGGAAAGAGGAAGTAGTTATAAAGTCTTTCTTAACCCAAAAGCATCACATTCAATATTTGCCCTTACTTTTGGTATTATAAAAATAAAAAATAGGTAATAAAAGCCCATAATGCCAGCGTTTGGGAGGTGGAAGCAGGAGATTGACCTTGCTAGGCCAGACTGAGTTGCATAGTTAGATGCTGTCTTTTTTTTTTTTTTTTTTTTTTAAGAAATTACATTGTATCCTAGTTCAGACCAGAGTTAAATGGTATGCAGTGACATTCCTTTAATTTCAATTTAATCAATTTCCTTATTGAACTACTCTAGATAATAAATTTTATTATTTATACTGGTTTTCTTTTATAAAGCTGTAAAATAAATACTGACTTTTGTTAGATGACATATTTTGCTTTTTGTTTTAATCAAGTATTAACTTGTTACATAACATTTCTGTCTGTATTTGTACCTATTTTCTCTTTGTTAAATATTGGACATTTCAATAGAATTTAAATTTGTGTGTACTTGAGAATATTTTTGTGCTGTATTGTTGACTCCTTTTTAAATTGTTTTCAGATTTAAAAATGTTGAGGTAATCAGTTATTACTATGTTTTTGGTATTTTCCAGGGACAGTGGCCTTAGAGCTATCGAGAATCTGATGCAGAAGAAGGGCAGGTTTGATTACATACTCTTAGAGACCACGGGGCTGGCAGATCCCGGTAAGAAATGACGTTAGGAGACACCAACAGATACTTCTTTGAGATCTTAGAGAAATATTTGAAATAGGTTTGTTTGTTTTTTTTTTTTTTTTGGCATATGTTTGTGTGGAGTGTATCCATGTATGTGTGCATGTTCAAATGAGTGTGGGCTCATATGTGAGCCTCTTCATGTAGAGCCCGAGGCTGACATCCTCAGTTGCTCCTGCCTTCTGTATTGCTGATGGAGGGTCTCCCAGTGAACTGAGCTTGTCACTGGATGGGCAGGCCAGCTACCTTGCGCCAGCCTTTTCCCAGCTTCTCTTTATTTACTTCACCATGATGGAATTACATGTGAACATTTTTATGTGAACATTTTCCATCTAGTCTTGACATTTGCACAGCAAGTCCTTTACCTGTCACGCTATTTCACCAGCCCTAAAACTTTACTCTGTATTTAATTTTCGTTGTTGTTCAGAGGGAGAGAAATTCTAACTTGCATCACAGAAGAGTCATCAATGTACTTCTTGAGACTTTTAAGCTGTTAATAGAATTTAAAGTTTTAACAACAACAACAGCAAAAGTATTATCAATTGATTTGGAGTTGTTGGTAGGAATAGGTTATACTTTTTTTATAAAGATTTATTTCTATATGTATATGTATGTATGTATGTATGTATGTATGTGCATGTACCATATGTGTTCAGGTGCCCAAAGAAGCCGAAAGTGAGTGTTAAAGCCTCTGGAACTGAAGTCATAGGTGGTCGTGAGGTGCCTGACAGTAGGTGCTATTGATATGGAGTAGGGCAGCATTGGCCATCAAGAATTAGGCTCCAAACTGGGCATTGGTGGCCCACGCCTTTAATCCCAGCACTTGTCAGAGGCGGGCAGATTTCTAAATTTGAGGCCAGCCAGGTCTATAGAGTGAGCTCCAGGACAGCCAGGGCTACATAGAGAAAACCTGTCTGGAAAAAAAAAAAAAAAAGAATTGTGCTCTGTGGGGCTGGAGAGAGGGCTTAGCAGTTAAGAGCACTGGCTATTCTTCCAGAGGATCCAGGTTCAGTCCCAGAACTCACATGGCAGCTCGTAACAAACTGTAATTACGGTTTTTTAAAAAAATTTTTTTATTGGATATATTCTATATTTACATTTCATTTCCTTTTTCCTGGTTCCCCGCCCCCCAAAGGTCCCACATGCCCTTTTCCCTCGCCCTTTTCCCTCCCCCTTTTCCCCCATCCACCCCTTCCCACTTCTCTGTTCTGGTATTCCCCTACACTGATGCTTTGAGCCTTTCCAGCACCAGGGTCCACTTCTTCCTTCTTGTCGGACAGTATTTGGTATGTGGATTGTGTCTTTGGTGTCCCAAGATTCTAGGCTAATATCCACTTATCAGTGAGTGCATACCATGGGTATTCTTTTGAGACTGGGTTACCTCACTTAGTATGATATTCTCCAGCTCCATCTATTTCTCTAAGAATTTCATGAATTCATTGTTTCTAATGGCTGAATAGTACTCCATTGTGTATATATACCACATTTTTTGTATCCATTCCTCCATTGAGGGACATCTGGGTTCTTTCCAGCTTCTGGCTATTATAAATAAGGCTGCTATGAACATAGTGGAACATGTATCCTTATTGCATGCTGGGGAATCTTCTGGGTATATGCCCAGGAGTGGTAAGGCTGGGTCCTCTGGAAGTATCATGTCCAGTTTTCTGAGGAACCTCCAGACTGATTTCCAGAGTGGTTGTACCAGCTTGCAGTCCCACCAGCAGTGGAGGAATGTTCCTCTTTCTCCACATCCTCGCTAACACCTGCTGTTTCCTGCCTTTTTAATCTTAGCCATTCTGACTGGTGTGAGGTGAAATCTCAGGGTTGTTTTGATTTGCATTTCTCTAATGACTAATGATGTTGAACATTTTTTAAGGTGTTTCTCAGCCATCCGAATTTCTTCAGGTGAAAAGTCTTTGTTTAGCTCTGTACTCCATTTTTTGATAGGGCTATTTGGTTTTCTGGGGTCTAACTTCTTGAGTTCTTTGTAAACATTGGATATTAGCCCTCTGTCAGATGTAGGGTTGGTGAAGATCTTTTCCCAATTTTGTCCTTTTGACAGTATCTTTTGCCTTACAGAAACTTTGTAATTTTATGAGGTCCCATTTGTCTATTCTTGATCTTAGAGCATAAGGTATTGGTGTTCTGTTCAGAAACTTTCCCCCTGATCCAGTGTCCTCAAGGGTCCTCCCCAGTTTCTTTTCTATTAGTTTTAGTGTGTCTGGTTTTATGTGGAGGTCCTTGATCCACTTGGAGTGGAGCTTAGTACATTCTTCTGCATTTTGACCTCCAGTTGAGCCAGCACCATTTGTTGTAAAGGCTATCTTTTTTCCACTGGATGTTTTCAGCTTATTTGTCAAAGATCAATTGTCATAGATGTGTGGGTCAATTCTGGGTCTTCAATCCTATTCCATTGATCCACCTCCCTGTCACTGTATCAATATACCTTGCAGTTTTTAACACTACTGCTCTGTAGTATTGCTTGAGGTCCGGGATACTGATTCCCCCAGAAATTCTTTTACTGTTGATGATAGTTTTAGCTATCCTGGGTTTTTTGTTATTCCAGATGAATTTGAGAATTGCTCTTTCTAACTCTATGAAGAACTGAGTTGGGATTTTGATGGGGATTGCGTTGAATCTGTATATTGCTTTTGGCAAGATTGCCATTTTAACTATATTAATTCTGCCAACCCACGAGCATGGAAGATTTTTCCATTTTCTGAGGTCTTCTTCCATTTCCTTCTTCAGAGACC